>OY856414.1:858541003-859103503 GCA_963693085.1 Alisma plantago-aquatica | reverse complement strand
TTGCTCTGTGACTACCCTCATCTCTAAGATTGAAGATAGGCAACCACACAACACAATTGTTCCTCTTTCTTCTATTATGATATGGATTTCTTCCTCTATTTCCCTTTTGATCTTGTTACTTTCACTAAAAGCAACTAGTCCCTCTCTAGGGTCTGAGAAGTAACCCACTTCCTTTTTTACCTTTTATTGTATCTATTATTATGTGAACGATGTTATGTTTTGAATCAACATTTTATGCTCACAAATCTAGTTTGACTTACTATGTTACATGTTTATTAGATCTTGGATGTCAAAAACTTCAAACCAAATATCTAGGATATCATTTGTTTCATGTTTAAATTTTGATGAGAACTTCAGATAGACATTTTTTGAGGTGATTGTACAAGTCCTCTAGGTAATATGATGGAGAACCTAGAATAATATACATATGGGTCAATCCCTAATTCCAAAATGATTAGATTTATCTGGTCTAATTATTTTGTATGTGCATTCTATTTATGATGCATTGATAGCATGAATATGTTTAGTGGCAGTGAAACCCACTCATTGTTGTATATCATCCTTTTGATAACTAGAACTTTATTTAGACTTTTTATTATAATCTTTGTATAATCAACTAACAATCATTTGTTTGTTGGCAATATTAGTTATTGTTTGGTTACTTTGATCAAATCATTTCTTAAATATGTGTCCTTTTGGTTTGATCCTAAAATATATTGTGATAAGATCTGTGTTCTTGCAGGTGGGATTGACGTATGTTGATTAGATAAAATCTAGAGATTTCAACCCTAGAGAATTTGTGTGCAATAAAATCATGCATCACTTGCTTTCATTACTACTTGACCAATTTTTCATTCTTACTAATCACAAGTTGGTTAACTAACAAATACAATTAGTAGTCGTCGGGTATCAGTCACTGATAAATTGCAATGGTGGACTCACATTATTAGTCAGCCAAGTAGTCAGATCGACTAAGCATTAGTCAGCTGATTAACAGTCTGAAATAGTGATTGAGTCTAAAAGTTGCTATTTAACTATGGGTTGGATTACTTGCCTGACAAACCTCTCAAGTCAGTTAACACAACAAACACATATTTAAAGTCATCTAAGCATTGTTGCGTTATGCTAGCGACCCTAAGGATTTATATACACTAACTAAGGCCAACAACTCTTACAAATACACCAAGGAACATAGATATCAAACTTTGGTTATTTTATTCATGTTTCATTGATGTGAAAAGATAAAAATTTCCATGGAACTGGAATTACTCTTTACTAGAGTTCGATTTATTCCAAACCCCTACTAAGCACATTCAAAACATGTCGAGCAGTTGAGCAAAGTAGAAAGCCATCGTTTTTTTATACTAAACAGAAGCAAACCATGTGCTTAATGCAAGAAAACATGGTTATGGTTAAAATAGAAAGTTGGGTACAACATTTACATTGACGTTATTGTTACATTAATAACAGAAACCACACACCTTTTTCTATACATACTCTCGCGTACTTTGAATTAAAACATTATATTTTAAATATTAAATTGTTATAGAATGTCGTTTTAACAAGTTATGTACTAGCAATTTTTCTTTTGTTATGGTTATTATTTTAAACATAATTTTTTTAAAATATAATATAGTTTTTATTTATCCATTTCACACTTATGGTAATTTTTAGGGAACTTATAGTTGTTTGTAGACAAGTCAATTATAAAAAATATGCACAGTTGAAGTTGCGGTTCAACAAGTTCTTAACTTCATGATAATACATAGATTTCAAAATTTGCATCGAACTCAAAACGTAAAATGGATGACTATATATGAAGATGTTATTTGATATTGAAGGTGGAAAAATCATAACAAAGTAAACGTGTAAGGCATTTGCTCGGAAGGTAAAGTTGTGAAAGATTGGACATACATTTGTCCCGGAGTTCGACGGGAGCGAATTCACTGTTCCAGCGGTAATGTGCCGCATTGATCAAGGCCATCCACTGCATAGGAAGTTAGCTTTTAATTCCGGCTGTGTTGAGATCCCATGGGTGTGGTATTCTTGTCACAGGGAGACTGGACAAGGAATCAGAACCTGAGTTCGGCTTTGGTTTAGGAGTTGGATGATCACTATTAAAACCATAAAGTTCTTACTTGTTACACCCCAAATCGAGATTTTTGAACAAAAACCCTACTACGAACCACCACGATTATCAAATGAAAACCTGAACTTGATCAACATTTGAATATAGTATAAATTTTAAATGAGGGTAGTAACGTAAAATTATAGATGCATGCACTATAATTACTTTACGCAAATTTAATGGTATAAATAAAATGTTCATTATATTTTACTTATAAAAACTACGTGAGAGGATATGAAACAAAAAAGACATTACTAGTAGGTGACAGACTGATAGTGAAATATGGATGGAAATGTTTAAAATGAGGACGGAAACATCGTATAGGATGGGGAAGATAGGTGAGAGTAACTAGTTGGTGATTTGTTCCAATCTCATAAACAATAGGGGTTAAATGGAGGAGTTTGAGAAAAACTGAAAAAAAAAAAACGTGGTGTTGAAGTCTTTAACTAGGTGGCAAAATTGGATTTCATGCATTATGTTCATTCATAACGACGTAAGAACCTACGGTTTGCTGCCCACCGCTAATGTATATTCGCTGCATAAGCAGGATGAGACGAAGCTTTATCTGTCTTGGCTTCCTACCAAATAACCATACCAACCAACCATTGGACGCCGACAGCCCTCCTAAATCGAATGCAGACGATTTGTTGCTATTGCGCTGAGGGTAGCTTCCAAAAGAGAAGCTGCTGAGGACAAACTCTATGCAATTGCTAAATAACGTAGGGTACACCAGCCACATGCTTCACACGGTCCCCGTCTCACACATGCGGCTGGTAGTCCTAATTCCGTAATTCGGGATCAGTCGTCCACATAATGCCATCCCCAACTCCACCGACACGAAGCTGCCCGCACGATCACTGCTTCACACGGTCCCTGTCTCAGGTAGGAGCTTACTTCAGATGATGTAGATTACTCGATCTGCAGGCGAGGGGGAAGGTGCAGAAATATACCGATTCTTTGACGTGTATCGCGGTTCATCAAGTCATCAACCAAAGCGAACTGAATAGAAAAGGAAGCGACAATAAATAAAGAGTAATGATATACAGCACACTCCTTATATCAACATCTACACCCTGGCATCGAAAACTCGCAATTGACATCTTGTACATATGCAGTTTTAGGTTTTCGCGTATTCCCAATACTCTATCTGCACTGTGCCGATTTCATAATTGAACCGTACCAGAAGATGAACAGACAAACTAATATTGAGGCTATAAAATCTCCCATACCCCTCACTCTCTCCCGCTTTTTAGCGATGCTCCCTCTTGCTCGCGTCCGACCAAGCTCTGCGCGCTGGCTGCCTCCTCCTATCCTCCGCGTCGTGTCCAGACTGCCGCTGTCCCGCCCAGACGCGTCATCGTCTTGCATGTCACCGCCGTCGTCCTGCCCAGATGTGTCATCGTCTTGCACGTCACCACGCCGCCCCTTGGCTGCCTACTCCTCTCCTCGATCACATCCAGTCTACCGTTGTTCCGCTGGCCGTTGTCCCGCCCAGATATCGCCGCCGTCTAACTCGCCACCGTCCCAGCTCTTCGTCGTGACCAAGACAAGGTCACCTCCAGCCAGTCGTCCGCGTGCCTCCTCCGTTACCATGTCAACAACAACATGTCGCTTTTGTGGCCACACTGCATCCTTATAATATATGTGCCTTGTAAACATTGTAATTTTTTTTCCGGGAATGTAGAGATCAGATTGTATTCACCCCGCTCTCCACTGCGGGTAGAAAGTTCGCAACATCAACATCAAGGTTCATACAAAGCCACAGGGGCACATTATTTGTAAAAGTAAAAGCTGAACTAATGGTAACAGAAAAATGAGCTATACGATCCGCTATTCCATTAAGGGATCTAGGGATGTGCAGTATGCGTGGCTGCCCGACTTCATCGCAGAGCTTCCGGAGCCGACGCATATGAGGGGCAAACAGGGTTGTTGCAGATGCAACCTCAGTAGTCAAAAGCACTGCTATGGAAGCATCAGACAGAATGGTGGGAGACCGCCATCCTGTGATTTTGCAGAGCTCCAGAGCGCAAACAATACCTTGGATCTCTGCTTCCAACGCCGAGCCTGCGTGACTGGGCGAACCATGGCCCAGTAAGATTCTGTCGTGCTTGTTGACGGCATGAACTCCAATCCCAGAAGGGACGGAGCTGGAGCGGAATGAAGCATCAACAAAGAGCGTGAAGTTGTTCAGTAAAGGAATACACCTTCGGTCGACCTGCGCGGTGGCGGGTGTGGTGGTCCGCGTAGGGAGGGAGAGAATGGCTCGCGCCTTGGCATGAATAAAGGAGATCCTTCTGCTGATGTGAAGGTGCTTGCGACTGTGAATGAAATCATTGCGGTGCATCCATATCGCCCAACACGCTACTACAAGAATGATGGAGGATATGTCGTTGCACGAAGCTGCGAGAATGGCCATGATCCAGTCGTCTTCTGAGAGCAAGAAAAAGGAAGGATCCACCTGGCATGTAGTCCACGTGTCCTTGCTAGTAGGGCAGTCCCGTAAGCAGTGTAAAATGGTGTCCCGTGAATTGGAGCAGACTGGGCAGGTCTCATCCACCGGAATGTGCTGTCGAGCTTTCTCAACATTGGTGAGGAGAGCCTTGTGATGTAGGAGCCAGAGGAAGGTGCGGATGCACTGGGGCACCGCCAGCTTCCATATAGATGACCATTTACCAGGAATGGGAGTAGAGACGTCCGTGCCGAGCCAATGGTAAGCGGATTGGGCTGTGAATTTGCCGGACGGAGACCACAGCCACTGCCAGGTATCACTGCCCGCGTCTGGGTCGGGAGGGAACACATGTCGGATGTGCGGCCATGAGGAGGGTGGCAGGTAGTGCATGATGAACTCCCAATCCCACCCGCTGCTCCCCATGCCCATAGAGGTGACGCTGAGGTTTATGAGTTCTGATGGTGGCACAAAGGAAGGCGCTAAATCAGAGATGGATAAACCATGCAACCATTTCCCAGTCCAGACGTTTGTGGCTTCGCCATTATTGATGGTGATGGCCGATACTTGTTGCAAGGACAGCATATGTTTCCTTATAAAGAAAAAAAATGTTTCCTTATAAAGGACCATGCTGAGGAGCAAGGTTTCTTGGTGACGGTGCCATTGTGCAAGTACTTGGCCCGCATGACACGAACCCATAGTGTGTGATGATCATTCATAAAAGACCAGACATTCTTGAGCATAAGGGCTTGGTTTTGCGAGCGCACTTCCTTTATCCCCAAGCCCCCTTCCGCCTTGGTCATGGTGATTTTCTTCCAAGAAAGTAGGGAGATGTTGTGATGTAGTCTGCTCCCGGACCAGATAATTTTTTTAACATGTTTATTGATCTCATCACAAAGGGTAGGAGATAGCTGAATCGACTGCATAGCATATGCGGGAATGACATGGAACGTAGATTTGGAAAGGGTAATCCTGCCCGCTAGGGACAATTGTCAGGCTGACCAGCTTGACATACGTTCCTTCATGGTGTCAACAATGGCAGAGTGGGTAGCTCTATTGACCCGGTGGTGGAGGATAGGAACACCTAGGTAGTGATCGAGGTCAGTAGTGGATTGGATTCCCAGGCGACTGCAGAACTTATCTTTTAAAGGCTGCGGCGTGTTGGGCGAGAAGAAACACCGTGATTTAGAAGACGAGAATGTTTGACCGGAGGCGCTAGAAAAGGCTTTAAGGACCTTGGTGATGACCCATGCTTGCCCAGTGATTGCTTCAGCCAGAAGAAGGATATCATCCGCGAAGAAGACATGCGAAAGGGGCGGGCCTTGCCTTGATAGACGGATGGTCTTCCAGGCACCTTGGTGAATGGAATGTGAGATGGCTTGACTGAGTCTCTCCATGCATAAGATAAAAACATAGGGACTGATTGGATCACCTTGTCGTACCCCTTGGGTCGTTTTGAAGGACTCCAAGGGACAACCCTCCCATAAAATAGAGGTGCGCCCCTTTGTAATGATTTGCATGATCAAACTAACAGTGATTGGCGGGAGGCCAATCCTCGTCAAAGTGTCATGGATGAAGGCCCAACTCATCTTGTCAAAGGCCTTAGCTAAATCCATCTTGATACAAACTAGTGCTTTGCCGCTATGCTTCATGCGTATGGTATGTATGACCTCCTGAACTAGAAGAATGTTATCAGTAATACATCTGCCTGGGAGGAAGCTTGATTGAGATTCAGAAACCCATTCAGGAAGGAGAGGTTTGAGGCGTTCCACAATGATCTTCGAGATCAACTTGAAACAAGTATTATTCAGGGATATAGGCTGGAGGTCGCTGCAGGACTGCGGTTGCTTAGTCTTAGGAATCAGGCAAATGTAGGAGTCCGCAATACGATCATCAATAATGCCGGAGATGAAGGAGTCTTGGACAGTACAGACAAAGGATGGCCCTATGACAGACCAATTCTTCTGGACAAAGGAGTTGCAGATGCCGTCTGGGTCTGGTGCCTTATTAGGTGCCATCATGAACATAATGTGCTTAATCTCATCGACGGAGGGGATAGCTTTGATGCTGGTACAAGATGCAGCTGACGGATTGGAGAAGTTGCCTCTGAAAGCGGCGATGGCAGCGCTGGATCTGTATGTGGGACGCGGGGAGGACATAAGGTTGAGGAAGAAACTGTGAACTAGACTTTTCAAAGACGTTGGGTCTTCCACCCAGGCGTCGGTCGCGTCTTTAAGATGACTGATCTTGTTGAAGAGGCGGCGGGCCTTGACATATGTGTGGAAGAACTTAGTGTTGTCGTCGCCAAGGCTGAGCCAGTTGATGTTGGCCCGCTAACGCCAGTCCGCCTCCTCTTGAAGGAGAATGTTGCTGTAATCATCTTGCAAGCGTGCTACAGTGATGTTAGCAGTAATAGAAACAAGAGAACTGGTTGATACCTGAAAGTTGTGCACTTGACGCAAGATCTTGCTTTTTTATTTGTGGTTGGCAGATTGGTGCTTGGAGTCCCAAGTAGAAGCAGCAGCACGGAAAGCAGGGAGTGCATCAAGGAAACTCTTGGTAGTATCCCAAGATTGTAGGAGAACGTCACGAAAGGCAGGCGTCAGCGACTAGCTGTCCCTCGTACGAAAGAGTCGTGGGAGACAGTGAGTCATAGAGTCATGAATGAGAAGCGGGTTTTGATCGCTGTAGAGGCGAGGAAGCACCGAGACAGAAGCGTTGTTTTCCATAGTTAGCCATTCTTCATTGGCGAGGACCCTATCAAGCTTTTCCAATAATTGAAGCTGCTTGAAGGTGAAGAAGGGACCACTGGCCTTGATATCCGTGAGTCCGGTTTGTAGAAGGAGAGAGTTGAATTTCCTGCTAGAGCGGCGGTCGAAAGAGCGCTCATTGAGTTTTTCCGACGTATCTAACATTGTGTTAAAGTCACCGAGCACCGCCCAAGCACCAGGAATAGAGGGAGAGAGCTCCTGCAAGCGTCGCTAAAGAAGATCCCGACGGCTGGGATTGGGGGCACCGTAGACGAAGGTCAGGTGCCAAGTGTTGTCTATACAACAGTGGATGAATTGGCGATGATTAAGTACGAACTCAATAGAGCAGCGAGCGTCATCCCACAGTACCCAAATGCCACCTGAGAAACTGATGGCCTCGACACGGTGGGAGGAGGGGAAGCCCAGTTGCTTGATGACGCAATCATCCTTAGACCCGCTGATCCGAGGCTCAAAAATAGCCATGATGTGTAGCTTGTGACGTCTTTTGAGGTCTTTAAGGAGTCGGATTTTCTTCTTGTAACAAGCTCCCTGTATATTCCAACAGAGGATGTTCAACATGTAAGAACAAAGAAGGAGAGGGTGTGGGCAATTAGGCAATTGCCACACATAGGCCGACGGATTGATCATCGCCGACCATGTCATCATCCTGGGGTGCCACAAACTCTGTACTGAAGTCTATAGCATGTTTGACTTCTGCACCTTGACTTAGGCTGCTGACCATTTGGGCTAGCTTGCCTTTCTTCCTCTCTCTACCAGGACTGACAGTCTGGTATATTACTTTCCTATTTCTCAGAAGAACACCACTGCCTCCTCCCTTCTCGCCCCACTAGAATGAGCACTGAGTTGTGGTTGGGGTGTTTACACTTGCTACAAACCGAAAGGGCGGCGCCGCGCCCACTTCTTGTTCCCTGCCCGAACAAACATTGTCATTCAGCAAGATGACTCTAGTATTGCTCGAGTCTGTGGCCTTGACACTGACTGGGTGTGGCGAGGGTGTAGCAGTGGGACCAGAGCTCGGTTGGGCAGGTATCTTAGCCTTCCCTTTCCTTTTCTATTTCCTCGACTGAACAGTCTGCCACTCCTCCACAGGTACATCTTGGGCATCCGGTGGGAGCACCGGTGGGCTCACTTTTGCAGCCGCACCAGCCACAGGAGGCTCAGTAACTCCTGCGCTGGCCTCTTCTTGCGATGGAGCAGCCTTATTGGGTGGAGGTTGCCGCTTTTCAGGCTTTTTTGCATGGATCCGAGGTGTGTACTGGACTGGATTGATGAGAGAAGGACCGGAAGCTGAGGGAGGCTCCGCGGGGGAGAACGGGGTGACGTAAGTGCATGATTGCTCCTCGTGTCCCATGCGACCACACTTCATACATACTGAAGGGAGGTTCTCATATTCCAGCCTATAGTATTCATCGTTGAGGTGAATAGATGGCAGGAGGGGTTTTAAGGTGTCGACTTCCACCGCTAGCCGGGCGAACTTTCCACGGTGGCCAGACAGTGTGGTCATGTCCACCTTGATCGTCTTGCCTACAACATCGCCAATGCTTGAGAGGAGGTGATATTGGTATAGGTAAACTGGAAGCTCAGGGATCCGTAGCCACACCACGAGTTTCCTGGGGATGTGATCAACCGGACGGAAGTCCGCCGACCAGGACTGAACTGACAGATAGTTCTCGAAGATCGTCTAAGGTCCTTCCGTCATGGCTCGCTTGAAATCCTCTTTGTTCCCAAGTTGAATAATGAAGTATCCCATCTCTAAATCGATGACCCAAAATTGGTCATTGATCTTCCAAAGCGACGTGATGCGGTTCACCAGCGTGGTGAAGCCCACATTCAGACCGACCACTTTGATCACGACGGCGTATCTCCAGGGCTCGAGTAGTGGCGGCAGCGCCATAAGATTGATCTGGAAGTTTGGGAGAGGACCACTCCTGTCGATGCGGATATCAGACGCTTGCAGCGCGTCCGGAGAGACTGGCCTGATCGTCGGAGTTTGCACCCCACCAGTGATGGTGTCACGGAAAGACGTGCGGCCAGGTTGGAAGCTATCGTCGTTCTGCCCGTCGTTCATAACCCTAGCGTTATGATCGGTTGCCTCATTCAGCGGCGGTGGCTCTGCCGCCACTGGGTCATCCGAAAAGGGGACGTCTCCCTGACTGGAGTGCGGGTGAGGTACGTTGAAGTAACCTCGCCCTGCACCACGGCCTCCACGGCCACCGGTGCCGCCGCCCCTCATGCACGTACACGAGTCGCCACCAAAAACCCTAGCAGAGCGACCAAAGTCCTCGACTTACATTGTAAAAAAAATTTAATTGTAAAGACTGCCTTAATTTTGTATCTAGTCTCGTTGCGGATGTCTTTTGGTACTGCAATGATGAATATCCACTATGTTATAATATGTATTTGTAATCATAAAATTTCTCTGACTGTAAGCACTGTTTTGGTTTATATCAGGTCTGATTATTAATAGATTTTGGTACTGTTTTAAACATATTTAAGTACGATTTTCTGATTCATACGTTAAACGTGTGCAAACAGTATTGTGGGCAGCCGAAAAGAAAAATTAGGGGGAAAATGGTTTTTTTTATTTGAAATGAGTTATTCGTGTCGCTCTGAGTTATAGACTTTTTAGTAGTGTGTCGTTATATTCTTAGTACAGGTTTTAAATTCATTTAAGTACTTCTTTTTAACTTATCATCAAAATATGCAGCAACATAATTTTGGTAGTGCAATGATGAATTGTCAGTATGTCTTATAATATATTTTTGTAATCATAGAATTTCTCTGACTGTAAGCTCTATTAAGGTTTATATCAGGTCTGGTTGTTAATACTTTTGGTACTGCTTTGAACATATTTAAATATGAATTTTTAATTCAGACGTCAAACGTGTACAAATAGAACTGTGGACAGTCGAAAAGAAAAATTGGAGGGAAGATATATATTTTTTTAATTTGAAATGAGTTATTAATTGTTTGTGGGTGGGAATTAAATGTATTGGTTGGTTGGTGATTGGTAGTGAGTGGCTAGGGGCAATATTGATTTGTTGCAGCAGTGATATGCATGCAGTCATGCAGTCACATCAGCAGACTAATCACCTAATTATTTGTGTCGCTCTATACTATAGACTTTTTGGTTGTGTATTGTTATATTCTTAGTACTGTTTTAAATTCATTTAAGTACTTATTTTTAACTTATCATCAAAATATGTAGAAATATTATTTTGGTTGTACAATGATAATTGGTTACTATGTCTTATAATATGTTTATGTAATCATAGAATTTCACTGATTGTAAGCACTATTTTTGCTTATATCAGGTCTGGTTGTCAATAGATTTTGGTACTGCTTTGAACATATTTATGGCATGGCGTTGTGGTTTTGTTAATTTTTCATTCTTGGATAAAAATAAAATGATGATTTTCACATGTGTACAATGAATAATAAGAATTATATAAGCATAATAAACAACAAATTTTGTATTTAATTTCACTAATCAAATCAACCTCAGATTGTACGCACTGTGTTAGTTTATATTTAGTATATTTATTAATGTATTTTGGTACTATGCTGAGTATATTCAAGTATTGATTCTGGACTTAGTCGTAAAATGAGTATAAATGTGTACATAGTTGTATCAAATAGTATATCCTGCCAATAAATAGAGGGAGTCTGAAAAAAAAATTCAAATGTGTTGTTTTGTGTGTAAGAGGAGTAATGAATGTTAATAGTGGTGTAGAGGTTGCATGCACACAATAATATTCCATGCATTGCTTTATTGGCCACTGGTGTGCTTTAATGCAGCGACTGCATGTACGTGATAATGTTGCATGCATTGCTTTATTGACTGCTTTATTATAGTGCATGCATACATGCAAAGTGCTTTATTGAGAATAGAAAAAGAGATTGGTTAAAGAGATATGCAATTATGATGCATGAACAACATGCCCACTATCTCTTCATGCTCTCGTGGTCCATGTCGCACAGTGCGAAAAATGGCTAGAACACGTATTCCACAGGCTAAGGTGTGATTGTTGGTGGAACAGGTGTGCTACGAATAATTTTCCATAAATAATTGTGTGGGTGTTTTTCCCATAAATAATTGTGTGGGTGTTTAGTCAGTGACTCGTCGCTTTTGAAGGGCGAGGGAACAACTTATCCTAATTTTTACGTGTAAATACTTTCGTTCGTCCTTTTTCGCTTTTATTTTTCTAACTCTCTTCTTTTTTAATGTTATTTAATCCAAACTAACTTGCGTCAGCACGCAAAGATTTCATAGATTGTGAGGGATAACCATCATGCATCCAAAGTACCCCATTGTGTCCCAGCATCATTTTTTCCAATTTCACTAGCCTTTGCTCTTTTCTTTCCCTTTCTTCCTTTGTAAATGTATTTCTTTATCACGAAAAGGTACGGAGGAGCAAGTCTATATAGCGGCAAGATGGCATCGGATCCGACAATCAATTGCCCACTTAGGTATTTTGGGGAAAAAAGAAAAAAAGAAAATAGTTTCACTAAAATATTTACCCAAATGACTTAGTTTGCAACTTGTTTTGAAAATAGCTTAATTGAGTGAGAAAATGATGGAGGCACCCAACCCCGTCATTCTCCTTGAAGATGCCATTACATTTAGCTTCTTCAAAGAGAAGTTATTACGCGGTGCCTACCTTGTAAATTAATTAGCTCAAATTAAAACAATATCATAATTTGAATAATTATTATATACATATAAAAATAACATTATAATGTTAATTATGTGACTTCCATAGCGTGGGTGGTTGAACAGAATAGGTCATTTCTGGGGGATCCGGTTTGAGGTACTATTTGTCACCCTTGCAGTTAATCCGGCTCTAACATGTTCTTCGAGGCAGGGGATTAAATATCCATTTGCGACCCTTGCAGTTAGTCCATGACTCATCGCTTTTGAAGGGGGGAGGGAACAACTTATCCAAATTCTTGCGTGTAAATACTCTCGTTCGTCCTTTTTCTGCTTTTACTTTCCTTTACTCTTTTCTTTCCCTCTCTTATTTTTTAGTGTTTTTTAATCCAAACTAACTCAGATATCGATTAAGCTTGCGTCAGCATGCAAAGATTTCATACATTGTGAGGGATAGACATCATGCATCCAAAGTACCATATTGTGTCCCAGCCTCATTTTTTCCAATTTCACTAGCATTTGCTCTTTTCTTTCCCTCTCTTCCTTTGTAAATTGTATTTCTTTATCAGGAAAAGGTACGGAGGAGCAATTCTATAGAGCGGCAAGATGCCATCGAATCAGACAATCAATTGCCCACTTAGATATTGGGGGGGGGATGAAATAGTTTCACTAATATATTTACCCAAATGACTTCGTTTGCAACTTGTTTTGAAAATAGCTTAATTGAGTGAGGAAAAGATGGAGGCACTCAATCCCGACATTCTACTTGAAGACGCCATTACATTTACCTTCTTCAAAGAGAAGTTGTTACCTGGTGGCTACCTTGTAATATAATTAACTCAAAATTAAAACTTTATCTCAATCTAAATAATTACTATATACATATAGAAATAACATAATTATGTTAATTATGTTACTTCCGTAGCGTGGATGGTTGAACAGGATAGGTCCTTCATGGAAGATCCAGTTTGAGGTACTATTTGCCACCCTTGTAGTTAATCTGACTCTAACATGTTCTTCAAGGCAGGGGGGATTAAATATTTCTTTAAGTTATTTTTTTTTACATGTATGTGTAATATAATTAATATATTAAACATATAATATGCATTTCTATATTTGTGTTTTTATATGAATAATATATTAACAATATATGAACATAGTTATTGTTCCAAATTGATTCAACGAATTGGATATAATAATATAAGATAAAAGATCCAAAAATTTCAAGCCCAAATGTTATCTGAATCTGATATGTGATATAATTTGAACTATAGTTGAGCACAAATCTCAAATTATATCATACAATTTTTTGTTATAGTACATACAAAACAGTAAAAATATTTGCAAAACTTCCTACAGTCTAAATATATTATATAATTTTATCAAAAAATAAATTACAGATTACTATATTCTACTACAAATATTGGAGTAATGATTATAATCATATGTTTGTCAAATAATTATACATATAAATATGAAAAATATATGAATAAGGTGTTGGAAAATATGACGTTAGAGATGACAACAGAAATAAAAAATATCTTGTCATATTCCCCATGACCAGCGGATCGTGTCAACAATTATGAAACAGAAAGGATGGTTACATGGTGTATACATGGTCCTAAAGTACGACCTGTGGCAATCTTTATAGAAGTATGCTACTTTCTCAAGCAACATGAATGGTCAGCAACGGTGGCCTCCTGGTGTAACACCACGATGCCAGTTGATAGTGTTCTCCTAGCGTGATGGTGACTGTCCTCCATGCCTCTACATAGTCTAAGAGGACCATCAGATACTCCTCGTCATTCTTCTAGAACCGACGAAAAGGAGTTGTTCCTTTGTGTTGTCAATGTGCTAGCATCGAATTTTCTCACTTTTGACTGTTTATCCCTTTTTACAGATAAGATGCCTCTAGCTTTCACATTACCACAATGTTGAGATGATGAGTTGTGTCATATAAGTATGTTGAGAGAGTTGGCCACCCCTCCCCCTATATATAGGAGTGGTTGGGCTAGGATTTCTACAAACTTAGGGACATGATGGGACAAATTTCATGAATTTTTGGCTATTGTGAATCACGAATCGGTTGACTAGACTCTTAGTTAGTTGACTGGTATGCCAGTCAATCGAATGGACACTCCAATCAATCAATTGACTTTTTTTCCTATTTTTAAAAGTATTGGATTTTAACGTGACGATTAATATATGTCATGATGTCATCATCAATTTCTTGATCTAGTCCTACTGACCGTCCATTTGATCGACTATACTTTTGAGTTAGTAACCTTGGAGACTCCAGTCGATTGATTGGCTTATATATTTGGTCGACTGAAAACTCCAGCCGATCGACTGACATTCCCAGTTGGTCGACTGGACACTCCAGTCAGCCAACTGTCGGCCATTGTTGTTTAAGATGATTACCTAAATACTTTAGCAACCAAGTTAAACCTTATCCATGAGTCAACTCCCATTCTAGGTGCATCCTACTTGTGTGACCCTACATGTCTCAAACTATGTTGGCAATGAATATCCATAATAAGATTATGACATGCAAATTATGAGTGGTATTTAGTAACATGTCATTGCTACCTAAGTAATTGAAAAGCTAAAGAACAACTTCAAAGTACAATTTGTGATTGGTGTTCATAATCGTATAGTTCCTTTATCTCTAATATCTATATTGAACTCGAGGCATGGAATCGTCGTCCTCTTAATATTCAATCCATGTTCCTAGAAATAAAGTTGACTGTATGAGATGCATGTGAGCTCACATATCACATATTGATTCACATGAGTATGACCGTTTGTTTCTCAATCTTGTTCATTAAGTGACCTTAATATTAGGAAGGAAAAATCTCATCTACATTTGTCACACTAAATCCCCATGTATCACAATGTATCCGAGCACTGCCTTTATGGCAATCTTTATTCAAAGTCATGTTTTATAGTGTCAAAGTACAGCAAATGATATATGATGAGTATAGTGACTTCAGTTCTAAGAACCACTATCACTTTTAGAGATGATTATGACTATCATTACATGATCTCTATGTATCAATCTCAAGGTGGGTCTATCTAGTACACTCTTTTATAAAAAGTGCCTATGTGTTTTACTTGACATCCTATATCATGACTAATGAGTCTTTATCATTAGTCAACACACATTCTAGTCTAACGTATTATTGTATCTATTTTTCGTCTATAGTAATATCTGACTAAGGACATAAAAATAATGTATGTACTCTTATTATACATATTATCTCACTATCCAAGTCCTTAACCTGAAGACACATGTCATCGAGTAACATCATTCTTTAGAGATCTACTATGTTTGCATCATCATCTCATGACTGAGACAAATATAGTATATGGAATTACCTTTATTATTATCAAATCAAGTATATGATGTCCCATTATATAATCTTATAATTGGCTCTCTAGACATGTATACCAACATAACAACCACAAAATTTTCTTTTATATATATATATAGGGTCCATTTTTAATATCCATGCATGTAGCCTAAAATTCGCTACCTGTGCCTCCCAAAAATTAACTATTCGGACAGAAAAGTAACTCACTGGATAAAAAAGTAACTATATTGACTAAAAAGTAACTACATGGCTCAAAAAGTAAAACCGTGTAAAATACACATAAAACATTTTGGAATAAATATCCAATCATATATTTATTATAGATGTTACAAATGTAACTCTTTATACATGAAAAGTAACAGTTTGCAAGGTAAAGTAACCCTCTACATGTGTAAAGCAAGCAACTCCAAAAAAGTAACCATATGTGGAGCGGGCAGCTACCAATGCTATATATATATATATTTATTTATATATAAACATACATGCATACATATATATACATATATACACCAAATGGTTATGTTTAATATATACACTAAACTCTCATATTATTTGGGCTTCATACTATTATATATACATAACATAGTTTTTTATCTAATTATTATTCATATATATTATTTAAACAAAAATATAGTAGGTATATAGTTGATTCTAAACTTATAAGATACCATACTTTAAAAATATTAAATATATAATTAATAGATACAACTATACATTATCAAATTATTTGAAGCGCTTCTATGTAAATCTTATATAATTTCAAGATTATAAGTCGAAACATATAAATTTTCTATTGTATAATAGAAAAGTACTATAAGAAAATTATAATTTTGTGTTATTTTATACTATAATTCAAATAATATTAGTATTAGAGTCAGATATTGTTTGGATCCAAAGATTTTAGTACCATATCAAATATTATTATTGATAATTTATAAAGGAATTTTATTTTATATATTACTTATATTTATATATACAAATATAAAAATATATTATAAATTAAGATATTTGTTATAAATCACATATATATTATATTATGAATATTTTCTTTTTGATACCAATAATTTCAATTTATGAGTATTTTTTATTCAATTCAAAGTTTACCCTGTCCAAAGAGAGAATATAAAAATATAAAATAGATTACAAGGTTGGGACACATGGAAGCTTCTCCTTGAAGATGCCAATCAGAATGGTGTTTTTGAGGAGACAATGACATGTGGCATGGGTTGGGCATCTTCATTCTCCACCCCACTTCAAACTAGGGTATTTTGGAAACAATTCACAAATTACATTATTTAGATAAATATTTTAGTCTAACTAGATTTTTTTATTATATGGTATAACATTTTTCTACAAGTATTGTAATCTTTAAAGGCTTCTTAATTAGTTGGTTTCCTATTTTATTATACAGTCATGAAAAGTATATTTATACTTTTTCTCTAAGGATTTTAGGATTTGGATTCCACAAGAGTTAAGTCTGAGTATAGTTAAGTTCAGTCAGTCCCTATCACTCTAGGTCCTTGTATAGATATGAGAGAGAGTTGTAAATGATGTTTTGTATGTTTGTTTCCTTAATAGGAGAGAATGCAAATGATTGTCATGTCATATGTACATGGAAGTGTGAGAAACATAATGAATGTATGGATATGTATCATTAATGTTGAGATTATATTAGAGAAATAAAAGTTTAATTCTCTTATAAAGTTAGTTTATGTGGTTTAATGTGAGAAAACAAAGAGTTTGAAAAAGAAGAAAAAGTTAAGGGTGATCTTTGTATTACGTTAAATCCTAAATTTATACCCTAATCTCATGATTAGTGGTAATTGTGAGATCAGGGTGTAACAACCTTGGTATCAGAGCTTAGGCTGAGTTGTCAAGAACGATTAAGTTAATAAGTTAGAGTCATAAATGTTGCAGATAGATGTTATGATATTAGCTCTGGGGATTTGAGTATTTGGATATCCTGGCTCGGTATCTGAGTACTTGTATCGACCAGTATCAAGATACTCTATCTATTCTTTCATGTATACCCTAGCCAGGTATATAGTGGAAGGATGGTCTAGAAAGGAACCCTAGAAGTATTAGGGTTAGAAACAAGATAAGTAATATGAATTAAGAGCATAAATATAAAATGAGATAGAACTTTCATTTCATATTTTTGTTTTATTGGAGATTAATAGAAAAGATCTTATATGTTTGAATTCATATATTCAATATTTTGAAATATATATGCTTCTTTAAGATTTGTTGTACACTATGTAGTTGTAGCATTTATTGATTACATTCTTTGTATCTAGTAGACTAGAAATGATCTTTGAATGAGCTTTCCTAAGTGATAAGTTTTCTTCCACACATTTAAGATGAATAGGAGTTGAGTAATCCTGAGTAGCTCTTGGCTTCAGGACTGCAGGTTCGACCTGGTCTGGCTGGCAGGATGCATTACTAGGATCTAATGACTCCTATTAATAACATAAGAAGAGTAAATTCTGGATAGATTAGATCCAAATTCTAGTATGAATGTATATACTCTAAGATTTTGAAGTATAAGGGAAAGATTGGGATAACTAAGAATTAGTTGGAACTGATACCTGAGATCCAACTTTGGGGCCTCATATGAGAAACCCTTAATTGGGAATAAAAGAACACAAGATAAGGTTCAAATTAAGTTTAATTATTAGTATTATATGAACTCTAAACATGAAATATGGAAAAGATATGAGAAAAGTATGTAAAGGGCCAAGATGGTAAGAATCAATCATGAGGAATGAATTATATAACTCAGTACAATGTTTTTATGTACTCCAAAGCAAAGGGAAAATAGAAGAAAAGAGCTAAGTATACAATAAGTACATAGAAGTGAAGAGTCTTCAGAAGAGTTAAAGTGAAGAGAACTAGATGAGCATGTAAATCATAAAACTAGGATAAGAAACTTAGTTGAAACAAAGAGAAATGTTGGAAATAATGAGCTTGATTAAGGAATGAGGGTTATGATATAATTGAGAGCATGGAATGTATACCTTTATTAATAAGTTTAATACAGTCATCCTTTCTGCCTTTGGATTCTAAGTCTTTATAGAACAACAAACTAGTTTCTAAAAGAAGAACAAAAGTGTAACAAAATAAATGAATAAGTCATACAAAGGTAGACTATATTCAGGAAGGAAAAACTTGATTGAAAGAGAAACTATGTTTCACCCATGCATGAGCTATTTGATTTAAAATGAAGGATATGTAATGTATTAAACATGAGTTTAAACTAGTAGAGAGATTATTGATTTAGAATTTCAACTTCACATTAGTAGAAGGATAAAAGAAAATATATGCAACATGGTATACTTGATCATACACATAAAAGAAGCAACATGTTCATAAGAGAAAACTAGAAGTTAAAGATGATATGTGGAATAGTATATGGTAAGGGGATTATGGAAAGTAAAGAAGGGTTTGAAACATAATGGAGTAATATAGATTATAAAAGAAAGAGGTTGCGAGATTTAAGAAAGTGCTAATTAGTCAAGTATCCCTATTGATAATTAATTAAACCTACATATTAGAAATGTATTATTGAATGTTTGAAGATAAGAATTCTAAGTCTCAAAATCATCTTCTCTTCCATATCTTCCTTAATGAGAGCAATGTGGGAATGAAGTGATAAGAAAATGAATCATATATGATGCATAACCACCATTGTAGAGACATCTAGTGAATGTAATAATGACACACAATATGATGATGAAACCCTAGAAGGGTAATTGAGAATGTAATCTATCTGAATGGCCAAGGGAAAGGAAACTCAATCGATAAGATAAATAATACTTTAGTAAAACTTGTGAGATCCAAAGTTTGACTTTCAAATTAAGGGAGCAAAGTTACACACAACAACGTCATGCTAATGATAAGGACCAAACCCTAGACTGTTTAGAGTTATAGTAGTTCAAGGGTTGTCACTAGTGATTTGACCTTGAATACTAGAATCTCTATAAAACAAGATCATGAGATTTGCACTATGAGAAGTAAATTAGCACTGATAGTAATCCTAGCTAATCTGAAAGGCTGATGAACAATATGAAAATTATTCACAGCAAGGGGTAAGAAATAATTTTGAAATGTAACAAGTGTGTTTTGAACAAATAGAGAAAATACAATATGAGTGAAGTGCGATATGAAATAAATTCTTGCAGTGATAGTAAGAATGATGAATAATCTACTTGTACCTTGTATGTTTTGACTTTAGGGATGTTTAATCTACATGATTAAAATGAGAAGGATAAGTAGCAAAAAGTAAGTAGTAATGAATGAGGAGAGAGATAAGAGAAAATAATGGCTTTCAGTAATATGTGAATTTGTTTTTAGAAGTATAATTTGTTGTAGGTATATTAAAAGATGTAAATTGGTTCTACGTATGATTTCAGTGTACATGTGCGACCAATATATTAATTAAAGGTGTCTGATAGTTGTAGTCATTCATACCAGTAATCCATCTTAGTATTTTACAATTGTGGTATGGTGATATGGGTTGAATAATGATGGAACAAATAAAGGGTTACCTTGAATAAGGTAGTCTTACCTATTCACTCATATGAATAGAAGGGATGATAACCATATTGTATTGATATGTAACCCTAATGAGGTATAGCTTGTTATACCTAGCTTTAATATAACTAAGTGATGGTAATTGGGTATAAATAGTCCTTGAATGACTAATAAAATCATGGAGTACTTTGTTACTGATGTTGAAACCCTAGTATGCTATACCCAATGGTTACACCTTGAATTATGTGTGGGTTCATACTTGAGAATAATATGGAATGTGATGGTAATGTTTCACGTTCTGCATCCATGATGCAATATTGTGGATGCCGCGAGTAGTGTTGTACAATTGATGTTGAATCTAGTCTTCCAACTCATGACTGCTTTGCTATTTGAGTGGCACAATAGTAATATTCAAAACAACATAGTGAACTTAGTCACTAGAATTAACCCAAAAATTATCTCTATATTAAATATAAGGTATGTGAAACCTATCACATAATCCATATTTTGAAAGTATAGAATAAGTTCAAAAGTGTGGATCTAACCTGTAATAAAGTTCGATCAACCTAAACTCAATTTTTATTTGTGGATTTGTTCCATTTGTGGATATGTCAACCTAAAAATGTGGCCTTCTTTGGCACACGACCTAATAGAATCTACTCCTAACGTCCTGCTGACATATTATCATTTGATTGGACAAATAGAAAATACACATGTGTTGACCTCACTAGAGTCTTTCCTCTTTCCAATGTTCTTTCAAGTGATTTTAAAATAGCCCAGGCAATTGGCGATGCCGATGACGCTGCATAAAAGATACTAAGGCACAGTTCAGCTTGTATCACAAATCACCATCATTTTTACCTTTTGCTTTTGATACCTTTGGAAGTACTTGTTGATGATGTGACCTCACTTTAGTGGATTATTCAATATGTCACCAATAGGAACATTATTCTATCATCTTCTATGTCTTATAATTTTATTTGTAGATCTATAGGCTTCGCCATCTAGGAACGAATGGCAACCCAATTTGTTGCCCATGCTTCTGTGAAGGAATTTTTGTAAGAGATCAATATATGAAAATATTACTTGAGCTAAAAAAACTTACATAACCATGTTTCCAATGGAAGATCTAGAAATTCAAGGAGGGTGAGATCAAACTATCATAGACTTCAAATAAATCATATACAAGCATTACATGAAACGACAAGGTAATAAACATGAAATGCATATTAAGAAAATAGAAGGCATTTCTAGATTAATTGATAAAGATAACAATAAGTCACAAAATACATACCTTCTTTTCCAAAAAATCGAATTTGGTTCCTTGAATTCCAATCGCTCAATGTTGTGTCTAACAAATGGTTTTGTTGCCTCTGAATATTTCTTCAAGAAAAATAGACACCATTAGGAAAATTAGAAATTTTGCAGCTAAACAATGTGTCACTAAAACTGTAATATTCACATCACCTTATTATTCAAACTTGAAAATTAAATGAGACAAAAAATGAAATGCTTGAATTAAATGATAGTGCATATGATGTAAAATTATGAGATGCAACTACCAATTCCTTTCCTAGAAATCCAGGTAAGGACATTGTATAACATGATATCTACTTTATGGACAATAGGAATTTCTTGATTTATAAAATAGGTTTTATGAGATACATGTAGAACCCTTCTCCACCATTCAACTCTAAGGATTTGATCGACTCATGATCATATAGTCCTCTAGTTTAAGACCTTCATATTTTTTAAAGTGGGACCAATGTGCCTCCACTACAACCATGTTTCTAGGGCATAGAAAAAATGCCCATCTATCTTTGCCAAACTTGAAAGTGGAGATGTGTATGAGGAAACAACCAACCTTTGAAATTTGTGGCAGAAATAAAGCTAATGAGTAGAAGACCATCACCTATTATATGATATATTTTCCATATGATTAAAGGAAAACCTTATATCACTACGGATGCCTCACTTGGGCCACAGGTAGCTTTACCACATCACACACCATTCGAAAACTCTATCTATTAGGAGGGAAAAAATCTGATCAACATTCTCATAATAGGGAGGTAGTGGCTTTTGGTATATAAATAAATTAATGTGATGGAAATGGGACCATGACATCTTCAAGAGCATAGTAATTTTTCACATCTCTAACCTTAGTATGATACCAAATTTTATATTGTTCCTAATTTATATTTTATGAGTTGGGTATAAGTTTTACTATCAACGGGAATTGATTTAGTATTTTACTTAATTGAGTATTTGAGTACTCCCTCACTATGCCTTAGACTGGATCAACTTGGTTTTGGTAATGTAGAACCTTGATTCTTTTAATGTTAGCGTATTTGGGCTGTTTTGGTCATTTTATATGTATATCATGGTAAAATAATAACTAAATTATCATCCTTTAAGTTATCCTATTGTAAGAAGATTTTTTTTATTATTGGTGAAAACCTTATATTGAGTTAGAATACCCTTGTATATGATTCTGAGACCTCTAATGGCTTCTAGTAGAATAAGACAAAAAATCGCTAAGTCCAGCTTTTTAGTGGGTCTGACTTTCCCCTTAGTCAAACAACTAACTACACTTCCAGATTCTTGGCATCACTATCTTACACTTGCCACATGTAGGTTTATAGTCAGTCGAATTATTTTTGAGTTGGCTAACTAAGGATCATGCAAGTAGCAAGTGTTGGGTCACTGGTTGGTCAATCAGGCCTTGATACTGACCTTATCTCCATGAACCTAAGGGTCTAGTTAATATATAACATTTTAGTAGGAATCTAAAATCATATCAATACAAAAATATATGATATCCATTGAAGTGAAATTTTACCATCACATAAATATAACATTTTAGTAGTAAACTAAAAACCATATCAATACATACACATATGATATCCATTAAAGTTTACCTTTACCAACACATAACCCGTATATAAGTCCTCATATTTACCATAAAATCTATTTACTACTGATAGGTTTGAGTTCCTTAAAGAGGGAGAGTGTAGATGTGATTTTAGAGAATCATAGTGGATGCAATATAGGATCAATTCCTGATCATTTTATAGACTAGTCTATTGTAAAATATTAGATCTTTGTCTTATCACGTCTCTCCTCTCTTATACAAAACCATGTTGGATGGCATCCTCTCGATACCCCAAGAGAAACCATGGTCCATGATTATAATTCTTCGTTTCCTCTCTCTGGCCTAGCTTAATGTTTTTTCTATGGATTTTGTGGAAGAAATTCACTTTGAAGAAGTTTGGAAGATAGCTCTTGTATGTTCACACTCTTGGATAGTACAACACCATATCCTATACATGTGGATGTTCTAATTCCTAATTTTGATTAATTTATGATAAGTTTGTATCAAATTCAATTGTAATAAAGAATGTAATAGTAATTGATCCATAAATGGAAATTACATGAATCTGAGGTAAGAAATAAAGTAAGTTCCTAGTTTACTGTTCTTATATAGTATCTTATTGAAGTTTTTTTCATATGATTAGTGCAATATTTAAGACCTAAATTACATTTATATATTGAGTTCATTTCATGATTCCAAATCAAGGTTTAATTATTTACTTTGATCAAATTGGTTCGTATGAAGATGTATCTCTTTGTGACTCATCATTTTAGGTGATTGATGGAACAATAAATTAGTATTCTTTCCATATCTTTACTTATTCATTTTTATTTTCTTTTTTCCTCACCTCAAAATACTTGCCTATGAATTTATACCACTTCCACTTTCCTTTTTATCTATTCATTCCCTCTCTTTCTATGTTTTATCACAATATTTCTTAAGGAATTAATGCAAAGGAGCAAGTGTATATGAAGTTCAAGATGGGATCAAATCCAACACACTATTACCATTTTGTTACTTTAGTTGTCTAAAGTTTTTCTATATGTTTAGTCATGTGTTTGGGGTTCTTATATTAAGTTGGTTATTTAATCTTTGATTATAAGATCAATAAGTCTACAATTCTATCTTTGATATTGGCTTTTATATGTTGGTTTTTTCAGTAATTTGACAATCTCAAAAATATATTTTTGTATACAATTTAAGTTCTATGAAATTGAACATGCAGTATGCCTTTTATTAGTTCAAGTTTTATTTAAACATCTCAAGTTGACCCAAACTAAAGCTTAGTCGATCTAAACCCAATATCCATATGTGAATTCTAATCTACAATGTGCATAGTGGAAGATCTAGAAATTTGAGGTGTCTGAGACCAAGCCATCATAAACATGTAAAAAAAACATTTGTATGTGTCATCAAAACAAGATGATAATAAACATACAAAGAAAATGGAGAAAACATAAACTATATCTAGGATGATTTCCAAAAATACTAATAATGCACAATATGCATACATTATTGTCCTAGTATTTCAATAAAATTAGTTTCTTGAGTTCTAATCCCTCGATGCTCGTGACTAAAAATACTCTTCTTATCTCCTAAAACTTCCTACTAGAAAATTAAGAGCTACTAGGAAACTAGAAATTTAAGGAGGTATATAATTTTAGTTGCAATCAGAATATAAACATTGATTTATGATTCAAAATTGAAATAAATGAAGAAAAACAAAATTTGATGTGAATGATGGATAGTGCAACTTGCCAACTCCTCTTAAGAAACCCACTAGAGGATAATTAGGTACCAAGATCTACACTTTAGGGGAAATAGAATTTTTTTTATTGATTAACTAAATTGGATGAGATAAAAGTATGGTTTTCTTCATTTCTAATATATTATATGCACTATTCTTCCACCTTTGTGTCTTAATACTAGGGAACAAAAACAATATGACAATTCAATTTTGACATAAATAAAAAGTGGATATGTATAGGGAAACTGCCATCTTATGATTGAGGATGAGATGGCTGGGTGGGTAAAAAATCATCAACTATTACATGAGATAAACTTCTTACAATAATAGGACAACTCTTCTATGACTAGGGATGACTCACCTAGGCCATAGTAAACTTCACTACTATATAAACCATTCAAAATCTCCCTCCATTCTGGTTAGTTATCGCTCATGTGCATTTTCATGGTGGGGTGTAGTGTGTGTTGTCCTATGAATGGATAATATGGTGGAAATGGTGTGGCTTTGTTTAACCTAAGAGTCAGTCATGTGATTATTGCAATATGATACTTCATATCTGATTTTATTTTTAAGGGGTATTTTCTTTTTTATTTTTAACTCAAATTGAGGTAATCAGTTAAATATGATAATGTTTATCTCAATGGCATATTATCTTGGATTGAGGACCTGAATAAGGGATCATGTGTGTGATAAGAGTATTCATCCTTGTTTAGTCCCTAGTCATAGGTTACTGTAAAATAAGGAAAACAATAATACATCAAGTGTAGTATGTGTGGTGACTGATGACTACATCTCATTGGTCATGATACTGGATAATAAGTTAGACACAAGTATTTTTTAGGGAACAAGTATACTAGACAAACCCACTTTATAATGATACATGTCATTCATGGAACATCACTTGGAACTATCTCTCAATGTGATTGTGAGTATAATAATCATATGTTGTTTAGTGTACTTCAACACTACTATAAGTGGTCCTATACAAGGGTTAATATAAACTATTGATTGGGTGCCCTATGATATAGATGGATTGTTGTAAGTAATGGAGATGGAATTTGTCTATCTGATTAGGGTGATACACCAACCACTTGAAGAGTGGGACTATAAAATGCATGTCCATGCTCATGTAGTCATGTGAGCCAGTATGAGGTATTGAGCTCAGTTGTACTTTAACTTTCTACTTTAGATGAAGAAACATATATTGAATATAAGAGGATGATGATTACATGACTAGTAATCAATTTGGATATCATAGAAAAAGGATTATGTAGTCGGATGAACATTGGTCACCTAAATATTGAAGTTGGAGACATCTAGTTATATAGGTGAAAATGATGTGTAGATATATATCACTCATTGCTTATGAAGTCATAATATGATTAAGGACATCATTACCAATGTAATATGGAACCTATAGGCTCTCTTCACATGGATTGACTTAAAAAGGAGGATATTCATTTGTTACTTAATGATTAAGTAAATATAGAAAGAACTTGTTAAACATAATAGTGATCAATAAATGAATTTGAAAATAATGAGTACATGTGAATTGAATCCTATTTTGTTAGGGTTATGAATCATGCTTCCATATTTCCCATATATATTTACATCCACCACTATCATTGTAGTAGACCTTGATTTTTAGAAACCTATGTGCTATAAAGAGAGTGGGAGAGAAATGGTGTCTCCAAACCCTCACCCTACATGAACCAATGTCCTCCTTCCATATTGAAATCTTATTCATCATCACAGTTGACTAGAGATGTAAGAACAAGGCACTTATAGTTAGATACCAGATTCATGACACGTGCATGTGGAGGAGTAAGATGACATCCAGAACACATGCCATCTTCATGTGAGCCCATCATTGTTGGTTCTTGGCGACAAGATATGTCTTTCACACTTATTTTAATACATTGTTATCAAGTGTCCATGATATCACTCCAATAGGAGGGGAAGGTTCCTTCTATGTTTATAACAATAATTCATATATGTCACAGTGCAACTGATCGCTACTTGTTTGGCAACCCATATTCAAAGTCATGTTGGGAAGTGCTAAAGTACATTGAATGACATATGACTATTTTAATAACTATAGGTATAAGGATCACAATTATTGCTATCACATTTGGATATGATTTTGACTGCTACTAGATGGCTTCCATGTATCAATCTAAAGGTCAATTTGTCTAGAAAATTTGTTCTCTAACAAGTAATCTATGTTCTGACTTGATATCTAATATTAACTAATGAGATATTGTTGACCTAGAGGTTATACATTACCTATATTTTGATAATGACTTAACCATTCCACTCATATGTATCTAACATGTGTGTTTAAGATTGTTTGCAGGCATTAGGTACATAAAAAGGATCTAAAATCCAAAGCCCTAGAATGGGTCAAGTTCAAGTCAAAATGGCTACAAGTGTGCGTTTTGGGATTTCTATGTAAACGACCTTAGAACATCTATGTAATCACTTGTAATGATGAATTGACTTATAACTTAGAAAAGAAAAATGTTTGGGAAAAAATTCACCAAGTGCTAATCACTTTAAATGCAAATTAGAAAATTGATTACAGGCACTTGGTCGGTCGAGTTTCCCTGGCTTGAAACTCGACCGATCATCCTTGGTCGATTTTCTGAAGATTGCATCGGTCGAGTTGTGCTCTCACAGAACTCGACCGATCAGGTAACTGGCCATTTCGAGTTTAAATTGTCGGTTGAGTTTTGTCAGGACAAACTCGATTGATCATTTGAATATTAGTTTTGTCTTTTACTTGATCGGTCGAGTTACCCTCATTGAAGCTCGACCGATTGCACTGTACGGAATTTGTAAAAAAAAGTGATGTGACCGTTGGTGAGTGTCTTGGATGAAAAAATAGCCATTTTTGTTCAAGGAAATGACTCTATTTTTGCCCATAACACTCACCAACGGTCACATCACTTTTTTTTTTGCAAATTCCGTACAGTGCAATCGGTCGAGTTTCGATGAGGGTAACTCGACCGATCAAGTAAAAGACAAAACCGATATTCAAATGATCGGTCGAGTTTGTCCTGACAAAACTCGATCGACCATTTAAACTCGAAATGGCCAGTTACCTGATCGGTCGAGTTCTGTGAGAGCACAACTCGACTGATGCAATCTTCATAAAATTGACCAAGGATGATCGGTCGAGTTTCAAGCCAGGGTATGTGAGTTATATCCTTCCATGCTTCTAAAATTGCATATCTCGTTCTTTGGATATATCTCTACATCTACTCATAGCTTGCTTCATCTTGTGTATCTTTTGGTATCTCTTGCTATGATCTAGATCCTACTAGTAGTCCTAACTTGTGATATCATCTACTAGTAGTTTACATACATGTAGGTCTAACCTTGTTTATAATTGGCATCTTTTCTCATCTACATGCTATGCTTGTATCTTGTCTCATACATGCTCAAGTTTGTTCCTTGAATTGCATATCTACTATCTTGAGTTGCTTGCATAACATTGTGATGCAGGGTACATAGATCTACATTGTATGTAGAAATTGGAGTATTTTTTTGGATTTTATGCAGATTTGCTCCAGTTTCAGTTTTTGCTACAAGACTAGTGTTTTTCATGCAGAAACAACCTTCTGAGCAAGACTCATGCTTCGCGATGAGCTCTGATGGTTTTTGGTCAAATTCCATCATCTTGAGGGTCAAAATTATATTTTATTATTTTTCTGCAACACTTTATCTTTCTTTTTGGGTTGTTTAAGTATATGCTTTAACTTGCTTTTCTTTCTATGCTTGGACAAGCCCCTATCTGTGCTCTTCTACTCTCCTTATATATATTTGTGTTATCTCCTTTCTCTTTAACAAGTGATGTTCCTTATTTTTTCTTCATAACCCCACTTTTTGAAATGACAAAGGGGGAGAAAGGTATGTCTTCTTTTAAAAGAGGAAGAAGACATGTCTTACATGAAGAGGAGAAGCATGTTCATGTAAAGGGAGAAGGTAAAGGGGAGAAGACATATATGTGTAGAACATATACGAGTAGAATACATAGTACTCTATAAATGTTATGAAAGCTAACCATGTAGGAGAAATAGCATCAATTGAGGGGGAGTATGAGAACTCCATGCACATCAATTGAGGGGGAGCATATGAGCTCAATCCTATTGAAACCCCTAGGTTTCTCCAAAGGTATGACTTTACTTAAAAGCTTTCAATACATTTATGGAATGGTTTGTCATCTTAAAAAAGGGGGAGATTGTTGACTCAAGGTCAATTAGGTCAATGTTGACTCACGTCTAAATTGACTAAAATTGTGTTTTGATGATGACTAACCATTCCACATATTGGTGTCTAATGTCTCTACTTGAATGATTTCATATTAAGTATAGACACACTCCAATTGCCCTAACTTGTGCATCTCAAATTGGAGAAAAGACAAGTCAAAGTCATACAAGTGCACGTTTTTTTTAATATGATGTATATCCATTAGAATCATGTTGTAAATCACTTGTAATGATTGTATGACTTGTAATTAAGCTTAGAAAAATATCAGAAGCACTTAGATCAAATATTAGATCACTTTAGATGCCACTTTGAAGATTGATTACAGGCACTTTGTCATTCAAGTTTCCCAGCCTGAAAACTCGACCGATCATCCTTGATCAATTTTCTGGAGATTGCATCAGTCGAGTTGTGTTTACACAGAACTCGACCAATCAAGTAACTGACCATTTTGATTCCTAATGGTCGGTCGAGTTTTGTCAGGACAAACTCAACTGATCATTTGAGTATCGGCCTTGTCGTTTACTTGATCGGTCGAGTTACCCTTATATAAACTCGACCGATTGCACTGTACGGAAAAGTGCAGAAAAGTACTTCTAGCCATTGTGGAGTTGCAACAAGTGAAAGTATATCCGTTGCAAGCCACAAAACGGCTATTTTTCATTCTTCAGTGTTCCCAAAGGGTAAAAGGCATCCCCAGCTATAAATAGGACCCATCTATAAATAGGACGCCTTGGGCTTCATTCCAAGGTTGAGCATTCAATGCAAACTCTTTGTGAGGTTCCTATTCTATAGTTCAGTGCTTCCTACAACCTCCTCTCTCTCTCTAAGCTTAATCACTTGCTACATCCATTAGAGTGAGTAGGAAATCTATAAGAGAGCTAGTCCTACATGTATATCTTGTGAGGCTCTCACTTCCACCACCTCCCCATCTCTCATTTGTAATCATGAAGATGAAGGTTCTCTCTCTTATACAAGAGAGGTGAAGAAGAACAAGGGAAGGAGTCCCTTGGTGAAGATCAAGGTTGAAGACTTGGAGCTAGAGTGGGTAAGCCCTTGGTGAAGGCAGAAGACTCCTTGCTCAAGTGGGTAAGTCCTTGGTGGAAGCTTCTCCGAGTGAAGGTGAAGTCAAAGGAGGAAGATCCAAGAAGAGTGGGTAATTCCTACAAGGCTGAAGACTTGTCCAAGAGTAGGTAAGTCCTTGGAAGAAGGCGGAATACTCCTTGCAAAGTGGGTAAGTCTTTGGTAAGGTTGAAGACTCTTTGTATTTGATAGGTAAGTCATTTGTTTGGTCATGTATTGTAAGTCTTATGAATGAATATAAGAATGCAATGGTTAGGAAATCCTAGAGGTTGACCTCTCTAGGTAAGTGGACTAACATACTTCTAGTTTGAAGTGTGGAACCACTCTAAATAGCTTTTCTACTTGTGTTTTCTCAATCTCTCTCATCCTTGCTATGCATGTTTTAGTTGCACACAAATTTCCTATTTAGCAACCTTATCTTGTGATATATCTTGAAGGTTTAATGAATTTTATTTAAGTGCATTCAACTCTATTCACCCCCCTCTAGAGCATCTAATCACCCATATAGGATCCAACAGATATTGTCATCAATCAAAACACACACTAGTCTTGAGAATAATTATTGTCATTTAAAACTTCCACAATAATATCCAACTAGGGAATATGCAAAAATAAATACTCTAAGTATACATATGATCTCATGTTTAGGTTCTCAATGCAAATCCATGTGTTATCAATTCAAAGATTCTTAGATCACTATTATAATCATTCATTAGTTGTCTAAATTGGACATTATTATAATCTCTTTGTTTTGATGATGACAAACATTTCATTCTTGTGGTTTTAACGTGCTACTTGAGTGTTTCAGGAATAAGCATAAAAGCTGGTGGATAGCAAAGATTTGGAAGATCCTTATGCTCAAATTTGCTTTATTTTCATGATTGTAATCAATGTAAAAACTTGTACAAGTTTATAATGTACAAGTACTACTTAAGGTGATAAAAGAGTTCAATTTCATAATGGTTACCACTTCTAAGTTTCAAGACGATTATAGTTCCAGATGTAGTCTAAGTTTTCATATTAGGATATAGAAATTCTTGGGGGTACCCACCCCACCTTATAAAGATGAAGCATTATTTATTAGCTTAGTACGACATGACATTCTTTTATGTTAGAATTTATTTCCTTAGTACCTTAAGAATTAGGGACCTTTTTCAAGTTGAGAAGGTATCAATTATTCATCTTTAACCCCACTGTCCACGTAAGGTGATGTCAAGATTCTATGTCACTAGAAAATAATCACCATACTTAACGTCATTAGTGTGTTTTTATGATCTAAACATACTCGTATTGCATCATTGGAAGCGATTGAAATTCATCTATACATATTAGGTTTTCACCCCATTGTCTGAGAATTATCCTCAAACATAGAAGCATAGATTGAGAAGGATTGAGGTTAATCACTATATTTTGTGATCATGTAAGCTATGATCCAAGGATTTTTTTTCCTCAAGATTTCAGACTTATATGTCTCATGCTCGATATAGAGGGAAAGAAAATATACTAGGCCAATCTTAGCATGATTTCAAACTTGGAAATTACATGTATAATATACAAAGGAAATATAGAATATGTCAATCTTATACGAGTGACTCCTCATATATAAATCATCTATATAGCTCAAGTGAGGTTTCTAGTATCATGTATTAAGAATAGGAAGTGGAACGAACAACATTTATGTGTATCTTATGTACGAGGCATTTTATTCTCAGAACCAGAGTTCATATATCACCTCACTTGCAGATAATGATGAAATTCATGAACATATGTCAGTCAAGTTAGGACCTAACTCAATCAAAAGAATTGACTTTCTCATTATGGGTCACCTACCCATCATTTTTTACCCAACTCTCAAATATAGGATTGAATCATGCAAAATGACTCAACTCATCTACTCAGGAGTAACCTAGCTTAAGACACATCATTTCACATATATCTCATATTTTTCCTATATTGTAGGGTAGGCCCTATGACCCTCTCTTTGTGGGTCTCACTCTCTCTACAGTTCACCACATATCTTATCCTAACACTGGAGGTCTTCCTTTGTAAAAGATCTTGAGGCCCATGCATATTCAACTTTATCTTAACATTGGTTTCCTTATGTAAGGAAAACCTACATACTTTCATCATCTAGACTGAATGGAAAGTCCAACCAATCGATTGATTCAAACCAAGTAGCTTGAGTGAGTCAAACAAAGATTCAAAATGACCATTTGGGTTTGGGTTAAACAACTAACCTTATGGCTATTTGACCTTGGTGGTCGTTAGAAACTTGTTTTAACCTTGTATGTTTGATTAGTGGTCGAAAATCATGTATACTTATAGAGAGAGTGGTGATGAAGATTGTAACACCCTGATTTTCCAATCTCATGAGAGGAAGCTATTTTTTTTTCAACTTTGGGGAGTGTTACTAACATGATATGCATTACAACAATGATAGAAAATAAACATTACAAACTGTGTATGAAATAATTTCTCATAAATTATCAAGAAAAGAAACTCTATTACATCATCATATATAAAAGAAACTTAACTTTGTGTTATTACTTGATACAAATCTCATCTGTAATATGGACTGTGTAGATGGCGCCCCACCAAGAAAACTTCCTAATGTTGTTGTTGCAACATCTTGTCATCACTATGTCCGAAAGTTTTATTCATGCAGACATCTCATCCCCAGCCATGCACAAAGGAAAACCTAGGTTAGAGTAAGTGGAAGTGAATTTATAATAAGATAAATATGAATATATCATAACTAAAAATTGAACTAATATATGAAAGCTATAATCTGATATTGAATTGAGGTGTCTTTTATTCACGTCTTTTATCTAATTTGTTGCTACCATTATACGATAAGTCCTCTGAATTGGCAAATATATGCCTTGAATTGGTACCAAGTACCCTGAATTGTTACTATATGCCTCTGAATGACACAAAGGTGTCTCTAAATTGGCATAACTATGCCCTTCTTGGTACCAAAGTACCTATGAATTGGAATAAACACTCCTTTGAATTGGAAACAGATGCCTCTGAAACGTCCTAGGACTAATTGAATGAGGACTTATCATATAATGTTTTATGTCATCGTTTCGTCTTATTATCTTAAATCTAAACTTACTTATTTTTGAATTTGAACTTATCATATACTGAACTCAATAATGATAACTGAGTTTTGAACATGTACAACATCCTGAATCTGAATCTGAATGTGGTCTGAATATTTTAGAAAATTTATCTTACTTAACTAATGCATTAAAATTATTCTATTAGAAACTGAATCTTAGTAAACTGAATTCTTAATTTGAGACTCTGCTCTTAAATTCTAAATTAAATCTAAATCTAGACTCCAATTCTAAATCTAAATATGTATCTTGATTACTAAATAATTGGATCTGAGATTCTTATTATGTATGTGGGTCTAATTCATGATCACTCACAATGAGTAATCTAAATCCAAAATATGAAACCTAGGTTCTTGTTGTATGAATAAATATTAATCTAAACTATTATTTAATAAATCACTTAGTTAAATTCTGATGTCTGATATATGCCATATGTGTCTATAGGCTTGATAAAATAAACTAAACTGAATAATAAATGCTAAGCATCTAAAAGTAGTTTAAATATTGACAATCTATAATCTGATATCCTCATAACATAACTTCATCTTAACAAAGTGTGACTAATAAAAGCATTATTGAAAATGAGATGAACATTAATAACTAAATGTAAGAAAGTAACTGTGACGGTTCCGGATTTTCTAAGACTTAATCTGATGTGTGACGTCCAAATTGAAACCCTCACCTCAGCTAGAATCCCAATTTAAACATCCCACACAAGGCTAAGAGGAAGAAAATCAAGGGAGTCAGAAGGAAACAATCAGTAGCACATGTACATGAACAATAATAAAACCATACACAAATGTTCACCATTCAACATATAATTACAACATGAATTGTTACAACATTTGATATTACATATTGAACAGCAAACTTATACATACATGTACTACAACTAAACAACAGGATCTTAAGACAACAGGTCCACCTGTACATCAGCTCGCCATACAACTTTCACTATCCTGGATCTTCAAGATCATAACCACAACCTAAACAAAAAGATTACATGTGGTACACGTCAGCACAATATTTCATGAATATTGTACTGAGTACGCCTACGTGTCTTTTATTTACCTCTCATCATATCTTGGAAATAAGATAAAACTAATATACTTGGCAGTAACAGAACAATATAAGAAAAACATATACTTGAACAAAGATATTCATTAACAAAAGAGAACACATATTTTAAGCTATTTCCATCATATATCTCGTGCATCTGCCCCTAGGGTTTTGATGTCTTTAGGCCTTGTCATATAAATTGTACATCTGCCCCTAGGGCTTTGATGTTACATCTGCCCCTAGGGCTTTGATGTTTGTCAATGCACTGTACTACCAAAGAGTTTAGTGCTATCATATGATGGATCAGATATTTTATGTTTCATGTGTTCATATCCATAAGTACAGAAAATCAAGCAACATATCATGCAAGGACAATCATTTCATCCAATATCATATGCCAAGTATTTTACTACACATATAACACAAGCATATTGTATAATAAGCCAAGTAAGAGGTAATGGCGTACCTTCCAAAGAGACATCCTAATCATATATGTATTCCTTAGGTCAACTCTAACCTTGTTCATCCCTGATTAAGACAAGATCATATACTGTCATCAGATTCTCATCATCTTGCATCTCATCTTAACCCTAATTATGTCCATTAGGGTTTCTCTTATCTCATTAGGATATGTGCATCATTACTTGTATTCTTATCTTATGATTATCTCACTGATGTCATTTTCCAGATTACATCTCATTATCAAAGTTCATCATCTGAACATTAGGTTTCATATCCTTTTTGTGCACATGTTAACCCTAGGTTACATCATTAACCTATATTAGGGGTATAACATGTATTAAGATTCTTCTTCATATAACACAAATTATATTCATCATTATGATCTCATAATTAAAACTAAAGTTCCATATATTGATATGAGCTTACTCTGTGAATTTCATCATTTATTGAGCATGTGTGCATTTATTGCATTTTATTTAGGATTATTATCCCTAAATAGACATATTAATCAAATTATATGCTTTCATATGTCAACATGACTATATCTGACATCATATGCACTATAAACATGATTATAGACTTACTGACATTTTATCATGATTTTAGGCCATTGTTTGATATTTATTATCTATCAATTAAGCATTTCACAACTAACAAGATATCACTAATATTCATGCATTAAAAGCCTGATATTATCATTCAAATGTGTTCTACTCATTTTTCTGAGAAACTCGATACCTTATTCATATTTTTCTGATAATCGTACTAATTACTGTGCTTTATCAAAGATCTAGGCAAAATATGGGATTTTCATACCTTTTGGCCAATCCAGAGCCGCCACTTGGTCACTAGGTGGTGCGTGGGCCGTCCGGTCCAGACTAGGATCCATCCAGATCACAGACTCTAAATCTGGTTCATGCTAGTCATCTGTGGCGGGTTCTCCTCCCGTTTTGGGCTCCTGCGCGAGAACAGCGCCGCCGCGGCAACGACTCAAGCAACCGATCGTTGGCCCTCCAGTTCTCCGCATCGGCTTCTCCTTCTTGTATGATGTTTGTGTGCGGCGTGCATCCTCTATTCTTTGTCCGCCAGGGAGCATCGCCACAAGGGCTCACCTCCGATGAGCAAGCAGTGACGAGATGCTCCTCCTCGCCATCTGAAAACACAGACTCCCCCAGTTCCGTGCATTTCTTCTAGTGGTTCCTTCTCCTCGCCTGCTCTGACTACCACAAGGGAGCTCGATGCCTCATGATCATCCGCTCCCGCTCACCTTCCTGCTCTCAAGTGCCTCCACGGCAAGGTGCTTCTTCTCTCAACAACTCGTCGGCACTACTGCTGCCATGGCGGAGCCAACAAGTAGAACCGCCCCCCTCCTCGCTGCTTGGGAGTCCGGTTGTGGGGCGCCTATGGGAGACTCCCATCTGTGACTCGCCGCCGTTGTGGACCTCCTCACAGTGCGATTATGAGCAGCACCTCCGAAACCAAAAATCTACCTGTTTTGCTGCTCCTTACGCATCTCGCTTGACCGCCGAGAAGCCTGGAGCTTCTCCTCCTCTCTCTTCTGATCTACCGGATCTGGCCTTCTCTTAGCTTTGTGCGTGATTCCGATGGGCTAGGTTCTCTTCTGGCATGGTCGAGCTGCTGTGCTCTATGCCATCTACAAAGGCTCCTCAGGCAGCGAGATGAAGATCCTCATTTCTGGTTTGTATGCCTGACATGTGGGGCTCTCCGACTCTTCTCATCGTGAACAACTACCCCCACGATATATGTCTCAGCCCACATTCAAAGAGTACGATGACGTTGTGTCTTTCACCCAGAGGTAAGATCATAACCGCAAGATACAAGATGCAATCTAAGCCGTCATTCATCCATGTGCGGCAGAGATGAAGTCTGCATCATAAGTCAATCTGTGGCATCGTCAAACTATAGGCATCAGCTGTGTAAGGTTGTGTGATTGATAAACAACTTAGGTCTATAGATCCTTAATAATGTGCATTATTTCACAAAATTCAAACCTTAAAAACTTCTTCTAGGAATATTCGATTGCCACCCAATTTTAACCTTAACTTCATTACCTCTCAAGGTACATTCTACTCCAATTTGGTGACGAAACTCATCTATTGTACTATTCAATTAAATTCCTCAAAAAGGCATAGAGTTAAGGATGATATTAACATCAATCAACAAACCTATTTTGTCCAGGGCTCGGAACCCTCAATCTAACTCATACTTATGCTTTCACTCTAGACATTGGATATTTTAGGATTCCAAAAGTCCACTCGATCACATCCTACACACCTTAAAAGAAATTCCGTCCTCGGAATTAAACTAGAAATCCAGTCTTTCACATCATATACATCTTAAAATAACTTTCGTCCTCGAAAGTCAACCATACTCGTCCTTCCAGGAAAAACCTTTTCTTGCTCTCATCCACATGTATGCACCATTCTAGGTGCAACATATCCAACAACAAATCTCCATAGCCATCTCCAAACTACCATTAGGGGGGTTTTAAAACATCTAAGGTGCACAAACACTCCATTCGAGGTTTAGAAACTTGGTTATGTCATTACATATCTCATATTTTAGGGTTGCATCTTTATCTTTGCCCATGCATTAGGGTTTCCACAACATATTATCATGTTCCAAAGGAGTTATCTCAAGTTAACCGATTATGTCAAGGTGTCATTAACATTATGTTGTGCTAACTATCAAACTATATTTTCATCATTATTAAGCATTAAGCTTAACACTTCTGGTAACATTTCATTCGTATGATCTTATTTCATTTCTCAAAATAAATTGCAACATTTACTAGTAATTCATCACAAGATTAGCCAACAATTTCACATTATTAGTCATGTACATGGTTAACCATTTATGCATTGATATCTATTAAACCATCTCTAGGCTTTCCATCATATCATGTCTATATATCACATGTTGAGATTAGATTACGTTCTTACATATATTATATTATAGTTGTGCTAAACAACTTATGTGAGTGGCTTATCAAACATGTATCAAAACTTTATATAGTCCAAATGAGGTTCTTCTAAACCATACTGTGAGGGAAGTTCCATGCTCAGTCTCTCTGACCTAACTCAACTCTATGTGTATCTCATATGCACATGCTTTATCTTTCCTCTCAGTCTAGGGTTATCGGATTGCCTCATTGGCACTAAAGATAGCTTCATAGCTCTAGCCACGTAAGCACAAACCAAAACATGCAATGATATTCTCTTCATAGGTCTCTACCCATGAAACATGCTTACCCAAAACTCTCTTATATACACCACTAGATTCCTATGTGGGAAACCACCAACCCGAGCATGAGGCTTTCACAAAACTAACATAGCTACCTCCTCCAGGGTCTTGGGCTCTCTCCCTCACCTAGATGGCAGGCACTCATATTCTTATTCACATATGCACATATAACCAGCCTCTCGTTGACTCTAGGGTTTGGTCCTCCAAGGACATCTAGGGTTCAGCAAAACTATAGGAATCATACATAAAGAAACTCAACTCAATCACTCAGGAGTAGTCTAGTTTAGGACATATCATATCTCATATTTCTCATTATTCTCATATCTTGGAGTCTAGGTTCTCTGACCTTCTCCCAATGGGTCTCACTCTCTTTGGAGTTAACCCCAAAACTGGTCCTAACACTAGAGGTCCTCCATCATGAAAGAGATTGAGGCTCATGTTGACTCACAACCTAGTCTTAACTTAGCTTATCTTATCTCATAAAATCATATTTACTTGCATCATCAAAACTTATCCCAAAACCTCAAAACTGAACTCAAGTCCTCGAAGACAAACATAGATCATCATAACCATCTTATATCATCAACATAAGACCTACATCGTATCATCAAAACTTATTTCATCTATCATATATTCCAACAAGGCTTTAGACATCTAATCTAGAACTAGTCTCTCTTCTAGACTGATGTCATCACTTTCACTTAGGTTGCATGACCACCTCCTACTCGTACATGTGTGGGGACACATTTTTGTAATACATATACATATTAAAATATTATATAGTTTTTCTCCGATAAAACATGCGTCAGAGAAAACTATCAAGGTTCGATCCGATTGGAATCAAAAACCAAATCCAAAAAATGAGTGTCCCACACATTGTAGAGAGTACAGTGACATGAAAACTAGTGAAAAGGGTGAGAACATGGTGTAGACTAGTGTAGCTACTCTAGACAACGTGCGCAATATGTCTAGGGTTTCTCTTCCCTTGATGCACGTCATTTCCAAATAGTGCAACGTCCCATACCGCTGCACTATAAGGAAAGTACGACATCTAAGGACTTGCTATACAACAAGCACTAGTCTAGACCTAGTTCTCGGACATCTAGGTGCTAACCTAGAGGCTAGGTCAGATCTAGTCTCTAAAAGATGACTAATCTAACCCTAAAAGATTATTAAGTTCAAGGTTGTTTAGTTTTGAGTTGCATAATGAGCAAATGTCAGGCTTTGCTATTGTTCATGCTCTGATACCACCTGTGACTTCCCCGGATTTTCTAAGACTTAATCTGATATGTGACGTCCAAATTGAAACCCTCACCTCAGCGAGAATCCCAATTTAAACATCCCACACAAGGCTAAGAGGAAGAAAATCAAGGGAGTCAGAAGGAAACAATCAGTAGCACATGTACATGAACAATAATAAAACCATACACACATGTTCACCATTCAACATATAATTACAACATGAATTGTTACAACATTTGATATTACATATTGAACAACAAACTTATGCATACATGTACTACAACTAAACAATAGGATCTTAAGACAACAGGTCCACCTGTACATCATCTCTCCATACAACTTTCACTATCCTGGATCTTCAAGATCATAACCACAACCTAAACAAAAAGATTACATGTGGTACACGTCAGCACAATATTTCATGAATATTGTACTGAGTACGCCTACGTGTCTTTTATTTACCTCTCATCATATCTTGGCAATAAGATAAAACTAATATACTTGGCAGTAACAGAAGAATATAAGAAAAACATATACTTGAACAAAGATATTCATTAACAAAAGAGAACACATATTTTAAGCTATTTCCATCATATATCTCGTGCATCTGCCCCTAGGGCTTTGATGTCTTTAGGCCTTGTCATATAAATCGTACATCTGCCCCTAGTGCTTTGATATTTGTCAATGCACTGTACTACCAAAGAGTTTTGTGCTATCATATGATGGATCAGATATTTTATGTTTCATGTGTTCATATCCATAAGTACAGAAAATCAAGCAACATATCATGCAAGGACAATCATTTCATCCAATATCATATGCCAAGTATTTTACTACACATATAATACAAGCATATTGTATAATAAGCCAAGTAAGAGGTAATGGTGTACCTTCCAAAGAGACATCCTAATCATATATGTATTCCTCAGGTCAACTCTAACCTTGTTCATCCCTGATTAAGACAAGATCATATACTGTCATCAGATTCTCATCATCTTGCATCTCATCTTAACCCTAATTATGTCCATTAGGGTTTCTCTTATCTCATTAGGATATGTGCATCATTACTTGTATTCTTATCTTATGATTATCTCACTGATGTCATTTTCCAGATTACATCTCATTATCAAAGTTCATCATCTGAACATTAGGTTTCATATCCTTTTTGTGCACATGTTAACCCAAGGTTACATCATTAACCTAGATTAGGGGTATAACATGTATTAAGATTCGTCTTCATATAACACAAATTATATTCATCATTATGATCTCATAATTAAAACTAAAGTTCCATATATTGATATGAGCTTACTCTGTGAATTTCATCATTTATTGAGCATGTGTGCATTTATTGCATTTTATTTAGGATTATTAGCCCTAAATAGACATATTAATCAAATTATATGCTTTCATATGTCAACATGACTATATCTGACATCATATGCACTATAAACATGATTATAGACTTACTGACATTTTATCATGATTTTAGGCCATTGTTTGATATTTATTATCTATCAATTAAGCATTTCACAACTAACAAGATATCACTGATATTCATGCATTAAAAGCCTAATATTATCATTCAAATGTGTTCTACTCATTTTTCTGAGAAACTCGATACCTTATTCATATTTTTCTGATAATCGTACTAATTACTGTGCTTTATCAAAGATCTAGGCAAAATATGGGATTTTCATACCTTTTGGCCAATCCAGAGCCGCCACTTGGTCACTAGGTGGTGCGTGGGCCATCCGGTCCAGACTAGGATCCATCCAGATCATAGACTCTAGATCTGGTTCACGCTAGTCATCTATGGCGGGTTCTCTTCCCGTTTTGGGCTCCTGTGCGAGAACAGCGCCGCCGCAGCAACGACTCAAGCAACCGATCGTTGGCCCTCCAGTTCTCCGCATCGGCTTCTCCTTCTTGTACAATGCTTGTGTGTGGCGTGCGTCCTCTATTCTTCATCCTCCAGGGAGCATCGCCACAAGGGCTCACCTCTGATGAGGAAGCAGTGACGAGATGCTCCTCCTCGCCATCTGAAAACACAGACTCCTCCAGTTCCGTGCATTTCTTCTGGAGGTTCCTTCTCCTCACCTGCTCTGACTACCACAAGGGAGCTCGATGCCTCATGATCATCCACTCCCGCTCGCCTTCCTGCTCTCAAGTGCCACCACGGCAAGGTGCTTCTTCTCTCAACAACTCGTCGGCACTACTGCTGCCATGGCGGAGCCAACAAGTAGAACCGCCCCCCCTCCTCGCTGCTTGGGAGTCCGGTTTCGCAGCGCCTATGGGAGACTCCCATCTGTGACTCGCCACCGTTGTGGACCTCCTCACAGTGTGGGTATGAGCAGCACCTCCAAAACCAAAAATATACCTATTTTGCTGCTCCTTACGCATCTCGCTTGACTGTCGAGAAGCCTGGAGCTTCTCCTCCTCTCTCTTCTGATCTACCGGATCTGGCCTTCTCTTAGCTTTGTGCGTGATTCCGACGGGCTAGGTTCTCTGTTGGCATGGTCGAGCTGTTGTGCTCTATGCCATCTCCAAAGGAACCTCAGGTAGTGAGATGAAGATCCTCATTTCTGGTTTGTATGCCTGACATATGGGGCTCTCTGACTCTTCTCATCGTGAACAACTACCCCCACGATATATGTCTCAGTCCACGTTCAAAGAGTACGACGACGTTGTGTCTTTCACCCAGAGGTAAGATCATAACCGCAAGATACACGATGCAATCTAAGCCGTCATTCATCCATGTGTGGCAGAGATGAAGTCTGCATCATAAGTCAATCTGTGGCATCGTCAAACTACAGGCATCAGCTGTGTAAGGTTGTGTGATTGATAGCAACTTAGGCTATAGATCCTTAATAATGTGCATTATTTCACAAAATTCAAACCTTAAAAACTTCTTCTAGGAATATCTGATTGCCACCCAATTTTAACCATAACTTCATTACCTCTCAAGGTACATTCTACTCCAATTTGGTGATGAAACTCATCTATTGGACTATTCAATTAAATTCCTCAAAAAGGCGTAGAGTTAAGGATGATATTAACATCAATAAACAAACCTATTTTGTCCAGGGCTCAGAACCCTCAATCTAACTCGTACTTATGCTTTCACTCTAGACATTGGATATTTTAGGATTCCAAAAGTCCACTCCATCACAGTAACTCAATCTCTAAGTTACTTAGAATATAGGTAAGCTGAATCATAATAATAATTCAATGGCATGGCCCACTTACCTTTTGTCCTAAAAGTATCTTTAAGGTAGTCCAGATCCCAAATTCATAACTTAGTAACCTGAACATCACCGTAGTTCTATTAGTCCACATGTATATTTTCCCTTTTTCATTTTTAAATCTCAAACTTCATCATCCTTAACCCCTTAACCCAAATTCGGGTTCTTGTTTAGTCTAAACATAACTATGATCTAAAATCACCTGAAAATCTTCACTTTGAACATATACCCAATAAGTCACATTGTATAATCACTATAGACTTCATACTTTTTTTATAATGGTCATAGCATATATAAAAAGCATAAGAAAGCAAACACCTACTTTGTCGGGTAATACAAAGTAAAAAAAAACATAAGAAAGTTTTTTGGGAAAGGAAAAGAGATGTTAATGTTCTAGGGGGAGGCACCCCTTAACAAGCCTCTTCAACACTAAACCAGAAAGTATAGAAGATGTGGCAGCAGCATCAAGGTCAATCAAAATCACTGGTGTTGTAGCAACAAACTAACTCTTGTTTCATCGTCCACCATTGCCTTTAGGTCACAAAGAAAGCGGGATTTGGATTCACCTTCATCAGAGTCCTCCTTCCCTTTCTGTTCCTGTTTACCTGCACATGTTGAACATATGAAGGTCTACACTTATTTGTGAGATAATAATGTGCCTCAGTTTTGGAGTGTTGCTGAAGAATCTGTTGTTTCTCTCAAGCCAAAGATGCCAACTAATGATGATGAAGATATCATTTCCTATGAAGGAGTTGTAGTGTCTGTTTGGTGAAACCTCTATAGGAAAGTTAGCTGATGAGAGAACATGCTGGTAATGTCACGTAAAGTGAGCGAAGATGCTTAGTGAAAATTTACATTTAAAGAAAATGTGGTCCAATGAGTCTATGTCATTTTGGCAGAGAGAACATCTAGATGGGTCTATGAATCCTCTCTTGGAGAGGTTTTGTTCAGTAATCAGCTTGTTGTGAAGGAGCAGCCAAAGAAAGGTTTTATGTTTTTGTTGCCATTTTTGTTTCCATATTTTTGTGGTGGGGTGGAGAGACCTCTATAGGATAGGTAGGTGTATGCCTTTTTCACTGAGTAAGTGTTTCCCCATCTCTAGGTGATGTTGTTTGAGGCATTATTTTCAAGAATCTGATTCATAACAGAGAGGTCATCTGGTTTGAGGTGCATGAGAATGCATCTTTTCAGAGCATTTGATCTGTTACTGGTCAATAAGCCAAGGGCCTTGACAATGTTGATCTTGATGAGGTTGTTTGGAATGGACCGATTTGTGTGCAGGTTTAGAACAGTGTTATTTTCATGCCATGGGTCGTGCCAGAAGGAAATTTTTAGATGAGAATGTGGTGGAGTACGTATTGATGAGTTGGGCTATTTTTTAGATGCTCTTATTTATGTATTTCCATAGGGGTGATGCAAATTTATTTGGCACATTGTGCCAGGGAGGGGATTTTTTATAGTATTTGCAGTTTATGAGACTCGACCATATTTTTGTCTTATTTTTAACCAGACTGTTGATAATTTTGGTTATAAGACAAAAAGTGCGGGTTTCAGTGTTTAGAATACCCCAACCACCTTGGTCTATTGGAGCAGAAATTGTGTCCCAAATTACTAGATGGTAGTGATTTCCAGATTTTGTGGAGGGATGATAATTGTTCCAGAGGAACTTTCTGTGAGATTTATCAATGAGTTTTCTTGTTTTGCTGGGAAGGGGGATACAACTAAGGTAATGAGTGGTAATTGGAGTGATGACACTATTAAGAAGAGTAAGTCGTCCCGATAGATTTAGAAAGTTATTTGTCCAAGTTGACAGTTTTTTATTTATTTTGTCGAGGATGGGTGTCCAGGTTGCATTCGTGATGTTGATGGGGGTAATGGGGAGTCCTAGGTATTGATTGGGGAAGTCTTCAATCTTGCATCTAAGAAAATCCCTGAATCTTGTCAAGTTTGAGTGATCGAGGTGGACCCCAAAAATGGACAACTTTTGAAGGTTAATTTTAAGTCCAGAAATGTAGGAGAAAATGCCTATAATTCTGAAGGTGTTGAGGATAGAGGCATCCTATGGGGAGGAAAGGATGATAGTATCATCAGCAAATTGTATAATGTTCTCTTTGCATTCCTCAGGTGAATTTATAAGTCCACTAATTTTTCCTAGTTGTATCATGTGGGAGAGAATGGTTGTCATTATGATAAACAGGTAAGGGGAGAGAGGGTCCCCCTGTCTGAGACCATTTGTATTTTTGAAATATCTAAAAGGTACACCATTTATGATAGTAGAGAAATGGTTTGTGGAGATGCAAGTATGTATCCAGCGAACCCATTTGTATGGGATTCCAAAGCCTATGAGAGTTTTGGTTAAACAATTGCAGTTTACAAAGTCAAAAGCTTTCTCAAAATCCAATTTGATGGCTAGCAAGGGTGTTCTATTTTTATGATAGAGATGTATTGTTTCATTTACCATCAGGTAAGCATCTTGAGTGCTTCTACCTTGAGAAAGAAATTTTGATTGAGAGGGATGATGTTGTTCATGTGAGGTTTAATTCTATTTGCTAATGTTTTGTCTAAGATTTTGTATGATGTGTTGATTAGGATGATGGGTCTGTACTGGGAGATAAGGTTGGGTTGATTGGTTTTTTTATAAGAGGGATGAATGTTTAATTTAGGTGTTTGATGATGTTGTGGGTATTTTCATTTTCGTTGAAAGCCTTAAGTAAATCCAGGAAGTCTACTTTGTAATGGTTCCAATTTACAAGGTAGAATTCCACATTTAGTCTGTCAAGTCCAGGTGATTTATTTGAACCTAGAGTTTTTATGGCTGAGTCCAATTCCTCTGGGGAGAAAGGCTTTATAAGGTCAAGAGGATTTTCAAGTTTTGTAGGACAAATCATAGGCCAATCCAAGTCATTTAGGCAGGAGGGATTGTGGTTGTTGTTGAAAATATTTTTGAAGTGGTTTGTAATGTGGTTTGTGATAGTTGATTTATGGGTTGTGATCTTGTTATTTATCAGAAGGTATGTGATGGAGTTCTTTCAATGGTTTTTGTTGCTGATTTTGTGAAAGAACTTTGTGTTTTTGTCCCCTTCTTTAGCCCATGTGATTTTTGGTCTTTGTCTCCATCTTGAGTCGATACATTTTTTTGTGAAGTCAAGGTCAACTTTGATAGAAAGAATAAGAGCTGGGTCAGTTGTAGGGTCCTTATCCACAAAGAGGAATTGTTGCTCAAGGTCTTTGAGGGTTTCAGAGAGCTTGTTTGGGTTGGTGAGTATCCAATTTTTGATGTGTGCTTTGATTTTTTTTGTGTTTTAGAGAATGTGGAGACCAAGGTTTGTGGTCTGGAAGGTGGCCAATTTCCATTTCTCTACACAATTGAGAGTAAAATTATTTATGGAGAGCCAATAATTGTCAAATTGAAAAGGTTGTTTACCCCATGATTCAGTGGTGGTATCGAGAATAAGAGGAAAATGATCAGAGATGGCTCTGTATGAGATGTGAACAGTGGAGAGTGGGTGTTTGTCCTCCCATGAGGTGGAGCAGATGAAATGGTCAAGCCTAGTGAAAGTATGATTTCTTGACCATGTAAAGGAAGCATTTTATGGCTTTAGTTCAATTAATGCATGTTTTGTGAGGAGTTGGCTAAATAGTTTGTATGTGGTTGTCATGGGTTGAGATGAATGTGTGGGGTTGAATCTATCAGAGTTTTGGGTTATCAAATTGAAGTCCCCACCAATAACCTAGGGTGTCCTATATAAGGAAGTCATTATCGATTCAAGTTCTGATATGAAAGTTGTTTTATTAATTTTGTCCAGGTTCTCCATAAACCCCTATGAAATTCCAGCAAAAACCATTGGATGTATTTTTAAAAGCAATGGTTATGGAGAAGTCTAGTTTTTTGGAGTTTGTGGAGGAGAAAGTAAGATTTTTGTATCCCACTACGATTCCTCCTTTGAAACCAGAGGGGAAGATTTGGATCCAGTCTGTAATTCTATTTCCACCAATGGTTTTGAGGGCAAATGGGGAAAGACTTGTTTTTGTCTCCTATATAGTGATCAGGTCTATTTTATTTTTGTAGATGTGTGAACAGATTTCCTTACATATATTAAGGTTTGCATCTCCACAGACATTCCAGGAAGAAAATTTCATATTTTGTGGTTTTGTTTTACGGAGAAAAAAGGTCACGTGCAGTCTATTCAATAGTAAGAAGGTCAAAATTTTCTTTGGTGGATTCCAAATCTCTCCTGTTGGTCCAACCCATAAAGAGTTCTATGTGATCTAAAGCCTTATGAGCCTTGTCCACGTCTTCAAAGTGTATGCCTATTTTACTAGCAAATTTTGTGAATCTTGAGATGTTTGACCAAGATGCAAGGTCTTCTATGTTATCAATATCACAATTTCTAAAATTTGTGAAAGGTGGGGAAGAGGCATCCAGAATAGAAGATTTCATGCAAGATGAACTAGATGAAGTGTTTGTGGATGTACCTGGTTCTAGTGTGTTGACGATATGTTTCTTGTTTGCCTCTTCAGGGAAATGCATTATAAACTTCGGGAGTTTGCTGCCACCTTCTCTTTGCCCAGGGCTCTTCTACTGAGGACTCTGCGAAGATATGGCTTCCTTTAGCAAGATAGATTTGATTTTTTTTTCATTGTGTTTTTACTAAGTCTTTGATCTCGAATACTTTCCTTGGTAGATGGTGGGGAGGGAAAGATTGTGCCAGAGGGTGGATAGGATATTCCATGTATTGAGGGAGTGGGGGATCTGGTTCTTTTTCAGTTTGAAGGAGTATTTGTGTTGCCAGAGGAGGTGGTGTTTGAGCTTTATCTTTCCCATACTAGATGTCTGTCACCTATTTTGCGGGCAGGATTTGGAACCTTTCTATCTTTATTTGGACAGAACCATGATGGTGGGTGGTTTGATAGATCTAAGAAGGTTGTTTTGTTTTCAGAAGGATGTTCGACTGACAGCTTGATGTTGTAGATAGATTCATCAATCCTGATATTGATGGATGGGGGTAGGGATATAGCAGCTTTGACTGTGAAAAGGCAAAAGGCTTTAATGTATTGGGTGGGATGAAGGGTTTCTGGGATGATTTATTGAAGAGTATCCCCGATGGAGTGGGCTATACCACTAAAAATATTAGCTTCCCAGAGGTGTGGTGGGAGGTTGGAGATGGCAACCCAATCAGAGCCGTCGGTAGGAGCTGGAAAAGCCCCAAGATCAGCCATCCATTTAGACAATCTGGCTTGAATGAAACTAGATCCACAAGGAATAGTGAGGATCTGGTTGAAAAGATGGTTGATTTTTGTACCTTCAGGAACTGTGTATATCAGCTGGGTTGGAGAAAAGATCTTTGTCTTAAGGATCGTAGGTCCTGGAATAAGGAGGGCTAGAGCACGGGTGATATCCAAGACATTGATCAGGTTGTTGTCTATGTTATTTTCAATGGAGATTAGGATGCTCCTCAGAGTGAAGACTTTGAGCAACCTCATACAGTTTGCAGGTAAGTCTAGAGCTATTGTGTATCAAGGTGTCCCGGTGCTTCCATGTCTAATGGTGTAGGGTTGGTGTTTTGTGTGAAAGCACTGGAAGGTATGCTGGATGAGTGAGGTTTTGGTGGTGACCATTTGTGGTTTGATGGTTTGTGGTAGGGTTTTGTTAGTGGCACATATTTGATGTGTATATGCTTGTGGGGGGTTTGGAGTATGTCTGCATGCTTGGGCGGGAGATTTGCAAGACATGCAAAGGCATTACTTGTGAGTGGGGGAGAGGGATATTTGGGGAATCTATGATCTAAAACACTTTTTTTTGGGAACTCGATGTTTTTCTTTGAGAGTCGTAACTTTTTTTTGAAAAGTGTCTAGGGAAGTATCGCTCAGGGGCAGCAGAAGGTATGTATTTTACTGGGGGGAGATGAGTCTTACAATGTCTTTTGGTGTGTCCTGCTTGGTGACATCTGAAGCAGGTTAAACGGGAAGGGCATCTGGAAGCAGAATGGTGTTTGCTTCTGCAACAAAAGTAGATGAGGGCCCGAAAGGGTCGTCTGGGAGGGGCTTTTTTCCAGATTTGTGTGGTGGGGTTTTCCTCTTGGTGTTTGTTTATGAGGTGTGTGGATTTTTCCTGTCCTAAAATAGGAAAAGTGTGGTTTAGGAGAAAGGTGTCTTTTGGGATGATATCTGTCACTAGGAAAGATCGAGGGTTTAGTGTTTTGTGAAGCATGTTGAGAGAAAGTTTTGTAGCCTTTTTTATTTGGGGGGGGGAACGATGATACCTTGCTGTGATGGAGCTCATTTGGTGTGGTGTTATCGCTGTGTCTGCTACGTCATCCTCCTCTAAGCAAGAGGAGACGGAGATGGGCCATGTCTTTGAACCAATTGGGGGTTGATGGATGTCCCAAATGAAGAGTTGATCTGCCGAGTTTGATGAAGTTGAGCTCTCTTGATCGTGTTTTCCATAGAGATGTGCTAGCTCTGGTGGTGTGTCGGCGTTGAAATCTCTAACCCAAGCCACGAATGTACGATTACCTAAAGGTTTGATGTAGATTGTCCATTCCGACTTGAGCTTGAGATCTACAATCATCAGGGCCCATCCCTCAGTGATGAGAAGGGTTGAAGCTTTGTTCTTCCACTGGTGATCGGCCTGGGTAGACCATGTGACCATCACGAGGAAGGAATGGTGACCTAAGTTGATCATGCAAGACCCTGGAGAAAGGTCGAACTTTTGATAGATCCACACTTTATGGAGGGGAATGCAAGTGGAGTATGTAGGCTTTGAGAGCGGATATTCCATGAAGGAGAAGCGTGAGTCCAAGTCTGGTGGTGTAGAAGGAGTCATTGTGTTTTCAGACAGTATTGGAGTTTTTCTCAGCTTTAGGGCACTCCTAAAAATAGCTGGTTTGACCTTTATTGATAGTCGGGGCTTGTTGATACATGTAGACAAGGTGAGCAGGCCTCCCGTTCTCATGATCTGATCTTGGCAAAGCTTTGCAGGAGCAAAATTTTGAAGTCAATATTCTCTGAGAAGCACAAAATCGATCCCAAATGTGACAGTAGAAAAATGGCGCAGAGAGGGGAACGAAGGCCGACAGTAAAGTTGGTAGCAGGATATAATCACAGATAGGGGATGTTTTAGAGTGTCAGTAGGTCTTGGGCGATCTTTAGAGGGAAAACACCTCTTCCGCCACCAGATGGGGAATCTCAAAAGTTGTGGTTAAATGATCTGCATGTTGCTATTAAACCTTGGGTTTGCAAACGAGAAGCCTCGGGAGTGATCCAAACCCCTAGAGTAAAGGTAGAGGAGTAAAGAGGGAGGGGAGAGAGAGATGTAATGGGAGGATGTACCTTCATGCCACCGTCGAGCATGCCAGACAGGTGGGAGATTGTCGGGTGATGAGAGAAGAAAAACCCTTTTTATGTTTACCTGTCATGAGCACCCTGTTCTCACAAAGTAAGTTTAGGTCTGGAGTTCATCAGACGAGAGGGGCCAGGACCACACTCTATGTTAACCTTCCCAAAGTGATGCTCACCGGGTAGGGCAAGGAAGCTTGGGTTGGGGCTCACCGGATCAGGGATGAAGAGGTCCTAGGGATTTTCTAGAGAGAAGTTGGAGTTTTTCTTTGACTATCATGAGCACCCCAGTTGCACTGGGTAGCTAGGGCCAGAGCTCGTCAGATGGGAAGGGCATGTACTGAGCTCTATGTAACCTTCCAAGGTGATGCTCACCGGGTAGGGCGGGGAAGCTTTGGCTCACCAGACAGGGGCTCACCGGATCAGGGATGACGAGACCCTTGGGATGTTGCTAGAGAGAAGTTGGAGCTTTCTCTCACTAACCACCCATTGCGAGCTGGAAAAAAAATTAGCATCACCTATGGGAGAAGACTCATCGACTTCATACTTCAATAAGTCATAATGATCACACAATGTACTAATATGTGAACACCTTGATCCATGACCAAAGGAAAACTTTAAAATATAAATATATGTCTCTAGTTACTGTGATTCAGTTAAAACCTAAGATAGATGTTCAAAAATTTATTTCATAGTAGTTAAGCATATAAGTAAGTTGATATTCCATCAATATCCCATAAAACGTATCATACAATTGGTGGATCTAAGGGCTCTAGAGGGGGTTGAATACAGCTACAAAAATTTTCACCAAACAGATTATACCTTCAAATTATATCAATTAGGAGCAATAGCTTAATGGAAATTTGAAGTCCTAACTAACATGCACAATAAGGATGAGAGAGATTGATAGCAAGCACTTGACAAAGGGATGTAGAGTGGTTCCACACTTCAAACTAGAAGTGAGTCAGTCCACTAACTAGAGAGGTAAACCTCTAGGACTTTGCAAGTGCTTTTCTCTATTAATCACCATAGAGATTATAGTAATATACCACCAAAGGACTTACCCATCCTAACACAAGGAGATCTCCATCATCACAAGGAACTTACCCACTTAGCTTGAATCTTCAGCCTTCACCTAGGCCTTACCCATACAAGCTCAAGTCTTCAGCCTTGAAGGACTTTTCTTCTCCTCTTGGATCTTCCGCTTTTGCCTTCTCATTCACCTGGAGAAGATCACCACCTCTTCATCAACCTTGAAGATGACCCGCAACAGCTCCTCCTTCACTCGATGGAGCTTTCTTCCTTTAGCTTTTCTTCATGTAAGAAGGGGATAGGGAAGTAGTGGAAGATTGAGAGCTTTACACGAACAAAGGTGGAGCTCTCTTACAATAATTCTAACTCACTCACAAATCATGAAATGAAGTGTAAACTAGAGAGAGAAAGGGGCTCAAGGGGTGGTAGCACATACAACTATAGAAATGACCTTGTATGTAGTGAATGAGCAACCTTGGAATGAACTCCAAGTGGTCCTATTTATAGTTGGGGGTGCTCTTTTGAGTTGGGGAACACTTAAGGTCGAATTATAGCCATTTTTTCATAAGGAAATGAATCTATTTTCATCCAAACAAGTCACCAACGGTTAGAATCACTTTTTTTGCATTTTCTGTACAGTACATTCGGTCGAGATTCAATAAAATTAACTCGAACGATCGACTAAAAGAGAAACCCAATTTTCAAACTATCAGTCAAGTTTGTCCTGGGAAACTCGACCGATGCACTCTCTAGAAAATTGATCCAAGGGATCGATTGAGATTGTAACTCGACCGATCAACAGTCTGTGATAAATTATCTAAAGTCATTAAAAAGTGATTAAAACTTGGTACTATGTGTCCCACATAATTTTCTCATCTTAGTTACAAGTCATATCATCAATACAAGTGATTACAACATTCTTCGAAGGTCATTTATATGGATTTCCTAATAAGCACACTTGCATTGCTTTTGACTTGAACTTTGACAAGCTAGGGCTTGTGTAAATTGATTCTTTTCATGTACCTAACACCTGAGACCAACCTTGAATACACATATTAGATACATATGAATGGAATGGTTGAGTCATTATCAAAATATGGACAATGTATAACCTCTAGGTCAATAACAATATCATGCTAGGTCAAAAAAACTAATACAACAATGTATTGAACTCTCTCAAAACTTCAATAATAGTAAGAAGACTATATATAAGAGTGTGGGTAAAAATCACATATCATTTTATGGTCAAACAATTTGTGAAATACCCAAAATGCCCTTATTAGTGTTTATATCAAAAGCCTTAGTAAAACTTTGAATCATGATGATCAAGATTTGGAATTATGTATATCTCATAAAAATATACTTACTGTAAAATATTTATTAATTTCCAAAGTCGTTCATTATTTTTAGTTCCCACAATATTGAAATTGCATATACTTTAGTAGTCAACTAGTAATAATTATAAAACTTTCAAAACACCACCTGGGTATATTTTTATTACGTAGTAGACATCATAAGCTTTCTATAGGTACCTTATGCATCATGATAGGTTCTATGGATCGTTAGATATGATTTAAATAGGTAATTACCTTTTCTGGGCAATCACAACGATCCATCGTCAATCTGGCGGTCAAGATGAAGGATGGCCCTTTTACAAGGAAGTCACATTGTCTCCCTGGATCAAGTAAGGGATCTTCCTATCATCGTATCGATCTGACATGTCACCCCTTATTTCTTCTCCATCGTGATACTTTCCCCTATTCCGAAAATGAAAACAGAGCAGGTGGCGCCGACCATGAGATCGATTCCCAAGCCATCTCTGCACAAGGCAAAATGGTCGATGACTCTGTATGGCCTCTTTGATCTCCATGGCAGATCATTGTAGCAAATAAGGAGTCAGGGTGAGAAACCCCAACTGCCATCCTATTCTAACCGCTACCAGCGGTTCTCTCTCCGATCTTTGTCCGTGTTAGGTCAAAAATCCTAAGGTTGATCCCTCCATAATCCATGTAATTCTGCAGTTGAGGTCTATTTATAGCCTCATCCATTGATATTGCTTGAGGGGGAGTCCTACCCCTGCTTTGTGTCGATGCAGAATTTCCATTCTGTGATGGGTTGGGGCATCTGTAACCCCCTTTTTTATTTTCATTCTCTTTTGCAACAAAGTCAAGTTTCTATCAATACTTCTCTAGACCATGATAAAAGCCCATTTAGTCTCAAATTGTAGGATTAGCTACATTTTACCATTACCCTTTCATGTCAAAAATATTAGACAAAAATTAAACATATAACCACTTCAAATTTATCTTGTAAGTAAATACTAGATCACTACTTATTTCAATACCTTGGATACTAGATAAATCAAAACTATCCAAAGTTTCTCCCATAATCGTATATTCCAATTATCCATCAACTAAAAATATTTTGAGTATTAATTATAAACATGAAATACTAAATCTCCAAATGTGTACCCCAAAGACCGATGCGTGAATCTTAATTGGCCTAATTAGGCTTGAGTTGGTTTGTGGGGCACATGGCCCATTGAATGGTATTTCAAAGGGTCCATAGGATCAATCCTATTCTCAATTATTAAAATTGAAGTGTGAATTGAAAAATTACCCAAGTGAATCTTTCTATGATGCAGTTGATCATTATTACTTTACTTACTTAATATGAAGGCTTAAACTGGGTCTAGGGCTCAAATCATTAACTAGATTCGTCATATTTCCTTCATTACTCCAATTTGATTTTCACCTCATATTATCAAATAAAACATAAATTCCCAAAATTCTAAGATATTACAAAACAATCTCAATTTCATATGAGGCATATCAACATTCTTTTTCCCATAAATTCAAATATCATGAAAATTGGATGGAACCTTATTGCAACATAAACCAATTCTATATTGAATCTACCAACAACAATATACTTACTATGGTTCAAAATTTAGGGATGTGACAATGATCCAACAAGCATCACAATATTTAGTTTTATTTGTCATGAAGATTGATATGGTAAATAAGGTTCTTATGATTTTAGGGTTATGACTTTGTAGCATTCTCATGTAGGCTGGCTCTCTTTTAAAACCCAAAATCTATGTATATGATTCCTAAATTGTTCTTGAGAGGATGACCTTATATGCATCATAAGCTTTGGTTTAATTACCATGTTCTAAGTTTTAGTCATCAGGTTTCCCATCGAGTTATGAATGATTTCTTAAATATATAGAAGTTCATCTTTCTCTCTCCTAAGTAGTTGTCTTAATGACCTTCATGGTGACTTGTTCTAGGGTTGAATAATCATGATTTCTAAAGTTTCAAATACAGTGAATCTTGGTATTCTTACTGGTCAGCCTTGGGTTCTGACTGAAACATATGTGCCTCTTGATGAGTTGAGGTGGAGACACCCATGTATGGGTTTGGGTCGATACATCGTACTTAGCTTTGGGTCGAGACATGCTCTACCATGATGTGGTAGAGACATCTAGTTTTAAGTCTTTGGGTCAAGACATATGTACCTCTTGGTGTTTGGGGTCGTGACATGTGTTGTACTTTGGTTGAGATTCCTTTGAGTTGGTTTTGGTTGAGACATATTTGGATGATGGTCACAACACTTTGTTGTGGAATTTTGTTGTCTTGGGTTGTGACATTGTGTTGTCCTGGGTTGCGACGTTGTGTTGTCTTGGGTCACGACATTGTGTTGCCTTGGGTCATGACGTTGTGATGCAATGGATCACGACGTTGCATTTCTTCAGGTCGAGGCAAATAGGTGTCACGGTTGTGACACCATATTACTGGTAGGTTGAGATGCCTATCCATGTCACAGTCGAGACACCATGGGAGATGGTAGTCAAGACCCTTGGGTTGTCACGATCGAGACACCATGATGAAGGTAGTCAAGACACCCACCATGTCGCATGGTTGTAACACATGCATGACATGATGACATGGTATACATACATATATATATATATATAATCCCGTAGCACATCGTTCTGGGCGATCCTGGGCAATCCCGATCGCCGGCCTAGGGCGCGCGATGCCAACGCTTCCGACCACCCATGTCGGCGGTGTCCACCCCCTCCGCCAATCCACACAAATCCCACAATCCAACCATCCACCTGCTGAATCCTCTGTGTGTAGGAATCCTCTGCAAGTAATGGCGGCGCCCAGTCCTAACGATGCGGGAACGACTACTGGGCAGTCCAGGGAAGAGTCGGCAGCCGCTGAACCTGTGAAGGGAGTTGGGCGGAAGACGATCGCTTGGAGTGAATACCTGAAACAGTCGGCAAGCTCCCTGAAGGAAGACATGTCGTTCCCACAACCTAGGGTTGAGGGCGACAAGGTCCATGTGGTGCTCGACAGTGAAGAGTTTGAACGGATGAAAAATATTTGGGAAGTCACCATCATGGTGTATACGCTGGGGAAACGGCCTTATTTCCCTCATCTGCAAGCCTGGGTGAAATGGACATGGAAGCCGAAGGGTGTTTTTGATCTGCTGTCCAGGGAGAACATGGTCTTCTTGGTTAGATTCTCAACGGCGGCAGACAAACAAGAAGCCTTGGCCATGGGGCCGAGGTGGTTTGAACAATAGGTTGTGATAGCCAAACATTACAGCCATGGTGACCAACTGAGAAAAGAATCCTTTGCTACAATTCCTACTTGGATCTCACTGAGATCATTTGGAAGGACATGGACGAGGAAAGTAGTGGGAACCATCGCAGCCGGAGCCGGACGTGTCCTCCACATTGACGAGAAGTCGCTAGAAGGAGAGGAAGTACGGGTGCTTGTTGAGTTGCAGGTCGAAGGGCTGAAGCCGAAGACGGTGTGGCTCAACGTTCATGGGCATGATCCTATACCGATGGAGGTAGATTACGATCATATCCAGTCAGCTGCAACAAATGTCGTGCGTTCGGCCATACTACTAGCCAATGCGGCGAGCAAGACAAGAAGACAGAAATGAAGAAGGTCTGGAGATAGACCAACACAGCAACAAAGATGAAGGACACTCCCTCGTCTAGCAGCGTGCCAAGCACGAGAATGGAGGAAGAGAAAACAGTCCAGGGACAGCAACAGTACGTTTCTCAGGAGAAGGCAAAGGAGAAAACTATTTCCACGATGAATGGACCTGCTAATACTAAGAATGGAGCACACACCCATCGGGTTGGCGCTTCAGCAGTGGTGGATAATGGAGGTATGGGCAACACAGATGGAAAGGCTCCCGACACAGCAAATGAGAAAGGGGAGGGTGGAGCTGATGGTGGTTTTACACCTACATCCAGTAGATCTGGGGCACGTCAAACAGGCATCCCAAAATCCCAAGGAGTGGGGTCCATCCTCGACACCACGAATAGCTTTGGAGCACTCTCCGATTCGGATAAAGAAGAAGGGGAAATCGTGAAGGAGAAAGGAGCAAAGAAGAAGGATAACAGGAAGGAGCCTAGCAGGCAAACAAGATCCACCAAAAACACTTAACATGTCTATGTTACTCTGGAACATAAAGGGTGGGTTCGACAGGAACAAGAAGAAGGAAGTTCATGAGTGGATTGCAGCCAGTGACCACTCGTTAGTTGCTTTGGTAGAAACTAAAATAAATACAAACAACAGTAATAGCATCAAATACCTTTTTCCTCAAGGATGGCACCACGTGTCTAATGTAGATTGTGGAGGTGTTGCTAGAGTCTGTGTGGCATGGAAACCCAATGCCTGGCAGGTGTCAGTGATACAAATGTCAGATCAACATGTCACGATTGAGTGTAGGAATAATGGAGGACTGCATATGTGGATGATAGCTGTCTATGGTCATAATGATGGCAGAGCAAGGCTTGATTTATGGAGAGACTTGATCATGCTTTCCAAACAGGTGACGTGTCCATGGTTGGTCATTGGTGATTTCAACACAGTACGACTATAAGGGGAAAAAAGAGGCAAGAGACTTGCCACCACAACTGAGGTAGATGCTTTCAACCAAACTATTGATAAGACTAGCTTATATGAGTTACCTATTGTCACACCCCGATCTCACACTAACCACTAATCACAAGATTAGGGCGCGACGGAGGGATTATCACATAACAAATCACTGAAAACTTTTTCTTTTTAAAACCTCGTAATGATATCCGGATTATTGTTGTAAATTAAAACATAATAAACTATTGCGGAAGCATTTCAACTAACTGGCTAGAGTACGTAAACAGAGTTTACAACATGTAACATTGTTTAACAGAAAGTAAACATAACAATTAATTTACATCTTTATACACATACCACATACACACTCTCTCTCACCCACACCATGTCCCAAAGATCGAGGGGAAAGGACTAAGAGACCTCTAACTACTAACTACGAACCTTCTATCGACTAGGCGTAAGGATAAATCGATCCTTCTGATTTCCTGCTGCTGATGATAACCTGAAAATGTTTTGAGTAGAGGTATGAGCCTACTCGCTCAGTGAATAGTATTTCACTTAGCTATCACTAAACAACTCATCAGGTTTATAAATTGAAATTAAACATAAATGCAGAACTAAGCAAGGCAGTTCTAAATACATAGCAGATATACAGATATTAATCACATTTCTAAGCATCAACAGATAATTCAGGTAAATAAACAGTTATATAAATTTACTGTGATCCTACATGATTACTTATTCATATTATTATTATGCCCTAAATATATGCAGTGTACTCTGCATATAAAGATCCGCAGCAAGTTCATGCTACGGTCCCACCGTACAAGACTTAGCGACACACCCGGGAAATGCTAAGTCTGACACCAGCCCTGTTCTGCTACAGGACCCCAGGCTCCACGGCCTCAATGCACAACCACGTGTGCTGCACAACCACGTGTGCTCCAGACTCCTCCTGACCTGAGTACACAGGCGCATGGAGTCAACACAGGGTTACCACCAGAATTACTCAACCGGTTGATGTTGGATAACCCTCTATTTTACTTATTATTTACCCCAGTGGCACCAAAATTACTCAATCGGTTGGTGTTGGACACTGTCTATCAACCCTCGTGCCACCAGAATTACTCAACCGGTTGATGTTGGACACGAGTTTCACCCCTAAGTTGCAGATACCTCTTAGGGGTTCTACGGTGTTAGGGCACCTAAGTCTATTAACTGATTTATCATATAACCATTTAAACAGGAATATCACATTTACTGATTTCATATCAGATCACAATACACTGTCATTTTAAAACTGTCTGAGCAATATATTTCAAATCATTGTAATTTCTGAGAAATTCTCATACCATGCATTCAGGAAAACTAGAAATGTATAAATAACCCAACTTATTTCAATTTGGCACATACATAGCGAATTTACGCAATTGAACATTTTATTGCACAAATTAAAGAAATTTACTTCACATATGAGAACCATACTCAACATTTGTCAATTCTCTAAAATTCTCGAAAAACGTGCACATTAACCCTAATCCTGGTTTGTGCATCACTTAACTCAATTAAGAGTTAATTACCTATCACAATACAATTTAATAACAATACTTGAGAATTTCTGGTAATATTTCAGGGAAATGTGCCATTTCATGTAAATATCAATTTACACATATTAACGTCAAAAGATATATGCAATTAGGGTTTTATTGCATATTTTTATTTATTCATATCAACTTTAAAATCATACATCTGATAATTTATCAGAAATCCCTATTGTCTGGGTTCATACCCAAACCATACCATTTTCAGATATGAATTTCTAATTTCAACATTCAAATAAGCAATTTAGGTTCCAATGAACCATATAAATCAACCGATTCAATCCACACTGATCAAATGCTAAATTTAATCGTATAACAACGTCTAGAAGCAGTTTATGAAATAAAAAGTCGGGCAACGCCAAACGCTGCCCTACGCCTGATAACGCCTGTTATCAGCGTAATTCGCGCACATAACTGGAAATATTCAAACGCCTGAGTTTATTAATGATAAATAAATGAAACCCTACTCACCGCAATTTGGACTGTCTGGGTTCGTCCGGAATTGCGTCCAGAGACCGATTTTCGGGCGATTTCTGGTCTTCTTCTACCTTGGAACAGATCCAATCTAAACATGCTTCACGCGAGCAACTCTGCACTTGTATAGGTTGAAGAGGGGGCTTGGTTTGGCAACTGAATCGTGGCTATGAGCAGCGAGTTTGTGTCTGGACCTCGAGGTCAGCCTCCAAGGTGATGAATCAGATTGTTGATTGCGCCCAAGAACATCTGGTTGCAGCTTCACGCAACTTTTGTTGCCTTCTTGACGGGGCGCCACCCTAGGTGGTCACCACTGATTGTGGCTGCAGTTGCAAGCTGGGACCTCAAAATCGGGCTTCAGGCAGTGTTCCGCGGTGTTTGCTCGCCCAAAACGGCCTCTGACCAGCTACCTTGCTGCTGGTCGGCGCTGCTAGCTGCGACTGCAAAAAGGGGTGCCGCCCCTGCTGTTGGGGCAGGGACGAGGTGAAGTAGAGGATAAATGGAGGAAGGAGTGGGTAGAGGAGCAAGACGCCGCGGAATCGGCCCATCCCTAGCCCTGAACGGCTGCCATCCCACACCGCGGCTTGCCTGCTGATTGACCTACTGCTGGCCGCAGCTCCTCTGCAGGTCGGCGCTGCTAGGGCGGGCGGTTTGGGCGAGGTTGGGGAGGAAGAAGAAGAGAAAAGGAAAAGGAGATAGGGGCGCAGCTAGCTTGGAGTTCTAGGGCTCAAGACATCGCCCAAGATCGCCCCTTCGCGACTAAAATCGAGAGCAGGTCGGCGCCTATTCAAGCGGTTGTCCGCGTGAAAGAAGAAGCAAATAAGTGAGAGAAAGGAAAAACCAAAGAAAGGAAAATAAATAACCTAAGTAAACTGGAAAAATTGCATCCAAGTCCAGGAGAACTAAAAATGGCATAAGTATTGCCTCGAAGGTCCAAATGAAACGATTCTTTTTTTGCAATATTTCCAGAACGAGGTCCTTTACACCCTCAAAGCATGAAATCATGCTAATTAGACCGTTTCACTGGATCAAAACTCTAGTTGCATCTGCAATCACTTAATCTTAACTTAATCGTCTTAATTATGCACTAATTACATCTTATATATTTAATTTAACTTAATCAACTTGATGATGCATTAACCATCACATGAGCACTTAACTTATCTCAATTAACTTAATTACGCACTAATCATTGTGCCTACTTGATAATCACAAAGTGGGTCATAACAATCTCCCTCCCTTCTAAGAATTTCGTCCCAAAATTCCTAAAAAGAAAAGGAAACTTGTTACACATCTCTGACTCAAGCTCCCACGTAGCTTCCTCTAGGTTATGATTCCTCCACAAAACTTTCACTAAAGGTATCTCATGATTCTTTAGTTTCTTGATCCTTCGATCAACTATCTGAACCGGTCCTTCAACATAGGACACGTCTGTCCTGAGCTATGCAGGTTCTAGGTCTACTATCTTTTCTGTACCAGGATAGCATTTCTTCAGCATAGATACATGAAACACATCATGTAGATTAGACAACTCAGATGGCAATTCCAACCTATAGGCTACACGTCCAATCCTCTTAATGATAGGATACAGGCTCATAAACCTAGGAGTCAGTTTGTCTATTATACCAAACCTCATCACTTCTTTTCATGGTGAAATTTTCAAATACACTTCATCACCAACCTCCAACTCAAGAGGTCAACGCCTCTTCTCAGCATAGCTCTTCTGCCTGTCTTATGTATCTTTCAACTGCTCTCTGCATGTCCTCAAGAGTCTTAAATGGTCCTCTCAGTCTGACCATCTGTCTGTGGTGAAAAGGTTGTACTGAATCTTAACTTTGTGCCCGAAGCACGATGCAACTGTTTCCATAACCTAGATGTGATCTTAGGATCTCTATCAGATATAATTGAAACTGGAATACCATGCAACCTGACTATTTCATCCATGTATCTCTTAGCCAGCTTCGGGACATCAAAGGTTGACTTAATATGAAGGAAGCGAGCAGACTAAATTAGTCTATCCACAATCATGCATATCGAGTCACAACCTCTAGGTGTCCTGGGTAACCCTATCACAAAATCCATTGTGATATGTTCCCATTTCCATTCTGGTATAGGAAAAGATTGCAAGGTAGCTGTAGGTTTTTGGTGCTCAGCCTTAATCTGCTGACACATACTGCACCTAGCCACATACTCAACTACATCCTCTTCATACCAGGCCACCAGTACAACTCCTTGAGATTCATGTACATCTTAGTGTCACCTGGATGTATAGCATACATTGATGCATGTACTTCCTCAAGAATCTATTCTTTCAAATCATTATCTCGAGGTACATGCAACCTGTCATGCTAATACAACACAACATCATCTGAAAACTTGAACTCTGGTCTCTTCCCCCTACCATGTCATGCATGGTCTGGTTTAACTCACTATCACTCTATTGTAGTTTCTTGATTTGATCATAAGAAGTAGGCTTGACTTGCATCTGTGCAATCAAACCATTTAGCTATGTTACCCCTAAGTCTAAGTTCAACTTTCACATTTCCACTAGCATGTCTCTTTTGAAACATGCCATGGAAAATACATCCACTGTTGAACTGGACTTCCTACTTAGGGCATCAACTACCACATTCACCTTCCCAAGGTGACAATCTATCGTCACATCATAAAGATAGTGACGCTGTGTCATAAGAGCATGAACTACAACAACTAACTTCAGATCATGTATCAGGTAGTACTCCTCATTCTATGCTACTTACTTATTGTTACATTTCAAATTTATATCTTACTCTTTTCTCCAAGTCATTTTCATATTGTTTATCTACCTTTAAACCCTAGATTTTATTAATTCTAGCTTACCTTTCATAGAACAAATCTCATGATCTTATTTTATAGGGATGCTAGTACTCAAGGTCAAATCACTATTGATATCCCTTGAACTACTACAACTCTAAACATTCTAGGGTTTCTTCTTTATCAATAACATAGCGTTATTGTGATGTGACTATGTTCCCTTAGTTTGAAATTCAAACTTTCGATCTCATAAGTTTTACTAAATTCTTCCTTATCTTATCACTGGAATTTCCTTTCTCTTATTTGTTCTGGACTTTGGTATTTCTATGATATCTCTTCAATTTAATGAAAGCTTATAACATAACATGAATATCATTTCAAACTGGACAAGCCATATATTCAGGTATTGCAAATATCAAGAGATTCAACATAATAAGCATGCATGCAGATTTCAAATTCTTAAATAATCTAATTACATGTCCACTTGTAATTTACTGAGAAATCAATATCCATATGCATGCAGGAAGACTGGAATTCTCAAATAAACAGAATGCATGTCAATTTGTCACTTTATACACTAAAATCGTGCAATTGAACTGTTAAGCATCACACATCTTATACTGAGAATTTTGATATCAAAATACTTAATTCATTGAACACCCTATCCTTAGGGTTTCGATTACCTCATTCACTTGATTGCAGTTCAAATCACAATATGACATCATTCTAGAACTGTCAGAACAGTGTACTTAAAATAATTGTAAATACTGAGAAATTCTTATATCATGCATTCATTTTCTAAGTTATGTGTTTGTTCTTTATTTTAAAAACTAATTTGTTAGTCTGTAGAGACTTAGAATCCAAAGGTAGTATGTATGAATGTATTAAACTTTATAATAAAGATATACATGCCATACTCTCAATTATGTCATGTAATCCTCATTCCTTAATCAAGGTCATCCTTTCTAATATTTCTTTTTATCCAACTAAGTTTCTTATCATGGTCTTATGATTTACATTAAACTCTTTATTTCTATGTACTTATTGTATACTTTACTCTTTTCTTCTATTTTCCCTTTTTCCTCGAAGTACATAAAAAAAATTGTACTCTATTACATGATCCATTCATGACTAATTCTTACTATCTTAAACCTTGCATACCTTCCTCGTGTCTTTTCCATATTCTCATATTTAGGGTTCATAAAATACAAATCAATAAATTTAATCTGAGCCTTATATCGTGTTCATTCATTTCCAAATAAGGATTGCTCAAATAAGACTCCAACATTGGGCTTCTGATATCAGTTTTGGCTATTTCTTAGTTGCTCTAATCTTTCTTTTACATCTCAACGTCTTATCGTATGTACATTCTTACTATGATTCAGGTCTAAATCATCCAGAGTCTACTCTAATTATACTGTTAGTAGGAGTCATTAGATCCCAGTAACGCATCCTGCCAGCCGGACCAGGCCGAACCTATAGTCCTAAAGCCAGGAGCTACTTGGGATTAACCAACTCCCATTAATCTCAAACATGTGAAAAGAATATCCACTTAGGGCAAACTCATTTAAACATAACTCCTGGTCTACTCAATACAAGGAATTTAAACAATAAATAAATCATTCATGACACACAACAATATAAAAGAATCATATTTACTTTACAAACTGAAAATCTAATTTCATGCATATAAAAGTATTTCTAGTGATCTCTAATCAAGTAAGAAATATAAAACAAGAGTTGTATTGCATCCTATATTTAATCTCTTACTCTTACATTAATTTCCGATTCTTAACCCTAAGATTTCTAGGGTTTTTCTCTAGCCTATCCTTCCTCTGCATACCTGGCCAGGGTATTCAGAGAAGAATAGACAGAGTAGCTTGATACTGGTCAATCTAAGTACTCAGACACCTGGCCAGGGTATCTAAACACTCAGACCTTCCAGAGCTAAAACACATCATTCATTATTCGCCTTAGTTATAACCTTATCTTTGACCTTAATGATTCTTAACGACTCATCTTAAGCTCATTACTTGATTCTCGTGACCACATCCTCTTCCTGCTATCTGTAATACTATAACAGAACATTTCCTGTTATAAAATTGCAGTTAGAAGGAAGACACCTAAGTCCTAATCCTATTGGTCTCTTGTCGTCCCCTGGCTTGACTTAGAGTAACTGCATACTCAACCTATGCTCTGATACCAAGTTGTCACACCCCGATCTCACACTAACCACTAATCACAAGATTAGGGCGCGACGGAGGGATTATCACATAACAAATCACTGAAAACTTTTTCTTTTTAAAACCTCGTAATGATATCCGGATTATTGTTGTAAATTAAAACATAATAAACTATTGCGGAAGCATTTCAACTAACTGGCTAGAGTACGTAAACAGAGTTTACAACATGTAACATTGTTTAACAGAAAGTAAACATAACAATTAATTTACATCTTTATACACATACCACATACACACTCTCTCTCACCCACACCATGTCCCAAAGATCGAGGGGAAAGGACTAAGAGACCTCTAACTACTAACTACGAACCTTCTATCGACTAGGCGTAAGGATAAATCGATCCTTCTGATTTCCTGCTGCTGATGATAACCTGAAAATGTTTTGAGTAGAGGTATGAGCCTACTCGCTCAGTGAATAGTATTTCACTTAGCTATCACTAAACAACTCATCAGGTTTATAAATTGAAATTAAACATAAATGCAGAACTAAGCAAGGCAGTTCTAAATACATAGCAGATATACAGATATTAATCACATTTCTAAGCATCAACAGATAATTCAGGTAAATAAACAGTTATATAAATTTACTGTGATCCTACATGATTACTTATTCATATTATTATTATGCCCTAAATATATGCAGTGTACTCTGCATATAAAGATCCGCAGCAAGTTCATGCTACGGTCCCACCGTATAAGACTTAGCGACACACCCGGGAAATGCTAAGTCTGACACCAGCCCTGTTCTGCTACAGGACCCCAGGCTCCACGGCCTCAATGCACAACCATGTGTGCTGCACAACCACGTGTGCTCCAGACTCCTCCTGACCTGAGTACACAGGCGCAGGGAGTCAACACAGGGTTACCACCAGAATTACTCAACCGGTTGATGTTGGATAACCCTCTATTTTACTTATTATTTACCCCAGTGCCACCGAAATTACTCAATCGGTTGGTGTTGGACACTGTCTATCAACCCTCGTGCCACCAGAATTACTCAACCGGTTGATGTTGGACACGAGTTTCACCCCTAAGTTGCAGATACCTCTTAGGGGTTCTACGGTGTTAGGGCACCTAAGTCTATTAATTGATTTATCATATAACCATTTAAACAGGAATATCACATTTACTGATTTCATATCAGATCACAATACACTGTCATTTTAAAACTGTCTGAGCAATATATTTCAAATCATTGTAATTTCTGAGAAATTCTCATACCATGCATTCAGGAAAACTAGAAATGTATAAATAACCCAACTTATTTCAATTTGGCACATACATAGCGAATTTACGCAATTGAACATTTTATTGCACAAATTAAAGAAATTTACTTCACATATGAGAACCATACTCAACATTTGTCAATTCTCTAAAATTCTCGAAAAACGTGCACATTAACCCTAATCCTGGTTTGTGCATCACTTAACTCAATTAAGAGTTAATTACCTATCACAACACAATTTAATAACAATACTTGAGAATTTCTGGTAATATTTCAGAGAAATGTGCCATTTCATGTAAATATCAATTTACACATATTAACGTCAAAAGATATATGCAATTAGGGTTTTATTGCATATTTTTATTTATTCATATCAACTTTAAAATCGTACATCTGATAATTTATCAGAAATCCCTATTGTCTGGGTTCATACCCAAACCATACCATTTTCAGATATGAATTTCTAATTTCAACATTCAAATAAGCAATTTAGGTTCCAATGAACCATATAAATCAACCGATTCAATCCACACTGATCAAATGCTAAATTTAATCGTATAACAACGTCTAGAAGCAGTTTATGAAATAAAAAGTCGGGCAACACCAAACGCTGCCCTACGCCTGATAACGCCTGTTATCAGCGTAATTCGCGCACATAACTGGAAATATTCAAACGCCTGAGTTTATTAATGATAAATAAATGAAACCCTACTCACCGCAATTTGGACTGTCCGGGTTCGTCCGGAATTGCGTCCAGAGACCGATTTTCGGGCAATTTCTGGTCTTCTTCTACCTTGGAACAGATCCAATCTAAACATGCTTCACGCGAGCAACTCTGCACTTGTACAGGTTGAAGAGGGGGCTTGGTTTGGCAACTGAATCGTGGCTATGAGAAGCGAGTTTGTGTCTGGACCTCGAGGTCAGCCTCCAAGGTGATGAATCGGATTGTTGATTGCGCCCAAGAACATCTGGTTGCAGCTTCACGCAACTTTTGTTGCCTTCTTGACGGGGCGCCACCCTAGGTGGTCACCACTGATTGTGGCTGCAGTTGCAAGCTGGGACCTCAAAATCGGGCTTCAGGCAGTGTTCCGCGGTGTTTGCTCGCCCAAAACGGCCTCTGACCAGCTACCTTGCTGCTGGTCGGCGCTTCTAGCTGCGACTGCAAAAAGGGGTGCCGCCCCTGCTGTTGGGGCAGGGACGAGGTGAAGTAGAGGATAAATGGAGGAAGGAGTGGGTAGAGGAGCAAGACGCCGCGGAATCGGCCCATCCCAAGCCCTGAACGGCTGCCATCCCACACCGCGGCTTGCCTGCTGATCGACCTACTGCTGGCCGCAGCTCCTCTGCAGGTCGGCGCTGCTAGGGCGGGCGGTTAGGGCGAGGTTGGGGAGGAAGAAGAAGAGAAAAGGAAAAGGAGATAGGGGCGCAGCTAGCTTGGAGTTCTAGGGCTCAAGACATCGCCCAAGATCGCCCCTTTGCGGCTGAAATCGGGAGCAGGTCGGTGCCTATTCAAGCGGTTGTCCGCGTGAAAGAAGAAGCAGATAAGCGAGAGAAAGGAAAAACCAAAGAAAGGAAAAGAAATAACCTAAGTAAATTGGAAAAATTGCATCCAAGTCCAGGAGAACTAAAAATGGCATAAGTATTGCCTCGAAGGTCCAAATGAAACGATTCTTTTTTTGCAATATTTCCAGAATGAGGTCCTTTACACCCTCAAAGCATGAAATCATGCTAATTAGACCGTTTCACTGGATCAAAACTCTAGTTGCATCTGCAATCACTTAATCTTAACTTAATCGTCTTAATTATGCACTAATTGCATCTTATATATTTAATTTAACTTAATCAACTTGATGATGCATTAACCATCACATTAGCACTTAACTTATCTCAATTAACTTAATTACGCACTAATCATTGTGCCTACTTGATAATCACAAAGTGGGTCATAACACCTATGGTGGGCGGTGACTTGTTTACATGGAACAATGAAAGAGCTCCAGAGTACAGGATAGCAAGCAAGCTTGATAGGGCCCTGGTGAATGATGAGTGGCTGAAAATTTTTCCTAATGTGCAGGTGAAGGCTGGTGGGTCTGAAATTAGTGACCATGCTCCTATCTCAGTTCATATCACAGAGAAAAAGCAGAAAAGGAAACCCTTCAGATTTTTGAATTATTGGGCCGATTGGAAAGGATTTGAAGAAGTCATTAAACAAAGCTGGGATACACAGGTGATTGGCAATCCTATCTTCGTGTTCACTAAAAAATTGATGCATACTAAGTTGTCCCTCAATAAATGGGCAAAAGAGGAGGTAAACATTCCAAATCTACTTATAGAGACTAAAAGGGAATGCAAGGGGATTAGGGAAAAATTTTTGGCTGGTCCGTTAAATCCTGAGCTGATTGAGAAGGATAGGGAGCTAAATATGATACTCGAAGATCTAAAAAAGGCAGAGGAAAAATTCTACTGGCAAAGAAGCAAAGAAAAATGGATGGAAGATGGGGACCGCAACACAAAACTCTATCACACGGTAGTGAGGAGAAGAGAGGCAGGTAATATCATTTCTGAACTTGTTAATGCGGATGGGGTGGTAGTCAACAAACAGGAAGATTTGGAGGAACAAGATATTGATTTCTACACTTTGTTATATAACAAGAAATTTCATAATGACATTGATGAAGATGAGGTAGTTGACTGGAAGTATAAGCTCACAAGCACCCACAATAACATCCTCACTAGAGGAACTAATGAACAGGAGGTGAAGGACGCTCTCTGGAGTATTGGCAGCAAAAAGTCACCTGGCCCAGATGGTTTTAATGCTTTCTTTTTCAAGAAGACATGGGAAATTATCAAGGAAGATTTGCTTGCTTATCTGAACTGGTTTATGGAAGGAGGGAACATGGTGCGACAGGTTAATCACTCATTTCTGGTTTTAATTCCAAAAAAGAAAAGCACCTCCTCTCTTGCTGATTTCCGCCCAATTGCTTGTTGTTCGGTTCAATATAAAATTCTTGCAAAATCTTGGCTGCCCAGTTGAAGCTGGTCCTTCCTTATCTAATTTCTGGCAATCAAGGAGCTTTTGTGACAGGGAGAAGTATCAGTGATTGTGCTCTTCTGGCTGGTGAGTTCCTCCTGGATTTCAATGTTATGCGAGGTAGCAGGAAGGCCTGTCTAAAGCTTGATGTATCTAAAGCCTATGACAGTGTCAGATGGGAGAAGTTATGGTGGATCATGCAACAAATGGGATTCAATGATCAGTGGATTGGCTGGCTGAAATAGTGTGTTGGGACAACTAGCTACTCTATTCTGGTTAATGGCACTTCTACAAGTCTCTTCAGAGGTAGCAATGGACTACGCCAGGGTGACCCCTTATCCCATCTACTATTTGTGATGGTCATGGAGTACTTCACAAGGAAGATGCAACAAGCTGAAAATCAAAAGGAGTTAAAGCCTTACACAGTGCACGACATGAAGGTAATGACACACCTAATTTTTGCTGATGATGTATTGGTTTTTGTGGAAGCCAAACAGCAACACCTCGAAAATCTCAAGGGTCTTCTGGAAAGGTTTGGGCTGCAAACGGGGCTGTGTATTAATGCAACAAAAACCCACATCTTCTTGTCTAAAAATTGCTACCAAATGGAAGATAGGCTCATACAGGCGATGGGGGTGGAGAAAGGTGAATTCCCAAAAAAATATCTGGGATTTCCACTGGCTAGGGGTAACCTACATGTGAAAGACTTCACATAGTGTATTGATAGAGTGGAGGAAATGATAAACATATGGCCAACACAGAGAACATCAATGGCAGGACGCAGAACACTGATAAAGTCAGCCATAGAAGGTCTTCTTATCTTTTGGGTGCAGCAAGGAGAGATGCCCGGATCTGTTTTGGATAGGATTGAAATGAAGATGGCAAATTTCCTGTGGGGCAGTGATCACCACCAAATGAGGTACCCCAGGTTGGCGCTTCCCATTAATGAAGGCGGGCTGAACTTGAAGACTCCCAAGGGGCACAATGAGAAGAGTCATTGCTTTTCAAGAAGGCATTTCCACGTGGGGAAAATGGATGAGAGACAGATATCCTAGAGGGCTGAACTTTACACCAAAAACAAGAGAAGGATACTCAAGAACAATTAATGTCATGAGAGAAACTTGGCCACAAATCAAGCACTTGTTTATTGTTAATAACCAAGGAGGATGGAAGCTCAAAGATAAAAAGATATGCATATGGGAGGTGACACGGGCAAAAGGAGCAAGGGACCCTGTGGGAGAACATATATGGGTAGCCAGATATGTGCCTAAGTGGAGCATGTACGTTTACAAATTTCTACATAATGTTCTTGCTACTCTTGATAGAATAAAGGGATGGAAGTATGATATATCTACTGTTTGCCTACTATGTGAGGATGGAGAGGAGAGCCACAGCCATCTTATGGGAGAGTGCGCCTTCACAAAGGAAATATGGGAGTACTTATGAAATAATTTCATATTAAAAATCCAACTCTCAGCTGATCCAAAAAGTATGATTTCTAGATGTGGGGGTGATGAAAAGAAAATTCTTTTGCTTGCCGGACTTTTCTACCATGTATGGGAGGAAAGAAATGCTAGAAAACATCAAGGAAATTCTACGAATGCCACCAATATTGCTGTAAAAATTTGTAAATGTGTTAGACGTAGACTACAAATTAAATAGTTGTGTGAGTTGTAACCTCGTGGTGGATGTATGGAGTTGGGCCTACATGTAATTCCGACCTCCTATAATTTTAGGGGGGGCGTCAGAATATATTTACCTGATTCCGATATATATATATATATATATATATATATATATATATATATATATATACATATGAAGGTGGCACTTAGTGCTAATGATATAATGATGTTTCAGCCATAGATCGGTTCCAAGAAATTGGGAAGTGACTCAATTAGGGTTTAGTGATATAATAATGATGTAAACCCTAAACGGCTAAGTGTGAGAACCCTAACCCTAATCCTAGGGTATATTATACTTGCTAAAAGTACAAGGACAAATAGCATGTGGGTATATTTCTCTCTCTCCTTGTTGTATGGTTCTAACTTGTAGGATTAATTGAGTGTCACAGCTTGTGTATGCTAGAAGATGATTAAATGATTCTAGATGATGGCCATGAGACTTGATATGGTGCACTACAACTATAAATATGTGAATATGCATACTTATATATAACTTGTAGTGCTTAATGTTAATACACTCCAACTTGTGATGAAGCCAAAGATTGGTAAGAAAATAATGCCATAAAATATTATGTGGTTAAGAATGAAACCCTAGCCCTAATTGAGGGGAGATATGATGCATTGTTTACATTTCTTAAAGTGTTTAATATGATAATATAATCATGAGTATTCCCTCTCTATTTATATAGTGTTGATTTTATGGGGAAGATGATAATCATACCTAATGATTGTTATGGTGCATATCTGATGTAATCTAGGTGATGTTTAAATGCCTGAAGAGGCATGATATGATGGTTATCATGGCTAATGATTGCTATAAAATAGGTGATGCTTATATGTCTGATAAGTCAAGATGGTCAATAATGAGTTACATGAATAATGTGATTGGTCTTATGACCTAGTGAAGGATTAATGCCTAGTGTGAGGTTATATCCTCCAGTGATGTGATAAGGGATTAATATTCCCAGTGATGTGATAATAGTGATCTGCCTAATATGATAGTATTAATAAGTAATGATGTTGATGGTATCGTTTAAGTCAGTGATACAGTATTGTCATGAGATGATGTACCAAATTCACACTTTATTTTATATCTTCCGAAGTTATTTCGTAGTTATGCTTGCTACATTGAATTAGGGTTTTGTATGTCCACTTGTATGATGGAGCCGTAATTCACCCAATTGGCATAACAAATAAAATGAAACCTTAATAATGTAGTTGCCTTGTACCATAGATCCATCTTCAATGTCAGTATTCAGCTGTATGGTGAAATGAGTAACTCCTACGGGAAACTTGAAGCACATATTATTGAATATGTGTGGTATCAATGGAGGTATCTCCCTATATCCTTAAATTGTTGAAATATTGATATGATGGTTATTATTGAACGACCACGTGAGATCCAGTTCTCTAGTGTTATGCCATGTACCAAGGTAGACTAGATGTTTACAGGACATAGCCTTGACTATGAGTTCTTGTTTCTACAAGACTCTAGCTAAGACTACAAGTTGTTGTCTTTTAGTAGTTTGACTATATGTCACTGCATTATAGACTTGAATTGACCAAGTAGTGTTGGTGATGATCATGGAGTCTGGATCTTCCATTGATCTTGTATGGTATTGATTTTGACTTCATAGTGGTCAATTGGATTTGAGTGGTACGCCTAATTAAATATATAACACAATCATGTAGTATTATGTCTTAGGGTCACATAATACTTCATTGTTCGGTAGGGGCAGTGGTAGTTTATCTACCTAGTTTGTCGCCACTAATCGGCGTTTAGTTGTCACCGCTAGTCAGCATTTTATCTGTCACACTTTGTTGTGACCTCTCTTCGGGAGAGCGATGAGATCTCTAGATATGAATAAATCTCCCTTTTGCTTTGGATCGATCATGTTACTCAGCTGTATGGCTTTGTTTGAGTTGATATATGAGCAGAATACTATCTTGTTCCAGCACCTCTACCACTACTCAATGCTTAGGTTGAAGGAATTCTTCATGAAACGATGCTTAAGAAAGTCTCAAGGAAGAAGAATCAATGCAGAAATGCCTCTCCCTCATTCCAATATGAGTTGTAGTGCTCTTGGGTTACTGAACTTGATGTTTGTTTGTTCTGTTTGTATCTTTCTTCCCAATGTAGATGTCGTATGGCAAACAAGTAATGAATCGATCCATTTTCTCTCAAAAAAAATGTCTTAGAGTCACATACGAATCACATTGTATGACCCCTTGTTATATCTCTTATACTATTTAGTTTCTAACAATTATACATTTTCTTATTCCTTCTTAAAGCACAAGATGATCTACTGTTTAGAGTAGATTCCCCAATTTCTTAAACTATGATAATTTCCATTCTTATATCATTGGGAGGAATCTTATTATCATTTAATAGTTTAATTTCCTACTTTAGATATTTGTTCTTATAATAGATGGTGAGAGAGAATTATATCTCTTGTTGGGACGTTTGGTCTCACCCTGTGGGTTCCACATCTTTTTAGGTAGAATTGCATGATGAGATAGAGTTCATGTGGATGAGACTGATCACAGGTGGAGCTGTAATTGTTAAATCATGGATATGTTGTTAGTGTCTAGTAATAGAGTCCTATGTGTTGTCCATGTACTCTTAGGTCATTGGGGATGTTTTTTTGAATGTAAATCGAATTGAGATTTTGGCTTCATGCCATGGTAGTGCAGACATGATTTGTATACTTGAGCAGATGTTTATATGTAACAAGTTGTGGCTAGTTATCTAACAATGGTGTGTAATACCTTTTGATATGAAAGAAATACAAGTGACATCAATTTATGGCTTCAATTGTGAGTTTTTCAGCTTGGGATCCTCTTATGAGATTAGTTTTAATTTACCTTGTTTTGTGATAATATTGTTATTAGTGATAATTCCGCACTTTGTTTTGAGTAATCTCGCTTTGTGAGACAAATGGTGTCACACCACCATGCCACCTGTGCTCAGCCTTTTTGAGCTTGAAATTTCTATGTTCAGGATATTTTTTAGTTGTGATTTATCCAAAAATATCAGATTTTAATAAAATATTTCCATGGCTTCATTTTTGATGGTATTAATACTTAATCTAGCTATCTCAATAGGGTTCTTGCAATGTTATTCCTAGTTTCCTTTGATATTGTCACACGAAATTAGGGTACTTTGGTCAATTCATAGTTCCTTTTTGTTTTAGTCATGATTAGTAAGACCAAGTCAATGGTAAATTCTAAACTATCATCGACACATGATATGATGAATAATGTAAGGAAACAAGAGTCTTCCTTAGATGTTATTTATTTTGACTTCATGGTTTTCCAACAAAAATATAACTCTATATCTTAATTCTAATCAGATAGAATATGCCCAACCTTTAGAAATTCAAAGAAATTTTTATAGGGTTTAGATGAGTATGACCCATATACAGATTTGATTATTTTGCTAATAGCTATACAGTCTTGGTTTTATTACCTAGATTTTATGGATTTTCATGATAATCAAGACTTAGTGTTAATTAAGGTTTATAAGCTTGTAATTTAGGGTTTTTAGATGATTCAGGATGATTACAAGGATAAGGATCGGTAGACCACCAGAAGGAGTGTAACATACTCAAACCTATGTTCATAGATTAATCCCCCCATCTTTCTGAACACTTTTTAAATTGGTATTAGTAGATTATTTCATCTTTGATTTAGAACATATGAATATTAATTAAAGACAAATGGTAAAATGATATGTACATGCCTCCAACATAGAGTTTAAAGATACAATAATCATAATATATTCAAGAATAGGATTTTATTTACAAAAATATCAGATAATAAGATTCCCTCTAACTCGACACTCCTGAATATTCCTAGGGGTGTAATATGGAACATATCAATTTAATAGATAACAAGATGTCACGTTTGGTTAATTGAATGGATTTCATGCCTTAAAAGAACACGTTACATACTACTTATAATATAGTACACCCAATGATCTTAAAGGGTAAAATTGAGGTTTCATTGGGATTCCTCATATCCAATTTAGTCTACTTAGCTAATTTTATAGCCTTTGGGTGGCATCTACTCATTCAATTCATTTAGTAAAGAAAAACATTAAAGACCTAATGTTTAATTTCCATTAATCAACTCATTGAATTTACTACCCTAACTCAGTGTTTCATTTCTAGTCTAATTTGACGTGTGACTTACTCTTCATATTGCTAGTCATCTTCTTTGAAATGTCTTCCTCGACCCATATAGTGATTGACAGTTTCTCTTTCCCCCTTCTCAGTCAGCCTTTCCATCTCCTCCATCTTATTTATTGGATACACCTACAAACAAACAATGGGCTGAATATAATGGTCGTAACCCTCCCTTCTCTTCCATCTTCCTCTTTTCCCCATTGCCACCATCATATAACCTAGCCACCACTGCCAGTCTTGGGTTGTCGCATATACAACATCTCTATCCACCTCCTGCATCTGAACTACCACCGCCAAGGTTGGATCCCAGATACCCTCACTGACCTGCTAGCCTCCTTTCACCAGATCCCACTACCGCTACCCCTATTGCGATGCAGGCGCTGCTAACACAATAAGAAATCGATGATGCCAACTTCTAGGTTTCTTGTGCCCCTACACCTCCTATCCCTTTCATTCTTTTTCTCTTCCCTCCAACGACCATGGATGGCAACCTAAAATAGTGCATGATCGACCACCATGTCCACCACCTAAGAGATTAATGTACACTTGCTCAAATCTACCTCGTTGTCCTTATGTTGTCCTCTGGTGATTTCCATGGCACCATAGAAAAAGGCAGAGCCTGAGCCACCACTATGTACCTTCCCTCTATATTCTTTCCCCTTAGTAGCCCTATCCAACCTACAGATCGCCACCCACATAAACAACAACAAGATCTATTTATACCCAGAGCATGCTACCACCAGCATAATAGAACCACCACCACCATGATCGCCACTACAACACCCGGTTCCCAGTGATCTCCAAGTTGGAACCCTACGTTCCTACAACCTCCACATCTGGTCTTAAATCATCACCAATGTCTTCTCTCCATCACCCCTACTCCTCAGGCCACAAACATTCACAACCAAGTTATAGGATACCGCCACCAGGCCGCAGTAGACCACCATCAGCCCTCATGGTTGTGGGGCAACAATGACACCTATTGAAGTGACCATCGATGGCTCCTATGGACACCAGATAGACTCAATATTGATCTAGCTTCCTCACTCCACCACCATTCTTGTGAAAGCTCTCAGTAGTCATAGTTGGGAAGCAAGTGTTCACCCATAGCATTGTCATCACAGCTGGAGTCCCAACTCCAAAACTGATGACCTTCTTCTAAATACTCACGGTCATGACATGCATGTTGCAACTAGGAGTTATAGGTTCTCTCCTCAACATGATGAAGCTAATGAGTATCCTCAGCTTAGAAACATGGAAAAAAATCAAGATCAGATCAATGATGGTAATCTCACCAACCTTCCTATAATTTTTAGACTACAAGATCCTCTAATAGTGGGTCTCCATATATTAACTTAGTAGATAATTGTCAAAAATGATATAAACTAGAAATACAACCATTGATTAGATTGTTACACATGCATATAGCTAAAGTGGTCGAGTGTGTATACTAACAACCCATTAATAACTAAACACATGCAGGTCCGAAAAGTATGTCAAATGACATAATAGATAATCTATATACAGATGTCGTACTAATTCTGATATTTACTAGAACAATAATTGATCTATTTAATACGTAGGTATATAAATATGATCCTAAGATATATAAAATATGAGGGAAATTAATGTAGCAACCATATTGTATATCCACATCATGACCTACATGTATTTCAATTTCATTTAACATATGTGCATATGGGTATGACCTAGATAATTTATATAGAGGAAATAATATGTCATTAGGAGTAAAGAAAATTAATAGAATCCATGGTTCTAAAATATATCATCGAATAGTTAGCCTCAAATTAACTATTCTTACTAATATGCATATCATGGGTATGTTTACCTCATAAAGGGCTAAATGGATAAAAATAAGGATATTAAGGGACATATATGGAGAAATAAAATTCAATAGATTAAATTCCCTATTATGCCTTTAGGTGACTGGATTGGGATAGGAACAACATGTCTAATAATACTAGAGATGAATACACATGTTTGATTTATCTTGACTGACATAAGATAATATACTTCTAGGACGAAGAGGTGACATAGTGGATCAAGTGTCTTATTAGATCAAGTATCTTCTTAGAGTAAGCTCTTGGACACATAAGGTATGTGCTCTTCCCATATAATTCCGGACATGAATTTGAAAAATTCTTCCTATAATGAGGAATTACTTGTTAAATTACCCACTTCTTCTCCATGACTGGAATCCTCAAATATCTAAAATGTAATTCTCCGGTACTCCTAATGTTTATACATGTTTTTCTTCCTTGGTTCATTGACCTCACTTAAATTATTGTTCAAAATTGAATATATGCTTGATGACTTAAACCATTCTTGTCACATTATTTATGCATGGCTGGTAATTTAGCTAGATATCTTTTGTATGGTGCATGAGCAAAACCATTACAGTGTGCCTTTCGGACTGGGGTGCATCTTTCCACCTCTTTTATATATACAAGGTGTTCCTTTCCACCCATTAGACCAAAGATGCAGTGGTGTCTTGGTCCTACATTAGTTATTTAGTCTGAATATATCAACACATAATGATATTTGTTTTTTGTGGTATTGTGTATAGTGGCAAGGCCTTTTTCATCTCAATTATTGAAATATGAACTATAAATGCCTCATTCTCTTGGAATTGATTTCTTTTGAACATACCTAAATTCATATGGCCTCTCTTGAAGGAACGTCTCTTTTGCACTTGAACTCCTTATAAATGCCCAAAATATTTTATATTGCACATATACCATTTTTTACTAACGCAAACCATTTTATGTCTATTTTCTGGGTGTTCCCAAAACTACTCAGGTATAGGTGTTGTGAAGGACGTGGACACGTGTGGGTCATATACATGATGTTATCTTAAGGATAGCTTGGAATAGTTGGGTTGTCCTCTGTAGTTGGGACTCTTGTGAAATTAATTATAGTATTTTCATTTTATGTACCACCCTTAGGGTGAGAAAGTTATGTGCATGAGAACTTTTTGTAACCTTATAAATAGTTATGTTTTCTGCTTCTTAAATATTTCATGGCTCAAGTTTGTACCATTGAGTGGGCCCACTATCAGGTCTCACTCCTTACAGAATGGTATCAGAGCCAAAGTAGTTGGTAACTAGACTATTTCAAGTTATCCTAGATTGTCCCTTAGTAGGTAGGTGACCCTTTAGAGGTAGTTGTTATACCTAAACCTAAATCATGTTTACCAAATAGGGTTTCACCCCTATCCAATTTGGTGGTAGATATATATATTTCAAATAGAGTATGTGGATGAACTAGTTTTGGGTAAACTCTTATCAACCATACCCTATCTTTATAGGTGTAGCTTTCTATATGTAAATGTTGACTCTTCTAGGAAGTAGCCTCTAGCTCACACCTTAGAGGAGGACAATTCATCTAATATGAAGAGTAGGTTGAATTGAACTCACATAATTGTGTGTAACCCTAATACAACTCATTAAACCTTTTGCTTTTGTTGCTCATAGCCTACCTATGATACACACATTATGTGGACAAAGCATTCATGGATATCAACTTAGAACATTGCCATTAACTATATATTTTGAGATGTTTTATGATAATACACGAAGATCCTTTAAGGTTAAGCTTGGCTTTCCTGCAACATGGAATTATCTCAACATAGTTTTGCTTGAGACTCTCCATCCAAGGGTTGGAGACTATTCTAGCTAAACTTGTGACATCTTATAAATGAGGGTTTTTTGCAAGAAGATATGGGTTTTAATTGACAATCCTTAGGATTTCATCCCTCACATACCATAAGGTTGGAATGATGCTTATATCCATTGTCCTATAAAGGAATGATCATGTAGTTAGATCCTATAATAAATCTTTGTGTCATGTTATTTAGTCTGAGGACATATGGAGGCACAGTCATGTTTGGAACTTAGTAGAAACTCTTTTTATTGAAACTCTATATGTGCACCGACACTGAGTTAATGTGAGGTAGTTACATGTAGGGTTGATGCTTAAAGAGGTGGCCACTCTCTCACTACCACTGTGTAATTAGTTTATCTAATATCTGAGATGAGAAATAGTTTGACTATCTAGTTCGTATGGGCTTATGTTGACACCATGGATGTAAACCAACTAGTGAAGTAGAGACCATAATCTCTTCTTATTATGGCTACATGCACTTATAAATAAATGATGTTCTGGGATGTAATAACTGAGTTGCGATTAAGAGGATTGTGAAATAATAGAGGTCTTGCCTGGTAGGACCTATTAGAAGTTAACTACATGCTAGAAGAAACATATATTCCCTCCTAATCTAGATTTTGGATATGCTTGTTGTATTCCTTGATGATGTGTGTAGAGATGCCTCTTTTAAAAAGATGAACTGATGTTAGGGCAATAGTATATGTTGTATGTGCTAGAAAGTGGTCGACTTGGTTCTCAGATTGATTTTGGCACCATTTTTGGATTTCCATCGTAGAGTTTTCAGCATCGAAATTGTTTTCATTATTATACTATATATGTACAAAAAAAAAGATTTTTTGGATTTTATCAATAGTTTTATGAACCAAGTTACCGCCATATGAATTTTTGGGTAGCAAGGAACCTTTAAGAAAGAAAAACTCCCTTGATTTTCCAGGAAAACATGGAAGTCCTAGAGTTATATGTAGAGATATGAGTCAGAATTGTTTTGGTTACATAGATGACTTGGTAGACCTACGTTGATTTATAATTCTAGATGGTTAATTAAAAGTATTAACCCTTTAAGGGGTTGAGCCTTGTACACTTGGGTGTGTAATATTACTAAATGAATAGTTGAAACCAATGGTGTTTAGAATTCAGGGTGGTTAGTAAGCATATCTAAATATACCATCATAAATGCTACTTTGGTAAAAAAAAATTCTTCACAATTCCCTAAAGGTTGAAATTAATTTAGATAATATACAATGTTATATGTAAGAAAAAAGATCATGGTGATATATGTTGAGTTTGTCTTCCACGGACTAGATTCATCTACCAACTAGGTGGTGATAATTTGAATGATCCCAAGGGAAAAGCTATTTTTGCAAAATCATTCATTCATACTTAAGTAGTGGAAAACTAGGAGTGATAGTAAAACCTAGAGACCATGTGCAAGTGATACCATGAAAATGGTAAGTGGATAGAGAAATCACCATAACAGAACATGTAACCATAATTAATACAACTATGTTATGTAAATCCTAGGTTTGGTGTACTTTCCTAGATAAACTTTTAGTTGGAGTAGTATAATAGAGACTTGTTTTGTGAAGTAGCATAGTTTCATGCAATCAAGTGAGCTAGAAATCCAAGTTTTTGGCAGGAGATGTAACTTAGTATACAAGACTATATATGGGTGGATTTCGGGGACAAAATCCTTTTTAAGGGGTGGAGTGTTGTAACATACTCAAACCTATGTTCATAGATGATTCCTCCCATAATTCTAGAACACTTTTTAAATTGATATTAGTAAATTATTTCATCTTTGATTTAGAATATATGAATATTAATTAAATACAAATGGTAAAATGATATGTACATGCCTCCAACATAGAGAGTTTAAAGATACAATAATCATAATATATCCAAGAATAGGATTCGATGTACAAAAATATTAGATAATAAGATTCCCTCTAACTTGACACTCCTGAATATTCCTAGGGGTGTAACATGGAAGATATCAATTTAATTGGTAAGAAGATGCCACACTTGGTTAATTGAATGGATTTCATGTGTTACAAGAACACATTACATACTAGTAATAAGATAGTACACCTAATGATCTTAAAGGGTAAAATTGAGGTATACGTTGGGATTCCTCATATCCTATTTAGTCTACTTAGATAATTTTACAACCTTTGGGTGGCATTCACTCATTCAATTCATTTAGTAAAGAAAACCATTAAAGACCTAATGTTTATTTCCATTAATAAATTCATTGAATATACTACCCTAACTCACTATTTCATTTCTAGTCTATGTGTAACGCGTGACTTACTCTATGCATTGCTAGACATCTTCTTTGCAACAACTTCCTCAGCCCATCTAGTGATCGAAGGTTTCTCTTGCCCCCTCCTCGATCTGCCTTTCCTTCTCATCCATCTTCTCGATTGGATACATCTACAAATGGAAAGTGGGATAAATTTAATGGTCATAACCCTCCCTTCTCTTCCATATTCCTCCTCTCCCCCATTGCCACCATCATATAGCCTAGCTGTCACTGCCAACCTGTAGATGTCGCATCTACAAAATCTCTATCTGCCTCCTCCTACAACAGAACTACCACTGCCAAGGTTGGATCCCAGATACCCTCACTGACCTGCTAGCATCCTTGCACCAAGATCCCACTGTCACTGCCCATGTTGTGATATAGGCGCCACTGACACAATAAGGGATCGATGATGCCTACTTCTAGTTTTCTTGCACCCCCTACACCTCCTATCCCTTTTATTATTTTTCTCTGGCCTCCAACAACCAAAGATGGAAGCCTACAAAAGTGCCTGATTGGCCACCATGTTCACTGCCCAAGAGATTGATGTGCCACTTGCTCAAATCCACCCCATTGTCCTTATGTGCTCCTCTGGTGATTTCCATGGTGCCACAGTAGAATGATCTGCCACCATGTACCTTCCCTCTATCTTCCTCTCTCCTCAATAGCCCTAGCCAACCTACAGATCACCACCCACAGAAATAACAACAAGCTCTATTTATACCTGGATCATGCTGCCACCTACATAATAGAACTTTGAGAACCTATTACACTAAATGAGATTACTCAAAACATAAAAACACAATCAATCAGTAATTAATCACATACCCAAAAATATGGGTAAATTAAAACTGATTTCAACGTCAGCACCCACTCAGAAACATTTGTATAAGAGCCCAACATCTTTCTTATATCCATACTATGCCAAGAATTTGATACAAATTGTTCTATTTCCTTAGCCACAACATATATACATAGGATAACAATATTAGTATATGCCACACAAACAAGAATTAATATGCTAACAACAGTCTGATTCATTTGAAACACGATATACAAACTTTTATTGCTCGGACCTAAGAGTACAGGGATGACTCTAGGACACACTAGACATTTAATCAACTTTCTCAAAGATTCATTACTATAGCTCCTCTTTGTTGCCACATATTTGTTTTCGTCACTTCCAATTACCTAAAAAAATGTGGTGAACCACAAGGGTGAGACCCATGTCCCAGCAAGAGATATAACCTCCAACAACGTTTATTGATTAAAACATTTTTATGTAAGTAAACAGTTAAGCAGTTTAATCAGATATAACAAATAAGCTCAGCAGCACTGATGATTAACAAAATACATAAATGAGCAGATAATAACTCTCATCATTAGTCAGACTAACATCCTTTATCTTGTTGACAATATAAGCAATTCAGTAGCATATGCATATCTAGCATCATGAGCAAGTCTAGTAACATAGAATCTCTATCATTATGAATAAGTCTAGCCACATAAGTATAGCTAACAACATTAGCATGTCTAATAGGTTGAACATATCAGCATCATAAAAAGAGCTAACAACATAAGCACAACTATCTGGATAAGCATGATTAGAAGTATATGCATCTCTAGTTATAAAGGCATGGCTAGCATGCTAAACATAACTAACAACATGAGATAGCTAGCATCATGATTATAATCAGCAGTAGCAGTATAGTTATCAACATAATCATGTCTATTGTATGTACGCATCTATAATCTTAAGCATATTCACAAAATAAGTATATCTACTATCTCTTAATTGCACTAAGCATCATCTTTATGTAAAGATAACAAACAAGGGTTATCATCCAATGTGAAACGTCGTGTATAACCCTAAACAAATATGCTACACGATTGTATTACATCATTTATTACACCCTGAGGAAATTGAGGATACCACTCAAAATCCAATTGACCACTGCTAAGTTGAAATCAGTGCCATGCAAGATCTAGGAAGAATCGGACTCGTAAGATCTTCTCCACCCCCGGTTAGTACAGGTCCGCCACAGCGACACATAAGGTCAAGCTACTAACAGCCTAGTCCGTCCTTGGTACAGGTCATGACACTAGTAAAAGGAGGTGGGTATGCATACCCTACCATCCGAGGTACAACCACAGTTGTCCTCCAATCTTATCACATATATAATCATCGAGACACGACCACAGTCATTCTCAATCACATCATATGTATGAGGCTTGACCATAGACAACCTCCACAACATGCACTGTGGATGACAAGGATATATCCTCAACTTGCCACCCCTACATACACAATAGTATGCGCTCTGCGTTTCCCTTAGGAATACTCATTTCACCATCTGGCAAGTTCTGACACTCGGATGGATCTATGTCACAAGGCACTACATGATTAGAGTTGCACTTGATTAGTTATTCCAATTGGGTGAATTAAGGCTACATCAACCCAGTGGACATACAAACCCTAATTCACTTCTAGCAAGCATATAAATATCACAACTTCAAAAGATATAAAACATGCAAATCATAATTTCTCATCTCATCATCACATGGTACTATTCACTTTCCATTCATGAGACCACACTAGTCATCATACTATCAAAATATATAAATCATTTTCATAGTATCACAAGGTATCAACCCTTATCAACACAAGAGGATTACACCTCATTCAGGGCTCAACCTTGCCCAAAGGTCATTAAGACCATCATACTATCACAGGATATAAAATACTTTTCATAACATCACAGGGTATCAACCCTTATCAACACAACAGGATTACACCTAATTTAGGGCTCAACCATGCCCAAAGGTCATTAATACCATAATACTATTCCCTGCAAGATCATCATTATCTTTGCATACCTTATAACAAGGCTCAACAACATCACTTACATATAATACACAAGATCAACACAATATTGAATTAATGAGCTAGGAGATATTCATAAACAATCATAGCAGGTGTATATTAACATTAAGAACATTCCTTTATTACATCAACATGAAAGGAATCTAGATATGATTAACCCTCATCATATTCATAATGCACATGTTTCACATAAGCAAGTATCAACCATGTGGCTATGACAACCACCAATTAACACATTATAGTTATGATCATGTTAAGGAGGTTATTCCAAAATCGTTCCATCATATTAGAATGTTAAACATGAATACTCATATTTATCTATTTGCATTATATTTAGGTTCAACATGATAAATTATATCAATGTTACAAATCAGCACTTCTACCCAAACCCTAACTCACGACATCCCCTTTGGATCATAGATGCATAAGGTGAAGCATCACCATCACATTCCATACTATTCTCAAGTACGAACCCACACATAAATCAAGGTGTAACCATCATGTTATATCATGCTAGGGTTTCAACAATAATAACATGGTACTTCATGGTTGTATTAGTCATTCAAGGACTATTCATACCCAATTACCATCATTTAGTTATATTAAAGCTAGGTATAACAAGCTATACCTCATTAGGGTTACTTATGAACACAATATGATTATAATCCCTTCTATTCATATGGGTGAATACGTAAGACTACCTTAATAAGGGTAACCCTCCATTTGTTCCATCATCATTCAACCCATATCACCATACCACAATGTCACCCAGAACCATTGGATGTTTAAAAGGTAAGACTATTGGTTGTTTACATAAGTAAACACCTTGGATAAAACACCTATAAAGTCCTTGATTTGTTCTATACAAAGAGTCACCATATAATCCTAGACATCCCTTGATTAACAACACAAAAAGTTCCATTGAAAGTAGGGTAAAACCCACAATTGACTGTTCATTTAAAACAAACCATCCATTGTCAACAAGTAAGCTCCTTAAGTTGATCATATAAAGGAAATCATATAAATCACATTATTAGGACCAACATGTTACATTAGCCATAATTCCACTTTGTTGGAGGAATAAACATTATATCTTGACCATTGGGTCAAGTTCATATATTAAAACCATCAATTATAGTATAGGTCTGACCATTGCATCAAGTTACCCAAGAAACCATTGGTCTAAGGCTTAATTGATGATACAACTATATAATTAACTCACCATAGGTTGTAGAGACCTGATCCACCATCATTAATGACCATTAAATCACCATAGGTTGTTAGATCAACACTATATTCATTAGTCAACATCAAATATTAAGCTAATGTCATCATTAATTGATAACATTAGTAGGGTACTTAATGATTGATCATTAAACTTCTAATTGGTCCAAAACCTGACCTAAGGGGGTGACCATAGGCTGTCACCATCATTTTACACCTTTGATCACGACCATCAGTTGTCATGAAGACAACAACATAGGGTTTTTGCAATGGTAACATCATCGGGTCATGGATTTATATAAGAAATCAGCTTTAAACCCTAAAATTGACCATTGGTTGATAGGTGCTTAGCAACATAGGTTGTCAAACCAACCTGATACAAGTCATATTATACCTTAGTAATAATGTAAAAATGATCACAGGTTCATCTAGAACTGAAATCAGAACAGGGAACATTATAAAAATTGAAATCCAAGTCAAGCATAGCTTTTTAGTGCATGAATCATCATTTTCAAGCAAGAACATGTGCTAGCAAGCTTATGGTAAGCAATAAACGTGGAGCAAGTTATAAAAATTTCCTCTACTTAGAATATGAAACCCCACACAGAAGAAATCTCGAGAAGTTAGGGTAGAAAATCCAAGCATAAGCTATGAACTCATCCATTTAGCACCTTTCTTCATCAAATGAGCAAACCTTAAGCATAAGGAGCAAGAAAGGTTGGGTTTCAGAGCTTTAGAGAAAAGTATACCATGGAACAGCAAGGTTCCGACCTGGAGGAAGGTCTCAGGAAGGATAAGAGCAAGTGAAATGGAGAAGTAAGGAATAAAATAACTTTCCTTGGTCAAAATCCCTAGAAGATGACCTTGGAAACCCTAGGTAGGGCTAAATGGAGCTCTAGGAGACCTTCTTCTCCAAGAAGAGGTTGTCTTCTACCATAGAGCACTTGGTTCCATAGAAAAATAGAGGGGATTCGTTTCTCCAGGTTAAAGGAAAGAGAAAGCAAGCAAAGTTTCGTACTTGGTCAAGGAAGAGGTAAATATAGCCCGTGGATAAGGATGGGAGCAAGCATGAGGTGTAAAAGTAGCTTCCCCATGTTTCTATGGCCGTAAACTATTAAGAATATACAACCAAACACACAAGAAGCTCCCCCACCGTCCTTATTGACCTTCTTAGATTTCCTTTGTCGAATTTCCCACCCAATCACATAATTCATTAGTTGATATCTACTAAAAGTAGCTCATCCGTGAAGGGGTAAACCTTAAAATACCCTTAGAGAAAACACCTTCAAACCAAGGATTAAATAGGTGATCCATGCCTCAAAAAGATCAAGAATGATGATATAATATCCAAGGAACATAATGCAAGGGATAAATTGCAAATAAAACGTCTCAATTAGGTAAATTGTAGAAAAGTCCCAAATGTACATAAAATTACATAACTTGCTCAAAAAATGTCCAAATTGGACCAAATTTGAAACTTAAGCTTGTATTATGATTTAAAAGAATATCACATGGTTATATTAGGTTTCTAAGATTTCAATTATGGTAATTAAGCTTATTCAACTCGTTAATCAAGTTCAGGGGCCTTACAACTATAAACCCCTAACAGGGATTTTGCCCCCAAAATCCAAGGTAAATAAAGATGGGTACTTCCTTTGCACCTCATCCTATTACATTCACAAGGTTACTTGCATATCATGGTGATTTCACATCATTGATACATATCTCCTCTTGGGTTAGCACAAAAAACCCCACCTAAGAAGACATTCTCAGTATGGAATGTAGAAACTTGGTGTGTCATCTGTACAACTCTAGTAGTAATGTTCAACTTTAAATTCTAGATATCATCCTAAACATATATCTATTGTATCAACACATTACTCAAAAGTCATACTTGCCAGCTTTTTACCAATCATGTCATGTGTCCCATACCTTTCCTTGAAGCATAAAAAAAGGCGATGTATCCATCTTTTTTTTTCTAGATACACTGACACTTGAACACTTGTCAGTTCTTTTTCAACATCAAAAGAAATGTTGATGCTTGTACCTATCATTCCATACAAGGAAACATCATCCTAGTCAACCTTGTTAGGGGTGAAACAACAACACTATCTTCACCTTACTAGGATTTACACAACCTACTTAGAATACATATCATGATCCCATAAAGACATTTAATCAACCCCATCTCACTCTTGTTCAACTTGTCTCATAGCTATTGCTGCTTCGGAAACCCTAAGGATTTTGAAGAAATATTGATCATATTTTGGACCATATTTGAAATATTTTGACATATCATCATTCAAAACTTGATATAACTTGTATGACATGACTGGAACACTCTGTTCCTCCTATTCATAAATTCTATTTGTATATTGGTTAGTCTAAAGGACATAACTCTAAACTCATCATGGTCATGTGAATTATGTCATCCAATCTAACTCTTATGCATTGATATTTGATCATAAGTTTATCTTAAAGGAACACAGTATCACATATCTATTAACCAATGAACCATGTATCCTTGATAGTGGACTTGCCCAGCTATCACTAAACCATCTACAACATTATAGAATCACTTTTGTTTTTCCTTCCAAGCAACATTTAGAGGGTCATCATCAACTCTCTCTCCCTCTCTCCCTGTAGAAGAGGAATACTTGGAATGTTCATTTAATAAACATCTCCAACCTTCACATATATCTCATATTATTAATACATCTTGGATAGTAGGATTCATTACCTTGGTATCCACCTCATGTGCCATAAGCAACTCACATACTTATATCATCTACTTTTTTTTCAGATAAGGTAAAATATTACTAGAATCCCAAAAAAGAGTATAGAGGTGAACACCCTGTATACTGTACAAGGTCAACACAGACCCCACATCAACCTAACCTCCGGCTTGACCCTAGCAAGGGTACCCGGGTTAGCTTTACAAAACCAATGCAAACTATTAACAAACTCATCAAAAAATTGAAATTTATCCCTCACCCTTTTTCCATGGGCTCTACAATTCCTCTCTTGCCAGAGGAGGAAGATGAGCCTCGTCCTGATCAGCCCCACAAACCTCCTGAGATGGAAATCCACTATTGTTGACTCCAAAATCCAACCCATAGTATCCATCAGGTTGGTGGGCAGATTACCCCCCGAACTGAGTTTAAGGGAGAAATGAACCCAAAGGTACTTGTCATATGAGTAGCCAAAGAAACGGTGTTGATGAGACTCCAACTCCTCGCAACACAGTAGGCAAACGCTGCTAGAGCCAACCACCCATCTACTAACTCTATCTCTCATAGGAAGTCGACCAAGGATTGCTCTATAAGCACAAAAACTCCACTTGGGGAAATGGTACCTGCTCCAAAGAATCCGGTCCCAAGGCACCTGTGGCTGATTGCGGACAATCAACCAAGGTTTGTCTCTCTCACGAACAGTCCAGCTGTCGTTGACCCAGTGATACTCCTGTTTGCAAAAATCCCAAGCCAAACACATCTTGCGCCAAATTCTAGGACAGAAAGTAATCTCAGCAACACCAACCTCCAAGCTAGGCCCATACCGTTTCCTCATCCAGGAAGACCAGGTAGACTCTGGTTCAATAAGAAATTCATGCACCCATTTCGCCATAGCTTCCCACATAATATCAGAAGGGTCAACCAGCCCCAGCCGTCCGCTATGTCTAGGGTGATCCACCTACAACCACCCCACACCATGTTGCCCACCAAACCACAGAAAACCAATCATAATCAATCTGCATTTTCTCAAGATAAAGTCTGGTATATCAGCCAACCTGCACCAATATCTCAACATACTAGTAAGCACAGTTTTGATCAACACAGTTCTCCCCGCCATAGAGATCTTCAACCCACTCCACTTATCCACCTTGAGATGAAGATTATCCAAGCAAGTATGAAAGTCATAACCTCTTCCCACTCCTCCCGAGATGGGCACTCCCAGATACTTCGTGGGAAAGCAGCCAATATCCAGCTGGATCAAATTTTTTAGTCTACCTCTTATAGAATCACACGACTTCGACAGGAAGACCTGTGACTTGGTATCACTAATATGAAGACAAGACAGATCCATAAACACTTCCAACAAAATCCTAATCCCTCTAAAAACTCTGGGGTGGGCAGCCACAAAAAACATGATGTCATCCGCAAAGATCAAATGGTTCAACACTTTGGTACCCCTCACCTTGTAACTTCTAATCCTCCCCTCCTCTTCCGCTTTGACAGCAAGACAGGAAAGGTTTTCCATAATGATAGTGAACAGCAGGGGCGATAACAGATCGCCTTGTCTTAACCCATTAGAGGCTCTAAACAAACCTTTTGGGATGCCATTGATCAGCACAGAAAACGAAGTGGTCTGAACACATTGTTTGAGAACATTCACGAACCTGGTAGAGAACCCCAAAGCCTCCATGGAGAACCACAAACCATCCCAAGACACATGGTCATAGGCTTTCGATATGTCCACCTTGATACAGGCTTTCTTAGACCTCCCCTTCACCTAGAAGTCTCTCAAGAATTCTGTCGCCAGAAGAGCATTTTCAGCAATAGAACGGCCTCTAACAAAAGTGGCTTGATTTGGAGAGATAATCATGGGAAGGATACTTTTAAGTCTTCTAGCCAACACCTTGGATATGATCTTATACATCATAGAGCAACATGTAATAGGCCGGAAGTCACTCATAGTTGTTTCCCCAGACTTGTTAGGAATAAGTCTAATGAATACGTTGTTGACTTGTCTAACCATACACCCATCAACCAAGAACCATCTAACAGCGTTGCAAATATCCATACCCACAATGTGCCAACAACTCTGGAAGAAATTGGCATTAAACCCATCCGGACCCAGGATTTTAGAGGCACCAATAGAGAAGGTGTGTTACGACCCCACCTCCCGATAACCCCCAATTAAGGGAGACCAAGAGGTTGAGCCGCACCGATTAATCCTGGATCAAAGGTTCGACATATAACCACAAACAATTATTAACTTCTATCCAAACCTATACTAATCTATCTAATCCTCCTTTGTACTTTAATTCTCTTTCAGTATCACATGTGCCACTTTACTGTTTGTTCTTTTCATTGTACCTAAAACGCCGACAAACAAAACGTCGGTCAACCGAAGCTGGTATGTGGGGGAAAAGCAGATAATCATGCAACTATGATAACCATGTAATCATTCAATTAATCATTTAACAATCAAGATTACATTTTAAGCCATACAACTCAATCCATACATATTCTCGAACTCTGGGCTATCCCTGCAGTGGACATGAATATCACCTCTCTTTAGGTAATAGAGTCACATGGCACTATCTGAAGATATCCCAATATCTAACTCATTATGACTTGATGGTCCTACCTCCATGGTAGCCATGTACTAAGTCAACCATAGACCTGATGGACCTACCCAATAGGTAGCCATGTACTAGGTCATCTATAGACCTGATGGACCTACACAATAGGTAGCCATGTACTAGGTCATCCATAGACCTGATGGACCTACCCAATAGGTAGCCATGTACTAGGCCTTTCTCTAACCTAATGGACCTACCCATAGGCAGCCATGTACTAGGTTAGCTATTATGCCACAGAGAGAACCAGGATCTGAGTTTATAGGCATATACTTTAAGTGATAGTCATAGTCACTTTATAATTGCAATATGAACATCCAAACAGTTTAGTTGCATTCAATGCGATTAAATGTCCGAGAAACCATCGGAAAACTAAGCAGTTATTCATAAGTAACCACATACCTGATCCATAGTAACTTGATGTCCATGCATTAACATTCAACACAATTAATCAAGCAATCAACAATATCCTGAAAATAATGCATAACATTCAAGTGTCATTGTTTTATTCAAACATCCATAAGATCAACTTGGATTCCACCTTATAATTTCTAGGCCAACCTTAGGGTTTTATTATGTTTTTATCCTTCATTATGCATTTATCATTTTTAATGCTCTTTTAGTTCACAAACCCTAATTTCTGCATCATAGGCACAATTGAATGTCAAATTAGTCTAATATGTTTCTTTTACACTAAAACTATTATCTTTATCTTTTTTGGTCATATCCAAAACATTAAGGCTAATTATCATCTTCGGTTTCTTTCAAATTGACAAATCATATTTCATTATAGTTCAACTCACATATATGAACCTTATTTATTACTATTTCCACCTTTATACACTAGGAAACACTAATTATCCAAATAATTCACATTAAAGATCTTTGATACTCAATTTGTCTTCGAATCATCATATTTCTATTTTACTCGTCGATTTGTACAATTAAAACCATTAGAATTCATATCAACATAAATTAGGGTTCTAATCCCGTTAAGGCATATTCATGTATATAGAACCCTAAATTAAACCAACTATATAAAAAGATCATCTTTTTAAATCCTATTTTCACTTTTATTAACAACAGGTTAATATCAGCTTGAATTATCCATCTATCATCAAATATAAGGGTTTTTCCTTAATTGAATCATTAAAGATGATAACTTTATGCCCTTTTCAAAATCATGCATAAATAAGCACATAAACTCTAAATCAACCATCTTTGTATTCAAAACAGATGGAAACTTCATATTATTATTTAACAGGTTGTTAATCCTCAATTTAACCTATTAAGTTTTCAAGAATCATCGTTTATATGCATATAGGGTTTCTAATTACTTTTCAATACACTTTTCTAGCCAATTAAAGAACTTTTGCCAAACTAGATAGAACGAGATTCTCAAAGTATTTTTATCATGTTCCTCGTATTTTTCTACACAACTTTCATATATAAAGTTTTCCCATTGGACACTCCTAGCAATTTCTATTAATTTTGCAAGAAAACCCCCTTTCTGAATATTCGATTAAAAAGAAATCATTACCAAAAATTCGCTAGCCGATTGATCTGTAGTCCTGTGATCCGCCCTTGGATCTAACGGCTCTGGTTGCACACCCTCTAGCAAGGTTGCTCCTCCTCTGGAGCGTCAGATGCTACTGAGACCTCCGTGGTCTCAGATCGGACGCTCACCAGGTCGTCTCCTACCTTAGACCCAGCAGCTCGCGCGGTCAACCTAGAGGTTGACTCGGAACTTCCGTCGCCCTCGGCTCACACTGATCGATCAGGGAGCTCCGCCTCCCCTCGACGAAGTTGGTGGTGGGTCCAATTTCCTCCATGAACTCCTCCAAGCTCATCCCCTACTCGCCGGACTCCGGCGAGGGTCGCCGAGGTGTCGGGTTGCAGATCAGGAAGAAACCACCAATTGAGTGCACCAATGTGCTCTTCGTGCAAAACCATAGAGGTTGGGCTAGCAATAAGATATGCTCGTGCTCTCCAAAAACCTCCTATATATATAGGTTCGGCCACACTCCAGCTGGATTGGGAACTTTCCCAATCGGAGACGAAACCTACTCGAACCAGGGGTGAAACCCTTCGGCTTGCTCTCCCGAGTCCAACGGGATGGTTTCCATAATTGCTTAAACATTGGATTCTCGAGAAAACAATATTGAAAAATCAACCTGCAAGCCACAGAGTCCTAGTCCCACGGGGACCTGGATGATGAGAAGTGCCCGTTGGATTTCAATCCAACGACTCTCATCACAGGCGCTAGATCAAAAGGAAAGTAATTTCCTATTATTCGAATTTTATTCCTATTCCAATGGGATTTTGGAAAAATCATATCTCTCAATTGGTTACTCTTTTCTTTCCCAAATTTTGAGGGAATCTCGATTACAGTCTTATCTTTCATCCTGCAAAATTTGGTGTCATTAATATAAGGATTCAATTCCTTTTCTTAATATGCAAGTTATCATCATATTAATCATATTTCCTATCTCTTCTTTATTTCTTTTATCATTATTTCTTGATTCTGAGTTCCTTGAACCCCAAGGAATCTATTTTCTCAAAATCCTATTTATTGGATATTTATTATCCTTCTAGATGCATCTAAATGCACTATTCTTCATCATTTCTCATTATCTTGTTTATTTCTCATTAAAATAGTTCTTTTTGAGGATTTCTTCTTTATTTCTCTTTTATTTTCCTCATTGGTATTTCTTTTATCATTAGGAGTCCTTGGAATACGAAATTCCATCAAAAATAATTCAATTATACATCTTTTCACATAATTTCCACATTTCATCAATGTTTTCAATTTCTTTCTTCATAAAGCAATACTTATTTAATCTTTTCTTTTCTTATTGCTTTCTTTTTTAGAACCTTGGACTCCTTGGTACCCAAGGAACCCAAGAGGCACGAAATCCTCTTTGGATTTGCCTTCTATAGGTTTCCACATTATTCTTTCCTCAAATATTCAATTATTCATTACTAATTGAATTTTCTTTGTTATTTGGGCCCAATAGCCAATAAAGCCCACAAAGCAACCTATCAAGGCTATTGTGAAAGGAATCCATTTATTCAAAACAAATCACATCATTATTTGTTCAATTATCCTTAATACGAGAAATCACATTTCTCACTAATTGTACCCAAAAATTGGGGTTATAACAGCCTTCCCCTCTTATAGGAATTTTGTCCTCAAAATTCAAACAAGCAAACAAACAATTCAGGATAAGACTTTTCCATGTCCATCATTGGCCCCTATGTGGCTTCGTCCTACTCATGGCATTTTCAAAGAACCTTTATCATCACATATTCTTTTCTCTGAGTTCTTTCATCCTGGCGTCTATAAACTACACATGTGACTCAGGCCATTTCAGCCTCCCTTGGGGCTCACGAGGTTCATTGCTCAGCACATGGTCGGGTACCTCACATAGGGCTCTAAATTGGACACATGGAACTCGTCACATATTACTTTATCCTGAGGGGTAAAGTCAAAACCTAACCATCTCCACCCATCCATCTCTAATGGGCACATGTATCGGGGACTCAGCTTTCTCAGCTGCAGCTCAGAGGGGTCAGATTCTCACATATTCTTCCACAGTAACTTGTAAGTCAGTCTACTTTGCATCTGTTCACGACTCTCATCGTCTCTAGGCTCCTTTCAGCCCTTGCACAATCAAAGTGACTTCATCTACACGCACTGTGGTCCCTTTTCTGACCATCATGTGGTCCTTTTCTAACCATCATGTGGTCCTTTTCTAACCATCATGTGGTCCTTTCACCAACATCACCTTACTGAAGTGGTGACCGACACAACCTCCCTTACAGAGCTTCTTAGAATCTCGATACAGGCTATGGTGGTCATCATCACATCTTTCCTAGGACAAGAACTGTCTCTAGCTATCACCCTGAACGAGCACATATGCTCTCATCAGACCCTTTAGTCTGGATCATACTAACCCTTTGTTAGGGGTGATAAACTACACTAACATCGAGTCCTTCATGCACCTACTTCCTTCCTTTGGAAGGGAACCTTTAGGTCAAACTCAAGAACCTTTGAAATCCCTTCATGGTTTAGTCAAACCATCTCTCTCATGGATAGTTCAACTAGATTTGTCCCTTGACAGAACTCTTTCCTTCTTATGTCATCTAGGTAAGGCGATCTACCATAACCCATATTGTATCCCGACCTTCTTTGACCCAGGGAAGACCTATCACAACATCCATAGTGTTGAGCTCTCATTCCCTCTCAGGGATTCTTTTGTCCTCTATATCGATACACTGGGTTACTGGGGTTCGTCCTTTACCTCCTGGCTTGCATAGTCATAAACCACATGCAACTTCATCTTAAGCATCTAAAGTGCTATTGCCATTTTCCATGGTGTATCATGATTTCCTTTCAAGATCGATTCCTTTGAAACCCTAAACCGCACTAGTCGGGGTTTCATCACCTTCTCTTCCAAAGAAGTACATCTGAGGTTTTACCACCATCCTTTCATTGCATCCAGGACTAGACTGGTTAACCAAACAACCATAACTTTTCAATGTATCTTGTCACATCTGAGTGTTATCCAAACACCTCTCCTTTTCGAACTTAAGGTTAGCCAAGCAACCGTTTCTAGCTTCTGGTCAAACAAGTCAGTTGTATCTCAACCAGAGCAGCCATTACCACTTCACATCCTTAGGCATTAGGTAACATTACACTTCCATGTATTTCACTTATCATGTCACCTCAAACTATATGTTTATCTTCATAAGAACACTTTCTGATTCCATCATCATGGTGATCAAACTCAACTTGGTATAACTTGTAAGTTCCATACAGCTCATGATAAAAAAAACATCCTCATAAGGGGACTATCTCATTCCTCTTAGCATTTACAAACCATCCATGTATCATTCACTTTACCAGGGTAGATATCTTCTCTATCCCCATTTCTCATGGCAACACTCCAACCTACATCATCTCTTATCCTTGGTGTATGACATGCATAATGTCCTATCTCTCACCCCCATAACAAGAGGAAATAAGCATTTGGCTGCAGTCCAAATATAGAGTTCTTCCTGTTACAAGAGTAGAGATGGTACATCCCACCTTGCCAGTACACCTTTAAATCTAAGTTGCAACGTGCCACATATGTCTCTTCATCATAAACAGCAAGATATCAAACTAGTCTTGAACCTACTGAGGTTTATATCCTTGGTCATCTCCTCTAGGTTTATCGGGTACCGACTCTTTTGGGGTCATCACTCTTCCCTCATGCATCAAGAGAGTGCCCTACTCATCTGCCCTTTGGGTCCCATGAGTTCATGAAGGTGATCAATCTTCTAACCCATGGCCCTCAGACAATGATAGTTGTTACCTCCCGACCCTATGGTCATGTGCAACTGGGGAATTAGGCAACTCCTACTTTCATCGGTCTTATCCCTACCTGACCCTAGGATAGACTTAGGATTCTCCATTACAGAACATGTTCACTTAGAACCTTACCCAAGTCTTCATCATCTCTCTTTCTGCATTCATGGGATGGCTCTCATCCGTTCATAGGCATCATGGCAACCTGCCTACCTTGGTCAAGCCCCATACTGGTTACCTCCATGGTAACCCATTCACATGCAATAGAGAGGGATATCTATAGGTCTGTAGATTCATTCTCATACCATGTACCTTTCACTTAGCTTCTCAAGATCCGATGAGACTTCTTTAGGTTACCTTGAACCAACAAAACTGATATACACCCTTCCAAAGGGGTCCCTCTCTCAGGATGGGAGAAAAACTATCTCTGAGGTCACAAAAGCTCTTAGGTCCAGGGTTTACATCCACATGAGCCTACTTAACCCTAGCAAGCCATTAAGGCACGAGCAGATCACATACTGTACCATGCTAGGTCATACTTGTCCTCTTTCCTCAATGTTGGATCCAGATCATACCTTTCTTTATCATCAACTTAGCTGTGAGGGGTTCATTAAACACACCTTTAACTTCAGGGGCTCCTCTCTTCCTCTATTCATGAGGATTACTATGCTCTCTTCTATAGGAACTCAACTTCTCATCGTGAGCCTTAGGTACACCACTTCCCCTCTTAGGCCTAGGAACCCGAGGTTCACTGCATGCTCTGTCTCTTAACTACAAACCAAGCATGAAAAAGGCATGACACGCACTCCTTGTCATCCTTCAACTCAAGCAACACTTAGTGTTGGGTCCTCCTCAAGGACAACCAACAAGGTACAAGGCCTCATAACCTGCTACTAAACCTTTCTAGGTCTAAGGAACTCTTTTTCCTACCTCGGAAGGTAAACACCTATACTGTAGGCACATAGGCACCATATGCTTCATCTTCACTGTCTAGGGTTTGGTCCCTCTAAAGGCAACCAAGATATCATCAACTTATGAGGCAACCATTGTCATCCATTGTTCAGGGTTTTAGGCTTCCAACCTTCTTGTTGGGTTTCCTGCTCTCCCTAGAGCTAACCCTACAACCAACCTCTCTATAAGGGTTTGTTCAAGAAGGATCATCCTCAAAAGAATGCTCTACATGGGTGAAGCCTAGGTTCGAACTTATAGTTGCTCAAGGTCATCCATAACCCTTAATGCTCCATCATAATTCCTTATTCAGGGTTTCATCCTACTGCCAGCATTATGACGTGCCCTAGGTGTCAGTTATGCCCTACTTGTACAAGCCCATAGGGTTCCTATGGTCCTTTACTATCATCATCATCTAAGGAACTATCCTTTACCCTATCATGCACGACCCTTCCCAGGGTTGGGTTGCCAAAGGTGCTAGGTCACCCATGGATCATATGGCATACCAAAGGCATGTCCTTTCAAACACCTGGTCCAACTCATCTTCTCTATAACCTTCACTTAGGGTTAGGGTTAACATCATCCTCGGAGGATGTGCCAGGTTTCTACTTGCAATGGAGATATCTATCTCCAAGACTAACTTATCCTCCTGACAAGAGGGTCTAGCCTCAGGTCTCTTCTGAGGACATGACATCTTATGTCATACATCCTAAGCATGTATCTATTATTTATTTTGCGCTTAATCTATTAAGCTTATGTCCATGACATCTTATTTACATGCCTTTCGTTAATTTAGTGGAGGATTCCTTAAACCTTATTAACCTTACCCATACCTCAAGAGGGTGAGGAGAAGAAAGAAAACCCTAATCCTTTAGATCCTTATCAGAATTTTGTGATGAGAAGGGATGAATAATATGAGAAGTCCTAAAGGTATCTTATTTCGATTCATACCCTAAGACTTTGGCCAGGCGGTCACACGGGTCTGGGAGTCCTCGTATTCCGACTAGCGGTGCGGAGGAAAATCTTGCCAGCCCCCGGTCGTGATCCCTTTCTAGACACCTCCGTCTTTCAGATACTCCTCTAATAAATCCCTTGGGTTCTATGGAGTTTTTAAAATTTAATAATTACTAATGGTTACATGAAGAACCTAGGCTCTGATACCAAATGTTACGACCCCACCTCCCGATAACCCCCAATTAAGGGAGACCAAGAGGTTGAGCCGCACCCATTAATCCTGGATCAAAAGTTTGACATATAACCATAAACAATTATTAAATTCTAACAGACTATACTGAAAATGGTAATAAAATTTTTCTTTACATACCTTTTGAAAACTTGGATCTCTAAACTTCTATCCACACCGATACTAATCTATCTAATACTCCTTTGTAATTTAATTCTCTTTCAGTATCACATGTGCCACTTTACTGTTTGTTCTTTTCATTGTACCTAAAATGCGGACAAACAAAATGTCGGTCAGCCGAAGCTGGTATGTGGGGAAAAAGCAGATAATCATGCAACTATGATAACCATGTAATCATTCAATTAATCATTTAACAATCAAGATTACATTTTAAACCATACAACTCAATCCATACATATTCTCGAACTCTGGGTTGTCCCTGCAGTGGACATGAATATCACCTCTCTTTAGGTAATAGAGTCACATGGCACTATCCGAAGATAGCCCAATATCTAACTCATTATGACTTGATGGTCCTACCTCCATGGTAGCCATGTACTAAGTCAACCATAGACCTGATGGACCTACCCAATAGGTAGCCATGTACTAGGTCATTTATAGACCTGATGGACCTACCCAATAGGTAGCCATGTACTAGGTCATCCATAGACCTGATGGACCTACCCAATAGGTAGCCATGTACTAGGCCTTTCTCTAACCTGATGGACCTACCCATACGCATCCATGTACTAGGTTAGCTATTATGCCACAGAGAGAACCATGATCTGAGTTTATAGGCATATACTTTAAGTGATAGTCATAGTCACTTTATAATTGCAATATGAACATCCAAACAGTTTAGTTGCATTCAATGCGATTAAACATCTGAGAAACCATCAGAAAACTAAGTGGTTATTCATAAGTAACCACATACCTGATCCATAGTAACTTGATGTCCATGCATTAACATTCATCACAATAAATCAAGCAATCAACAATATCCTGAAAATAATGCATAACATTCAAGTGTCATTGTTTTATTCAAACATCCATAAGATCAACTTGGATTCCACCTTATAATTTCTAGGCCAACCTTAGGGTTTTATTAGGTTTTTAGCCTTCATTATGCATTTATCACTTTTAATGCTCTCTTAGTTCACAAACCCTAATTTCTGCATCATAGGCACAATTGAATGTCAAATAAATCTAATATGTTTCTTTTACACTAAAACTATTATCTTTATCCTTTTTGGTCATATCCAAAACATTAAGGCTAATTATCATCTTCGGTTTCTTTCAAATTGACAAATCATATTTCATTATAGTTCAATTCACATATATGAACCTTATTTATTACTATTTCCACCTTTATACACTAGGAAACACTAATTATCCAAATAATTCACATTAAAGATCTTTGATACTCAATTTATCTTCGAATCATCATATTTATATTTTACTCGTCGATTTGTACAATTAAAACCATTAGAATTCATATCAACATAAATTAGGGTTATAATCCCATTAAGGCATATTCATGTATATAGAACCCTAAACTAAACCAACTATATAAAAAGATCATATTTTTAAATCCTATTTTCACTTTTATTAACAACAGGTTAATATCAGCTTGAATTATCCATCTATCATCAAATCTAAGGGTTTTTCCTTAATTGAATCATTAAAGATGATGCCTTTATGCCCTTTTCAAAATCATGCATAAATAAGCACATAAACTCTAAATCAACCATCTTTGTATTCAAAACAGATGGAAAGTTCATATTATTATTTAACAGGTTGTTAATCCTCAATTTAACCTATTAAGTTTTCAAGAATCATCGTTTATATGCATATAGGGTTTCTAATTACTTTTCAATACACTTTTCTAGACAATTAAAGAACTTTTGCCAAACTAGATAGAACGAGATTCTCAAAGTATTTTTATCATGTTCCTCGTATTTTTCTACACAACTTCCATATATAAAGTTTTCCCATTGGACACTCCTAGCAATTTCTATTAATTTTACAAGAAAACCCCCTTTTCTGAATATTCGATTAAAAAGAAATCATTACCAAAAATTCGCTAGCCGCTTGATCTGTAGTCCCGTGATCCGCCCTTGGATCTAACGGCTCTGGTCGCACGCCCTCTAGCAAGGTCGCTCCTCCTCTGGAGCATCAGATGCTACTGAGACCACTGTGGTCTCAGATTGGACGCTCACCAGGTCGTCTCCTACCTTAGACCCAGCAGCTCACACGGTCAACCTGGAGGTTGACTCGGAGCTTCCGTCGCCCTCGGCTCACACCGATCGATCAGGGAGCTCCGCCTCCCCTCGACGAAGTTGGTGGTGGGTCCAATTTCCTCCATGAACTCCTCCAAGCTCGTCCCCTATTCGCCGGACTCCGGCGAGGGTCGCCGAGGTGTCGGGCTGCAGATCAGGAAGAAACCGCCAATTGAGCGCACCAATGTGCTCCTCGTGAAAAACCGCAGAGGTTGGGCTAGCAATAAGATATTCTCGCGCTCTCCAAAAACCTCCTATATATAGGTTCGGCCACGCTCCAGCTAGATTTGGAACTTTCCCAATCGGAGACGAAACCTACTCGAACCAGGGGTGAAACCCTTCGTCTTGCTCTCCCGAGTCCAACGGGATGGTTTCCATAATTGCTTAAACATTGGATTCTCGAGAAAACAGGATTGAAAAATCAACCTGCAAGCCACAGAGTCCTAGTCCCACTGGGACCTAGACAATGAGCAGTGCTCGTTGGATTTCAATCCAACGACTCTCATCACAGGCGCTAGATCAAAAGGAAAGTAATTTCCTATTATTCGAATTTTATTCCTATTCCAATGGGATTTTGGAAAAATCATATCTCTCAATTGGTTACTCTTTTCTTTCCCACATTTTGAGGGAATCTCTATTACAGTCTTATCTTTCATCCTGCAAAATTTGGTGTCATTAATATAAGGATTCAATTCCTTTTCTTAATATGCAAGTTATCATCATATTAATCATATTTCCTATCTCTTCTTTATTTCTTTTATCATTATTTCTTGATTATGAGTTCCTTGAACCCCAAGGAATCTATTATCTCAAAATCCTATGTATTGGATATTTATTATCCTTCTAGATGCATCTAAATGCACTATTCTTCATCATTTCTCATTATCTTGTTTATTTCTCATTAAAATAGTTCTTTTTGAGGATTTCTTCTTTATTTCTCTTTTATTTTCCTCATTGGTATTTCTTTTATCATTAGGAGTCCTTGGAATACGAAATTCCATCAAAAATAATTCAATTATACATCTTTTCACATAATTTCCACATTTCATCAATGTTTTCAATTTCTTTCTTCATAAAGCAATACTTATTTAATCTTTTCTTTTCTTATTGCTTTCTTTTTTACAACCTTGGACTCCTTGGTACCCAAGGAACCCAAGAGGCACGAAATCCTCTTTGGATTTTCCTTCTAGAGGTTTCCACATTATTCTTTCCTCAAATATTCAATTATTCATTACTAATTGAATTTTCTTTGTTATTTGGGCCCAATAGCCAATAAAGCCCACAAAGCAACCTATCAAGGCTATTGTGAAAGGAATCCATTTATTCAAAACAAATCACATCATTATTTGTTCAATTATCCTTAATACGAGAAATCACATTTCTCACTAATTGTACCCAAAAATTGGGGTTATAACATCCTTCCCCTCTTATAGTAATTTTGTCGTCAAAATTCAAACAAGCAAACAAACAATTCAGGATAAGACTTTTCCATGTCCATCATTGGCCCCTATGTGGATTTGTCGTACTCATGGCATTTTCAAAGAACCTTTATCATCACATATTCTTTTCTCTGAGTTCTTTCATCCTGGCGTCTATAAACTACACAGGTGACTCAGGCCATTTCAGCCTCCCTTGGGGCTCACGAGGTTCATTGCTCAGCACATGGTCGGGTACCTCACATAGGGCTCTAAATTGGACACATGGAACTCGTCACATATTACTTTATCCTGAGGGGTAAAGTCAAAACCTAACCATCTCCACCCATCCATCTCTAATGGACACATGTATCGGGGACTCAACTTTCTCAGCTACAGCTCAGAGGGGTCGGATTCTCACATATTCTTCCATAGTAACTTGTAAGTCAGTCTACTTTGCATCTGTTCATGACTCTCATCGTCTCTAGGCTCCTTTCAGCCCTTGCACAATCAAAGTGACTTCATCTACACGCACTGTGGTCCCTTTTCTGACCATCATGTGGTCCTTTTCTAACCATCATGTGGTCCTTTCACCAACATCACCTTACTGAAGTGGTGACCGACACAAACTCCCTTACACAGCTTCTTATAATCCCGATACAGGCTATGGTGGTCATCATCACATCTTTCCTAGGACAAGAACCTTCTCTAGCTATCACCCTGAACGAGCACATATGCTCTCATCAGACCCTTTAGTCTGGATCATACTAACCCTTTGTTAGGGGTGATAAACTACACTAACATCGAGTCATAAACCACATGCAACTTCATCTTAAGCATCTAAAGTGCTATTGCCATTTTCCATGGTGTATCATGATTTCCTTTCAAGATCGATTCCTTTGAAACCCTAAACCGCTCTAGTCGGGGTTTCATCACCTTCTCTTCCAAAGAAGTACATCTGAGGTTTTAGCACCATCCTTTCATTGCATCCAGGACTAGACTGGTTAACCAAACAACCATAACTTTTCAATGTATCTTGTCACATCTGAGTGTTATCCAAACACCTCTCCTTTTCGAACTTAAGGTTAGCCAATCAACCCTTTCTAGCTTCTGGTCAAACAAGTCAGTTGTATCTCAACCAGAGCAGCCATTACCACTTCACATCCTTAGGCATTAGGTAACATTACACTTCCATGTATTTCACTTATCATGTCACCTTAAACTATATGTTTATCTTCATAAGAACACTTTCTGATTCCATCATCATGGTGATCAAACTCAACCTGGTATAACTTGTAAGTTCCACATAGCTCATGATAAAAAAAACATCATCATAAGGGGACTACCTCATTCCTCTTAGCATTTACAAACCATCCATGTATCATTCACTTTACCAGGGTAGCTATCTTCTCTATCCCCATTTCTCATGGCAACGCTCCAACCTACATCATCTCTTATCCTTGGTGTATGACATGCATAATGTCCTATCTCTCACCCCCATAACAAGAGGAAATAAGCATTTGGCTGCAGTCCAAATATAGAGTTCTTCCTGTTCCAAGAGTAGAGATGGTACATCCCACCTTGCCAGTACACCTTTAAATCTAAGTTGCAATGTGCCACATATGTCTCTTCATCATAAATAGCAAGATATCAAACTAGTCTTGAACCTACTGAGGTTTATATCCTTGGTCATCTCCTCTAGGTCTATCGGGTACCGACTCTTTTGGGGTCATCCCTTTTCCCTCATGCATCAAGAGAGTGCCCTACTCATCTGCCCTTTGGGTCCCATGAGTTCATGAAGGTGATCAATCTTCTAACCCATGGCCCTCAGACAATGATAGTTGTTACCTCCCGACCCTATGGTCATGTGCAACTGGGGAATTAGGCAACTCCTACTTTCATCGATCTTATCCCTACCTGACCCTAGGATAGACTTAGGATTCTCCATTACAGAACATGTTCACTTAGAACCTTACCCAAGTCTTCATCATCTCTCTTTCTACATTCATGGGCTGGCTCTCATCTGTTCATAGGCATCATGGCAACCTGCCTACCTTGGTCAAGCCCCATACTGGTTACCTCCATGGTAACACATTCACATGCAATAGAGAGGGATATCTATAGGTATGTAGATTCATTCTCATACCATGTACCTTTCACTTAGCTTCTCAAGATCCGATGAGACTTCTTTAGGTTACCTTGAACCAACAAAACTGATATACACCCTTCCAAAGGGGTCCCTCTCCCAGGATGGGAGGAAAACTATCTCTGAGGTCACAAAAGTTCTTAGGTCCAGGGTTTACATCCACACGAGCCTACTTAACCCTAGCAAGCCATTAAGGCACGAGCAGATCACTTACTGTACCATGCTAGGTCATACTTGTCCTCTTTCCTCAATGTTGGATCCAGATCATACCTTTCTTTATCATCAACTTAGTTGTGAGGGGTTCATTAAACACACCTTTAATTTCAGGGGCTCCTCTCTTCCTCTATTCATGAGGATTACTATGCTCGCTTCTATAGGAACTCAACTTCTCATCGTGAGCCTTAGGTACACCACTTCCCCTCTTAGGCCTAGGAACCCTAGGTTCACTGCATGCTCTGTCTCTTAACTACAAACCAAGCATGAAAAAGGCATGAAATGCACTCCTTGTCATCCTTCAACTCAAGCAACACTTAGTGTTGGGTCCTCCTCAAGGACAACTAACAAGGTACAAGGCCTCATAACCCGCTACTAAACCTTTCTAGGTCTAAGGAACTCTTTTTCCTACCTCGGAAGGTATATACCTATACTGTAGGCACATAGGCACCATATGCTTCATCTTCACTGTCTAGGGTTTGGTCCCTCTAAAGGCAACCAAGATATCATCAACTTATGAGGCAACTACTGTCATCCATTGTTCAAGGTTTTAGGCTTCCAACCTTCTTGTTGGGTTTCCTGCTCTCCCTAGAGCTAACCCTACAACCAAGCTCTCTATAAGGGTTTGTTCAAGAAGGATCATCCACAAAAGAATGATCTACATGGGTGAAGCCTAGGTTCGAACTTATAGTTTCTCAAGGTCATCCATAACCCTTAATGCTCCATCATAATTCATTATTCAGGGTTTCATCCTACTGCCAGCATTATGACGTGCCCTAGGTGCCAGCTATGCCCTACTTGTACAAGCCCATAGGGTTTCTGTGGTCCTTTACTATCATCATCATCTAAGGAACTATCCTTTACCCTATCATGCACGACCCTTCTCAGGGCTGGGTTGCCAAAGGTGCTAGGTCACCGATGCATCATATGGCATACCAAAGGCATGTCCTTTCACACACCTGGTCCAACTCATCTTCTCTATAACCTTCACTTAGGGTTAGGGGTAACATCATCCTCAGAGGATGTGCCAGGTTTCTACTTGCAATGGAGATATCTATCTCCAAGACTAACTTATCCTCCTGACAAGAGGGTCTAGCCTCAGGTCTCTTCTGAGGACATGACATCTTATGTCATACGTCCTAAGCATGTATCTATTATTTATTTTGCGCTTAATCTATTAAGCTTATGTCCATGACATCTTATTTACATGCCTTTCATTAATTTAGTGGAGGATTCCTTAAACCTTATTAACCTTACCCATACCTCAAGAGGGTGAGGAGAAGAAAGAAAACCCTAATCCTTTAGATCCTTATCAGAATTTTGTGATGAGAAGGGATGAATAAGATGCGAAGTCCTAAAGGTATCTTATTTCGATTCATACCCTAAGACTTTGGCCAGGCGGTCACACGGGTCCGGGAGTCCTCGTATTCCGACCAGCGGTGTGGAGGAAAATCTTGCCATCCCCCAGTCGTGATCCCTTTCTAGACACCTCCATCTTTCAGATACTCCTCTAATAACTCCCTTGGGTTCTATGGAGTTTGTAAAATTTAATAATTACTAATGGTTACATGAAGAACCTAGGCTATGATACCAAATGTTACGACCCCACCTCCTGATAACCCCCAATTAAGGGAGACCAAGAGGTTGATCCGCACCCATTAATCCCGGATGAAAGGTTCGACATATAACCATAAACAATTATTAAATTCTAACAGACTATACTGAAAATGGTAATAAATTTTTTCTTTACATACCTTTTGAAAACTTGGATCTCTAAACTTCTATCCACACTGATACTAATCTATCTAATACTCCTTTGTACTTTAATTCTCTTTCAGTATCACATGTGCCACTTTACTATTTGTTCTTTTCATTGTACCTAAAACGGCGACAAACAAAACGTCGGTCAGCCGAAGCTGGTATGTGGGGAAAAAGCAGATAATCATGCAACTATGATAACCATGTAATCATTCAATTAATCATTTAACAATCAAGATTACATTTTAAGCCATACAACTCAATCCATACATATTCTCGAACTCTGGGCTGTCCCTGCAGTGGACATGAATATCACCTCTCTTTAGGTAATAGAGTCGCATGGCACTATCCGAAGATGGCCCAATATCTAACTCATTATGACTTGATGGTCCTACCTCCATGGTAGCCATGTACTAAGTCAACCATAGACCTGATGGACCTACACAATAGGTAGCCATGTACTAGGTCATCTATAGACCTGATGGACCTACCCAATAGGTAGCCATGTACTAGGTCATCCATAGACATGATGGACCTACCCAATAGGTAGCCATGTATTAGGCCTTTCTCTAACTTGATGGACCTACCCATAGGCATCCATGTACTAGGTTAGCTATTATGCCACAGAGAGAACCATGATTTGAGTTTATAGGCATATACTTTAAGTGATAGTCATAGTCACTTTATAATTGCAATATGAACATCCAAACAGTTTAGTTGCATTCAATGTGATTAAACGTCCGAGAAACCATCGGAAAACTAAGCGGTTATTCATAAGTAACCACATACCTGATCCATAGTAACTTGATGTCCATGCATTAACATTCAACACAATTAATCAAGCAATCAACAATATCCTGAAAACAATGCATAACATTCAAGTGTCATTGTTTTATTCAAACATCCATAAGATCAACTTGGATTCCACCTTATAATTTCTAGGCCAACCTTAGGGTTTTATTAGGTTTTTAGCCTTCATTATGCATTTATCACTTTTAATGCTCTTTTAGTTCACAAACCCTAATTTCTGCATCATAGGCACAATTGAATGTCAAATAAGTCTAATATGTTTCTTTTACACTAAAACTATTATCTTTATCCTTTTTGGTCATATCCAAAACATTAAGGCTAATTATCATCTTCGGTTTCTTTCAAATTGACAAATCATATTTCATTATAGTTCAACTCACATATATGAACCTTATTTATTACTATTTCCACCTTTATACACTAGGAAACACTAATTATCCAAATAATTCACATTAAAGATCTTTGATACTCAATTTATCTTCGAATCATCATATTTCTATTTTACTCGTCGATTTGTACAATTAAAACCATTAGAATTCATATCAACATAAATTAGGGTTTCTAATCCCATTAAGGCATATTCATGTATATAGAACCCTAAATTAAACCAACTATATAAAAAGATCATCTTTTTAAATCCTATTTTCACTTTTATTAACAACAGGTTAATATCAGCTTGAATTATCCATCTATCATCAAATCTAAGGGTTTTTCCTTAATTGAATCATTAAAGATGATGACTTTATGCCCTTTTCAAAATCATGCATAAATAAACACATAAACTCTAAATCAACCATATTTGTATTCAAAATAGATGGAAACTTCATATTATTATTCAACAGGTTGTTAATCCTCAATTTAACCTATTAAGTTTTCAAGAATCATCGTTTATATGCATATAGGGTTTCTAATTACTTTTCAATACACTTTTCTAGCCAATTAAAGAACTTTTTCCAAAATATATAGAACGAGATTCTCAAAGTATTTTTATCATGTTCCTCGTATTTTTCTACACAACTTTCATAAATAAAGTTTTCCCATTGGACACTCCTAGCAATTTCTATTAATTTTGCAAGAAAACCCCCTTTTTTGAATATTCGATTAAAAAGAAATCACTACCAAAAATTCGCTAGCCGCTTGATCTGTAGTCCCGTGATCCGCCCTTGGATCTAACAGCTCTGGTCACGTGCCCTCTAGCAAGGTCGCTCCTCCTCTGGAGCGTCAAATGCTATTGAGACCACCGTGGTCTCAGATCGGACGCTCACCAGGTCGTCTCCTACCTTAGACCCAGCAGCTCGCGCGGTCAACCTGGAGGTTGACTCGGAGCTTCCGGCGCCCTCGGCTCACACCGATCGATCAGGGAGCTCCGTCTCCCCTCGACGAAGCTGTGGTGGGTCCAATTTCCTCCCTGAACTCCTCCAAGCTCGTCCCCTACTCGCCGGACTCCGGCGAGGGTCTCCGAGGTGTCGGGCTGCAGATCAGGAAGAAACCGCCAATTGAGCGCACCAAAGTGCTCCTCGTGCAAAACCGTAGAGGTTGGGCTAGCAATAAGATATGATCGTGCTCTCCAAAAACCTCCTATATATATAGGTTCGGCCACACTCCATCTGGATTGGGAACTTTCCCAATCGGAGACGAAACCTACTCGAACCAGGGGTGAAACCCTTCGGCTTGCTCTCCCGAATCCAACGGGATGGTTTCCATAATTGCTTAAACATTGGATTCTCAAGAAAACAGGATTGAAAAATCAACCTGCAAGCCACAGAGTCCTAGTCCCACTAGGACCTGGACGATGAGCAGTGCCCGTTGGACTTCAATCCAACGGCTCTCATCACAGGCGCTAGATCAAAAGGAAAGTAATTTCCTATTATCCGAATTTTATTCCTATTCCAATGGGATTTTGGAAAACTCATATCTCTCAATTGGTTACTCTTTTCTTTCCCAAATTTTGAGGGAATCTCGATTACAGTCTTATCTATCATCCTGCAAAATTTGGTGTCATTAATATAAGGATTCAATTCCTTTTCTTAATATGCAAGTTATCATCATATTAATCATATTTCCGATCTCTTCTTTATTTCTTTTATCATTATTTCTTGATTCTGAGTTCCTTGAACCCCAAGGAATCTATTATCTCAAAATCCTATTTATTGGATATTTATTATCCTTTTAGATGCATCTAAATGCACTATTCTTCATCATTTCTCATTATCTTGTTTATTTCTCATTAAAATAGTTCTTTTTGAGGATTTCTTCTTTATTTCTCTTTTATTTTCCTCATTGGTATTTATTTTATCATTAGGAGTCCTTGGAATAAGAAATTCCATCAAAACTAATTCAATTATACATCTTTTCACATAATTTCCACATTTCATCAATGTTTTCTATTTCTTTCTTCATAAAGCAATACTTATTTAATCTTTTCTTTTCTTATTGCTTTCTTTTTTACAACCTTGGACTCCTTGGTACCCAAGGAACCCAAGAGGCACGAAATCATCTTTGGATTTGCCTTCTAGAGGTTTCCACATTATTCTTTCCTCAAATATTCAATTATTCATTACTAATTGAATTTTCTTTGTTATTTGGGCCCAATAGCCAATAAAGCCCACAAAGCAACCTATCAAGGCTATTGTGAAAGGAATCCATTTATTCAAAACAAATCACATCATTATTTGTTCAATTATCCTTAATATGAGAAATCACATTTCTCACTAATTGTACCCAAAAATTGGGGTTATAACAAGGTGGCATCTTTAATCTCCACATCCGTAGCTAATCTCAACAACTCTGTATTCATGTTATCTGTAACTCTTCTATTCAGTAAGGAATCTCTACTGTCAATGCTAACTTCATTGTTATATAAGTTAGAAAAAACCTCACATCCAATTCCTCAACTTTAGTGGCTTCGTCCACAACCTCTCCTTTCTCATTAATCAGATTATGAATATGATCCTTCAAATTATTTCTTTTGATCGCATCATGGTAAACCTTTGAGTTACAATCACCATCTCTGAGCTAGTTCAGTCTGCTTCTTTGCCAACCTCATATCTCATGAGCTCTTTCTAGTTGTGTTAGTCTTTTCCTCCCCAGTTCTTCCGCTAACATGTTGTCCCGGTCAGTAGGATTCAATCTCAGGTTAGTAGCCTTAGCGTTATAGACCTTTCTGGCCTCCTTGATGAGATTGGGTAAATCAACCAGGCTGCTAGACCACACCTTCAGGGCCATCTTCACTTTTTTTAGTTTATCATTAATCACGAACAAAGGATTGCCTACGACCCTCACGCTCCAAACGTCTTTGACCACACCTTCAAAGGAGGGCCAAGAGAGCCAATGGTTGAGGAATCTAAACGGCCGATTAGTTTGCTTCTGCGTAGAAAGTTGAACTTCCATCCAAGAGTGATCATTGTTTGGATGGCCTCCCAACTTAATAGCAGCCTCAGGGAACACATCCAACCAATATTCATTCACCACACCCCTGTCCAAGTTGCTAGATATTCTCCTAAACGGATTTCTCTTATTTTGCCAAGTGATAAGGCCACCTTTCATATTAAGCTCAAACAGCCCCACTGCATCAACGCTTTTCATTTAATCTGCTAAGGATGGAGTCGGGTATAGGCAACCCACCCCACTTCTCTCTGGATTTCCTGACTTGATTAAAGTCACCAATGATCAACTAAGGAAGCTCCTGTAGGGTAGACTCGACCACCATATCCCACAGTCTTCTCATGTCTATCTTAGAATTGGACCCATACACAGCCGACAGAACACAGTGAAATCTGCCTCTATTAATGCAGCTCAGAATGATTTATGGACATCCCACATTAAAGGATTCCATCCAGTCGCGATCTTCCCCCCATCAATTCTATTAAGATTCGAACAACACTCCCAACCTGCAGGAAAAAGCCCATTAACTCTATCTGCCACCTCTCTGTGAATCCTGGTCTCAAGACATATCACCAGTGAGGCCTTCAACTGCTAGATGATACTTCTAAGGGTGCTTTGCTTCCCGGGAAGGGAGGCACCCCTCACATTCCAAACTAGCAAAGTCATTGGGTCATCGCATCAGCCCCCCCTTTCAAAGGGAAGCTTCCTCGACCACCTCTGCCCCTTACGATCTTCTCACCTCCACTTCCCCTCCTATTACTCGACCTCCTGGCACTCAGTGCCTCCACCACCTCCAAGTTCTGGTCCTGCAAGAGATTCACAGACCCCAGAACCTCCCCCTTCTCCGCGTTAGGAACCAGGTTCCCCAGAACCTCTGCTACCGCATCCACTACGCTAAGAGCCTCAGAACCTTCTCCTCCAACGGTACCCTCCTTAGCATCACCACTACCCGAAGGCTCGACGAGGCCATCATGCTCTGAAGCCCCACCAACAACCTCAACAGCCTCCTCGCGCTCACTATCTTCAACAGTAGTAGTAACGTCAACCACCTGTGACCTGTCCTCACCTCGATCATCTTGCATTGAACCAGCCTCCACCCGGACTGCCATCATAGATTTTATCCTCCCCCTTGTATTATGAACCCTCCTAGGCTGGGGATGACTCTTAGATCTCCCCCTAACCACTGAAGGTTCTTTGAAAGCTTCCCTCACACCCGGGCACCCATGGGGCAAATGCCCAAAAACCTTACAGGCAAGGCAGTGATCAGGAATGGCATCATAGATGACCCAGATCTCCAGCTCGTTACCCCCTGGCATTTAGAGCATGACGACAGGAGAGGGATCCTTGTCCACTGCGATCTTGATGCATAAGTGTGGATCTCTAGCAAACTTGCCATCTCTCCAAAAGTCCACCACCCGGGGAGTCCCCAGACCATACCCAATGATGGTCAGAGCTCATCTTGTCCAGTGGCATCCCAAATCAGGGAGTGTGACCCACACAGGCGTCGTGGTAAGCGCCACCCGTCGAACATCAGCATCAGGCGTCCACTTCCTCGTGAGGACGAGTTTGTTGTCGAAGAACCACAGACCCCTGTCGAGGGCAATCTTCATATCTTCCACCGAAGCGAACCGTGCCAGAATCATCGCGTCTCTCAGCTGCGAGACTTGAAGCTCTCCACGAGGTTTCCACATCCTAATCATCCACCCATAGACTTGTTGGTGCAGATGCTTCCTCCCAAGCACTTGGACCATGATCAAAAATATGTGGACCTCCACCAGTTCCTCCGCCACCGGGTCAAGAACCTTCATCTAAGGTCATCTATCCTCCGTACGGAAGACCGACACCTTAGGATCCTCAGGTACCAGAATTGGACGGCAATTCCACCCTACCTTCATTGGTCGCACCACTGTATCTACCCAAGCTCATCCATTCGTGACATCTGTTTGAGGATCAGACCACGGTAGCTTCTTCGCCACCACCACGGAGGCCGACGAAGGAGCCACCTCGATAGCCTGAGCCCCCTGAGAGCCAGAAGGGCTCCCGTCCGCCATCGCCAGGAAACCCTCTTCTAGAGATGGAAGAGAGCCATATCTAGAGAGAGAGAGGACTACTTTTAAGCTATCATCTACTTTTACCAACATAACAAATATCAAAACATATAAGAGGAGTCTTCCTAATTATTGAAAAGGCTCAAAAGAAAAATCATCACAAACTTTATGAACTTGGAACCATAGTCCAAACAACCTTATGCTATAATAAGCTATCCACCCTCATGTTTACAATGAATCCACACATACCAAGTGGCAATGATCCACTTGAAAGTTGTGCACTGGAAAGAAAAGACACAAAGGGAAACACACTTCCCACATCATAGAAACATTGTTCAAGGTCACTGGCAAAAAGGTAACCAATTCTATTTTCATTATGCAAGTTACAGCTTCTTATGTATCATTTTACCTTTTTCATTTTAGGTTCCTTGCCATTAGCATAGGAATCATCATGATTAGCATATCTCATCACTCCTTCCTTGATGACTATTTATCACACAAGGTATGTTCTCTTATTTTATTAGGGTTTTCAACCACTTATCGACAGGTAAATCATCATATTCCACATTTTCTGCATTAAATTAGGATCATCTCCCTTAATTTCTTTCACATGCCATGCTAATTTTTCATTCACACTTTCTTACACACATAGGTTGGTCTGAGATTAACTCAGGTTTTACCTTATTTCTTTGTCTTAGTTCCCATTCATCTTCTCATTTTATACTTGTTATAGGAGTTCTCTCTATCTTATGTGGATTTCATAACTTGATTCGCTTTATAAGCATAGACTTGTCTATCTTTTACTTTATTATCTTCTTGAATCACATCTACAAGAACTCCTCTTTTCCTTATTTGTATTCAGATTTAGATTTTACGGTGTTGTATCTTTCTCTTATATTTACCAAACATTCATGTTTTGATAGACAATGATGCAATTCTCATCTTCTTTAAGGTAGGATTGAGATATTCATACCATGATTTCTTATTCATTATGCTCTTCAGATTGTCTCAAAATGACTACTTGATCAGAGTAATCAAAAAGATAACAATCTAAGAGTTCCATACTTACCTTTCCTTCAATAATTGAATATCTGGCCAGTACATCCAAGCACCAAGATTAGGCAGTATGCATCATGTTTTTATGTCACGTTCCTAACTTAGACATCATCCTAGTCTTAAGTCCTAATGTCCCTATAGACTCAGTGAACCTAAAGCTCTGATACCAACTTGTGAGAACCTGTTACACTAAACGAGATTACTCAAAACATAAAACACAATCAATCACTAATTAATCACATACCCAACAATATGGATAATTTAAAATCGATTTCAAAGTCAGCACCTGCTCAGAAACATTTGCATAAGATCCCAACATATTTCTTATATCCATACTATGCCAAGAATTTGATACAAAATTTTTTGTTGCCTTAGCCATAACATATATACACAGGAGAACAATATTCATATATTCCACACAAACAAGCATTAATATGCTAACAAAAGTCTGATTCATTTGAAACACCATATACAAACTTTTCCTACCCAGACCTGAGAGTATAGGGACGAATCTAGGACACACTAGACATCTAATCAACTTTCTCAAAGATTCATTACTATAGCTCCTCTTTGCTGCCACATGTTTGTTTTTGTCACTTCTGATTACCTAAAAAAATGTGGCGAACCACAAGGGTGAGACCCATGTCCCAGTAAGAGATATAACCTCCAACAATATTTATTGATTAAAACATTTTTAAGTAATTAAACAGTTAAGAAGTTTAATCAGATATAACAAATAATCTCAGCATCACTAATGATTAACAAAATACATAAATGAGCAGATAATAACTCTCATCATTAGCCTTACTATCATCCTTTATCTTGTTGACAATATAAGCAATTCAGTAGCATATGCATATCTAGCATCATGAGCAAGTCAAGTAACATAGAATCTCTATCATTATGAATAAGTCTAGCCACATAAGTGATGCATGGGTTTTGAGTCACTTTTACATGCTTATTTTATATCTATTTTATGCATGTGTTTGTCATTTTCTTGATTATATGTGCATAATTCACTATAGTTGGCCTTTAAACTCTATTTGCATCAAATTATAATTATTTATCATATTTATATGATTTTATATAATCCCCAGACTTATGCACATATTTCGGCGCTTTTTCAGGTACTTTCACACTGTCCATAGTCGATACCATCGACCCTGGTGTCGATAGTATCGACATTTCATCAGGAAGTAACTCCAAAACTCAATTTTGGAAGGAAATATCAACATCATGGTCGATACCATCGACCTGGGTGTCGATGGTATCGACAGAGTCGGGATATGCTGAATTTTTGCACTAAAACGGAGCATTCTAATCTGACGGTTGATCTTTTTCACTGTCGTAAAGTGGTCCTATGACCTAAGGAGAGCACGTCCAGCCCTAGGGGGGAGCTCATATCGTGCCGCATGACATCTAAGAAGGAGGGAGAGAGGAGACGAGAGCTGAAGGATGACAACCGGGCGATCCGGGCTTCTCCGACGAGCGATTTTGCTGCCGGAAGACTGCAAAATGCACGTTTCTCGAGGAGGATCTCCAGGAACACCTTCGTATCAGGGATTACATGAGTTTTCTCCATATTTCCCATGTTTTTCTTCTCTACTCCTATTTATTCTCCATTTTCAACCATGCGGGGCTAATCCCCATCGTTCCTTAGGACCCGAGAGTAGCCCGGGGAACCGTTATATTGAATTTTTGCATGAATTAATATAGAATTATCATTTCTTGGATATATAATTGTGGAGATTGCTTGATTTTCTTATGCTTCATGACCATAGGTAAATAATTAGACTAATAATTACTCTGGAAAGGGGATTAAAGGTCAGAAAATCCACTTTTATACACCATCTTATACGTTCCTTAGACTAGAAAACGTACAGATAGTGGAGAGATACCCAGAGTCGTCGTTAATGCGCCTAATCTAATATATAAATTGCTACAGAAGTAGAATTGGCTTAGATTTGGGTAGTGGATTGTACCGTGAAAGCGGGAAATCTTGATTACATGCTCTCTATCCAAGATTCGATAAAATCTATACTATTTATGCAAGATATTAGGTATAACGAGACCCTGTGGTGAAATTAGCAATCCTAAGGAATCCCATTCCATTTGATTAAACCAAAATTTAATCATCGCTCTTTTGCTTTCCTTTTATTTTTCTTTTCTTTTTCAATCAACTCCCAAACCATTTTAATTAGTCTAGCTGATCGCGAACAGTTAGTAGTAGTCTATCGAAAATCCGTTCCCTGAGTTCGACTCTAGCCTCACAAAGCCCGATATTACTTTGGCGCGTGCACTTGCATTTTACGCACGGTAAATTCATGTCAAGTTTTTGGCGTCGTTGTCGGGGAACGGTGATTTTCGGCACTACGAGGGCTGCAAGCGGCCACTCTAGGCCACATTTTTTTTAAATTTAAATTCTAGAAATTAATCGTCTATCTTTCATAATCTGTAATCATCTAGTACTATGCCTAAATAAATTTATTACTGTGCAGATACTAGTGCATGGTGAGTACGCGTAGCACAGACTACGCACAGTCATCGCCGGAGGTCCCATTTTTGGGATCAGACTACGAGAATTCAGATTCTGACACCAAAGCAATGGCGGAGGAACAAACAATTTGGGAGAAAATCAAGGCGTCTTCCTCCTCTACATCTAAGGGGCCAATCAAGAGGTTGTCCATCAACATTACTAACTACAAAATTGATCCAGGGCTAATTAATTTGGTCAAATCTAATGCATTCCATGGGATGAAGAATGAAGATCCGGTAACCCACATCAGCACGTTCGTGGAAAACTGCGATATGATAAAGATTGACAGGTTTCCGCAAGAGACACTCTACCTGAAACTTTTTCCCAGTTCTTTAGTGGGCAATGCTTGGGAATGGCTGCACAATTTGGATGACGAGTACGTTGAATCTTGGGATCACATGGTTGAGGTGTTCTTTGAGAGGTTCTTTTCACCTGAAGAGATGAACGATCTAGTAAAGAAGATACACAACTTTAGCCAGTGAGCCGGTGAAACTTATTCTAAAACTTGGGAGCGCTTCTAGATCATGCTGAGTAAGTGTCCACATCACGGCTTAGACAAGGAGAAGCAAGCTAAAATTTTCTACTTCACCCTAAATGAACATGATAGGAGCAATTTGGACTCAGCAGGTTCTGGTTTCTTTTTGAATAACACAGGCACAAGGTGTTGGGAGATTCTAAGGAACATGTCCAAAAAGCAGTCTTTGGGTGAAAGAGATGCACCCGAGCAAGTCGGCGTGACACATGAAGAAAAGGCCATCAAAACACTTAATGATAAGATGGATCTTATAGCCAAGAAGCTCCTAGAGAAAGAGGATAATGGGTCTGATGATGAAGAACATGCAAAGTATATGCATCAACAGAGATATAGAAATAGCAACTATGATTGGAGGAAGGAACAAAATTTTCAGAAGCCACAGCCTAGCCTAGAGGAAACGAATAATGAATTTCTTAGTCAGGTGGTGAAGCAAAATCAGGAATTGATGGGCTCACTCGCCAAGACAGTACAATCACATGGTGAGTACTTGAACCAGTTTGGGCAGCAGATATAGAGCCATGGTGCACAACTGAGGATGCTAGAGACGTCCATAACCCAAATTGCAACTGAGGTGGCTGCCATGAAGCAAATCATTCAACAACAACCATTTGGGAATGCAGAGGCTGCTCAAGTACATCATCAAGTGAAGTATATATCTGTGATTAAGGAGACAGAGCCCCCGGTGGGGGAGGTCCATGAAAAGGGAAAAATGCATTTTGAAACGGAGGCTAAACCCAGTGTGTCATACCCCCGTAGCTTATATGGACTACCAGGAGGATTCTACCGTTCAGTAAATCCCATTAAGAACCCATCACAACCGTGCCCACACCTAGGCAAGAGGAGCAGGTGAAGGCCATACTTCGCAGTGGAGCTACTACCACCGAGAAGGATGAGCAACCATAAGCCACACCAACCGTGAATGGTGTGCCAAAGCCTACGCCAGAGGGTGACATTGCAGCAAGCTTAGGGGAGGAGACCCCAAATAGCCCATATGTGCCACCGCACAAGTGCATAAAGGAGCCAAGCATGCCATTCCCGGATAGTCTAAAGCCGAGGAAAGAGCAAAGGCATTTCAAGAAATTTCTTGAGATCTTCCAGAAGCTCCACATTAACATTCTATTAGTGGAGGCTATAGAGAAAATTCCTTCATATGGAAGATTCATGAAAGACATCATCAACAAGAAATGGTAGATCAAAGATACAGATGTTGTGTGTGTTGATGAAACAATGAGCTATATAATCCAAGGAAGGCTGTGAAAGAAGAGGAAAGATCCAGGATGTTTCTACATCCCATGTTCCATAGGTGGCTAAAATTTTCCACAAGCACAGTGTGACTCAGGGGCAAGCATTAATCTTATGCCACTTGCCACTTTTCAAAAGCTGGGATTGAAGAAGCCAACACAAACTTCCATGACAATTGAGTTGGCATATGGATCCATTGTAAAGCCACAAGGTATATGCGAGGATGTGCTAGTCAAAGTCGACAAATTCATCTTCCCTGTTGACTTTGTGGTCATGGACATGGATGAGTTGGAAGGAGGTGAGATTCTATTGGGAAGGTCATTCCAAGCTACGACTGATGTAATCACTGCCATTGGGCGAGGTTACTTGACACTTGGGATTGGTGATGATAGAGTTGAATTCAAATTGCCAAATGAATCATTAGAGACATCCCTTCACAACCCAGGTTAAAGGTATCTTTATGTCAAGCCTAGTACATTAAACAAGGGCACTTGTTGGGAGGCAACCCAACTTTAGGGTTATTTTATGTTTGGTTATGATCTTTTATGTTGATGTACTTAGTTTTTGCTTAGGTTTTGATAATTTTTGTAAAAATGGTACCCTAACTCTTTTTTTGAAGTGTGCAGAATTTTAAGGTCGATTTTATTGACACCCCTATCGATGGTATCGAGTTTAGATCAGTAAACACTGAGAAAGAGTCGATACCATCGACCTTAGTGTCGATAGTATCAAGATTCCTGAAGATTTTTAGAAAAATTGGTGACAGAGATATCAATACCATCGACACCCATGTCGATAGTATCAACACTTTTGATTTCCCAAGCTTTTAGATACATCGGTACACCAAAATTGCTGAGCCTGAGTCGATACCATCGACCTTGTTGTCGATGGTATCGACACCTGCAGGACAACTACATAAAACAGGCCGTAAAAGGTGTCGAAATTTCGCACCGTTTTTTGCATAGAAAAGAAGGATGAAGCAAGTCACGTCTTAGAACCACTAAGACACAAAAGTGGGCCACCAAAAAGAGGGAGATAGCAAGCATCATTTGGTCCACTTGATCATCCAACCATCCTTCTTCACCACACTTCAATGTGAATAGTACCGTTGTTCCACCTCTTAAGTGGGAATGTTGGCTATGAGGCCATAGTCATATTCGAGCTTAGGGGGGGTGTTGGAACATGCCTCTATCTTAGTTTTTACTTACTTATTCATGTTGCTTTTGTAGGATCCACATCTATTTAGTGTAATTTGTGGAGCAATAAATGCATGGTTTCAATTGGGAGTTTTACTCTTGGGTTGTGTGCACATGAAAAAAATGAGCATATTGAAAACTTTTTGAGCTTATTCTTGTGAGTAATTGAGTTGCATAACTGAGGAAGTGCTTGGGTGAGTCAGCTTCAGGAAATGGGGATATGAATGACTATCTTTATTGTCCAAGGAAAAGTGATTGACAAGGATGTTTAAGCCCAAACTGGCCAAATGTTAACGTGACTTTAATTTGAAGTGAGAGAGAGAAACCCCTTGATTAATTTGCACACAAGTCAGTAAGGAGGGACATATAATTCTTTTCGAAGGTTCTATCAATTAGTCTTGTGATCTGATCCATCACAATTTCATTCACACTCCACCATAAGAAATGGGAGCACATTACTCTCTTTCGCTTTTTGATTGCATCTCATGTAGATAGGTCTTGCATTACATCTATTTTCACACATTTTTGCATAAAAATGAAAAAAAGGATAGAATAATCATACATGCACATTATCCTTAGATGTGTGTCATTTAATTGCATAAGTATCATTTTGTAGTGCATTCACATCTTTTGAGCATATAGTTGTACATCATGTGTTGTATGTTCTTGTGAAAACATTAAAGGTGTTAAACTTGTTCCATACCTTCTGAATGCTTCAAATGTACAAGTTATGTAACAAGAAGTGAGCCCGACAAATAATTCATTGTCATCTATGAAAATAAGGGCTTGAAAAAAAAATTGAAAAAAAGAGAAGAAAAGAAAAAAAAATTGAGAAGTAAGTAGAAGTGAGAGGGAGAAAGGAACATGTTCTCACCTGAGAACTAAGAAGAATAAGCACATGTTGTAGTTTTCTTAGATATTCCATCTCACCTTGAGACGGAATGATAGTGCATGCATCATTCCACCAAAAATGTAGCATTAGGACATTTTCACTTGCATTTTGCATCATGATAAGTCGTTAATTTTTGTACTACATGATTGACTATTATGTGCTTCCATCTCTTCCATAGCCACCTATCCCATCCACCCGTTGCTTTAATCGGTAGGCCACCCATGATATTCTCCTCATTCATGATTACCAGGAGATCTGCTTCCATTTACATGGTAGTTAGGAAATGAGCAACGTAGATAGGAGATCACAAGATGCACCAAGCCTAAACTGGAGGATTGTCTTATATTAACTACTTTACTTGATAGTGTTCTATAATTTTGGGGTGGATATCTTTCATGAATGATTATTGTCGCCTAAAGGGCAGTTAGTGTTCAGTGGTCAATAAGGGCCGGTTTGTGGAAAGAAAGTGGGGATGATGCAGATGCATTTCATGTATTTATGTCCTTATGCTGACTTATCTCAACCAGATCTAAAGTTTTGTTGCTCGAGGACGAGCAAGGTTTAAGCTTAGGGGAGTTTGATGCATGGGTTTTGAGTCACTTTTACAGGCTTATTTTATATCTGTTTTATGCATGTATTTGTCATTTTCTTGATTATATTTTCATAATTCACTATAGTTGGCCTTTAAACTCTATTTTCCTCAAATTATACTTATTTTATCATATTTATATGATTTTATATAATCCCCGGACTTATGCACATGTTTCAGCACTTTTTCAGGTACTTTCACACTGTCCAGAGTCGATACCATCGACCCTGGTGTTGATAGTATCGACATTTCATCAGGAAGCAACCCCGAAACTCGATTTTGGAAGGAAATATCAACATCATGGTCGATACCATCGACCTGGGTGTCAATGGTATCGACAGCGTCGGGATCTGCCGAATTTCTGCACTAAAATGGAGCGTTCTAATCTGACGGTTGAGCTTTTTCGATGTCGTAAAGTGGTCCTATGACCTAAGGAGAGCACGGACATCCCTAGGGGGGAGCTCATATCGTGCCGCATGAAATCCAAGAAGGAGTTATAGAGGATACGAGAGTTGAAGGCCGACAACCAGGTGATACGGGCACCTCTGACGGGCGATTTTGCTGCCGGAAGACTGCAAAACGCACGTTTCTCGAGGAGGATCTCTAGGAACACCTTCGTATCAGGGATTACACAAGTTTTCTCCATGTTTCCCATGTTTTTCTTCTCTACTCCTATGTATTCTCCATTTTCAACCATGCGGGGCTAATCCCCATCGTTCCTTAGGACCCGAGAGTAGCCCGGGGAACTGTTATATTGAATTTTTGCATGAATTAATATAGATTTCTCATTTCTTGGATATATAATTGTGGAGATTGCTTAATTGACTTATGCTTCATGACCATAGGTAAAGAATTAGACTAATAATTACTCTGGAAAGGGGATCAAAGGTCAGAAAACCCACTTTTATACACCATCTTATACGTTCCTTAGACTAGGCGACGTACGGATAGTGGAGAGATACCCAGAGTCATCGTTAATGTGCCTAATCTAAGATATAAATTGCTACAGAAGTATAATTGGCTTAGATTTGGGTAGTGGATTGTACCGTAAAAGCGGGCAATCTTGATTACAGGCTCTCTATCCAAGATTCGATATAATCTATATTATTTATGCAAGATATTAGGTATAACGAGACCCTGTGGTGAAATCGGCAATCCTAAGGAATCCCATTCCATTTGATTAAACCAACATTTAATCATCACTCTTTTGTTTTCCCTTTATTTTTCTTTTCTTTTTCAATCAACTCCCAAACCATTTTAATCGGTCTAGCTGACCGCGAACGGTTAGTAGTAGTCTACCGAAAATTCGTTCCCTGAGTTCGACTCGGGCCTCACAATGGCCTATATTACTTTGGTGCGTACACTTGCATTTTACGCACGGTAAATTTGTGTCAATAAGCATAGCGAAGAACATTGACATGCCTAATAGATTGAACATATCAACATCATAAAAAGAGCTAACAACATAAGTAGAACTATTTGGATAAGCATGATTAGTTGTATATGCATCTCTAGTTATAAAGGCATGGCTAGCATGCTAAATATAACTCACAACATGAGATAGTTAGCATCATGATTATAATCAGCAGTAGCAGTATAGTTATCAACATAACCATGTCTATTGTATGTATGCATCTATAATCTTAAGCATATTCACAACATAAGTATATATACTATCTCTTAATTGCACTAACCATCATCTTTATGTAAAGATAACAAACAAGCATTATCATCCAATGTGAAACCTTGTGTATAACCCTAAACAAATATGCTACGCGGCTGCATTACATCTTTTGTTACACCCTGAGGAAATTGAGGATACCACTCAAAATCTAACTGACCACTACTAAGATGAAATCAGTGTCATACAAGATCTACGAAGAGTTAGACTCCTAAGATCTTCTCTGCCCCCGTACAGTACGGGTCCGCCACAATGACACATAAGGTCAAGTTGCTAACAGCCTAGTCCGTCCTTGGTACAGGTCACTGCACTAGTGAAAGGAGGTGGGTACGCATACCTACCATCCGAGGTACAACCGGATTTTTCCTCCAATCTTATCACATATATAATCACCGAGACACGACCACATCCATTCTCAATCACATTAGATGTATGAGGCAAGACCATAGACAACCTCCACAACCTGCTTTGTGGATGACAAGGATATATCCTCAACTTGCCACCCCCACATACTCAATAGTATGCGCTCTGAGTTTCCATTAGGAATACTCGTTTCACCATCTGGAAAGTTCTGACACCCAAATGGATCTATGGCACAGAGCACTACATGATTAGAGTTGCCCTTGATTAGTTATTCCAACTGGGTGAATTAAGGATGCATCAAACAAGTGGACATACAAACCCTAATTCACTTCTAGAAAGCATATAAATATCACAACTTCAAAAGATATAAACGTGCGAAACATAATTTCTCATCTCATCATCACATGGTACTATTCACTTTCCATTCATGAGACCACACTAGTCATCATACTATCACAAGATATAAATCATTTTCACAATATCACAGGGTATCAACCCTTATCAACACAAGAGGATTACACCTCATTCATGGCTCAACCATGCCCAAAGGTCATTAAGACCATCATACTATCACAAGATATAAAATCCTTTTCACAATACCACAGGGTATCAACCCTTATCAACACAAGACGATTACACCTCATTTAGGGCTCAACCATTCCCAAAGGTCATTTAGACCATCATACTATTCCCTACAAGATCATCATTATCTTTACATGCCTTATAACAAGGCTCAACAACATCACTTACATATTATACACTAGATCAGCACAATATTGCATTAATGAGCTAGGAGATATTCATAAACGATCATAGAAGGTTTATATTAACATTAAGAACATTCCTTTATGACATCAACATGAAAGGAATCTAGATATGATTAACCCTCATCATATTCATAATGCACATGTTTCGCATAAGCAAGTATCAACAATGTGGCTATGACAACTACCAATTAACACATTAAGGTTATGATCATGTTAAGGAGGTTATTCCATCATCATTCCATCATATAAAATGTTAAACATGAATACTCATATTTATATATTTGCATTAGAGTTAGTTTCAACATGATAAATTATATCAATGTTACTAATCAACACTTATACCCAAACCCTAACTCACGACATCCCCATTGGATCATGGATGCATAAGGTGAAGCATCCCCATCACATTCCATATTATTCTCAAGTATGAACCCACACATAAATCAAGGTGTAACCATCATGTTATAGTATGCTAGGGTTTCAACAAAAATAACATAGTACTTCATGGTTTTATTAGTCATTCAAGGACTATTCATACCCAATTACCATCATTTAGTTATATTAAAGCTAGGTATAACAAGCTATACCTCATTAGGGTTACATATGAACACAATATGATTATCATCCCTTCTATTCATATGAGTGAATACGTAAGACTACATTATTAAGGGTAACCCTCCATTTGTTCCATCATCATTCAACCCATATCACCATACAACAATGTCACCCAGAACCATTGGATGTTTAAAAGGTAAAAACATTGGTTGTTTACATATGTAAACACCTTGGATAAACCACCTATGAAGTCCTTGATTTGTTCTCTATAAAGAGTCACCATCTAATCCTAGACATCCCTTGATTAACAACACAAAAAGTTCCATTGAAAGTAGGGTAAAACCCACAATCGACTGTTCATTCAAAACAAGCCATCCATTGTCAACAAGTAGGCTCCTTAAGTTGATCATATAAAGGAAACCATCTAAATCACATTATTAGGACCAACATATTACATTAGCCATAATTTCACTTTATTGGATGAATAAACATTATATCTTGATCATTGGGTCAAGTTCATATATGAAAACCATCAATTACAGTATAGGTCCGACAACTGCATCAAGTTACCCAAGAAACCATTGGTCTACAGCTTAATTGATGATACAAATATATAATTAACTCACCATAGGTTGTAGAGACCTGATACACCGTCATTAGTGACCATTAAATCACCATAGGTTTTTAGATCAACACTATATCCATCAGTCAACATCAAATATTAAGCTAATGTCATCATTAATTGATAACATCAGTAGGATACTTAATGATTGATCATTAAACTTCTAATTGGTCAAAAAACTAACCTATGGGGGTGACCATAGGCTGTCACCATCATTTGACACCTTTTATCATGACCATCAGTTGTCATGAAGACAACACCATAGGGTTGTTGCAATGGTAACATCATCGGGTCATGGATTTATATAAGAAATCAGCTTTAAATCCTAAAATTGACCATTGGTTGATAGGTGCTTGGCACCATAGGTTGTCAAAACAATCTGATCTAAGTCATATTATACCTTAGGAATAATGTACACATGATCACAGGTTCATCTAGAACTGAAATCAGAATAGGGAACATTATAAAAATCAAAATCCAAGTCAAGCATAGCTTTTAAGTGCATGAATCATCATTTTCAAGCAAGAACATGTGCTAGCAAGCTTATGGTAAGCAATAAATGTGGATAAAGTTATAAAACTGGCCTCTAATGATAAGATGAAACCCCACACAGAAGAAATCTCGAGCAGGTAGGGTATAAAATCCAAGCATAAGCTATGAACTCGTCCATCTAGTACATTTCTTCATCAAATGAGCAAACCCTAAGCATAAGGAGCAAGAAAGGTAGGGTTTTAGAGCTTTAGAGCAAATTCTACCATGGAACAACAAGGTTCCGACCTGGAGGAAGGTCTCAGGAAGGATTAAAGAAAGAGAAATGGAGAACAAAGAATAAAATAACTTTCCTTGGTCAAAATCCCTAGAAGATGACCTTGGAAACCCTAGGTAGGGCTAAATGGAGCTCTAGGAGACCTTCTTCTCCAAAAAGAGGTTGTCTTCTACTTTAGATCACTTGGTTCCGAAGAAAAATAGAGGGGAGTCATTTCTCCAGGTTAAAGGAAATATAAATCAAGCAAACTTTCTTACTTGGGAAAGGAAGAGGTAAATATAGCCCATGGATAAGGATGGGAGCAAGCGTGAGGTGTAAAAGTAGCTTCCCCATGTTTCTATGGCCTTAAACTATTAAGAATATACAAGCACACACACAATCAGCTCCCCCATCATCCTTATAGACCTTCTTAGATTTACTTTGTCTAATTTTACCACCAATCACATAATTCATTAGTTGATAGCTACTAAAGGTAGCTCATCCGTGAAGGGGTAAACCCTAAAATACCCTTAGAGAAAACACCTTCAAAATAAGGATCAAATAGGTTCCCCATGGCTCAAAAATCTCAAGAATGATGAGAGAATATCAAAGGAACATAATGCAAGTGATAAATTGCAAATAAAACCTCTCAATTAGGTAAATTGTAGAAATGTCCAAAATGTGCATAAAATTGCATAACTTGCTCAAACATTGTCCATGTTGGACCAAATTTGCAAATTAAGCTTGTATTATGATTTAAAAGAATATCACAAGGTTATATTAGGTTTCTAAGAATTCAATTATGGTTATTAAGCTTATTCAACTCATTAACCAAGTTCAGGGGCCTTACAAGAACCACCACCACCATGATTGCCACTACAGCGCCTGGTGCCTAGTGATCTCCAAGATGGAACCCTACATTCCTACAACCTCCACATCTAGGCCTAAACCATCACCAATGTCTCCTCTCCATCACCCTTTCTCCTCATGCTGCAAACATTCACAACCAAGTTGTAGGCAACCACCACCAGGTCGTAGAAGACCACCATTGGCCGTCATGGTTGCGGGGAAACAATACCACCTATTGAAGTGACCGTCGACGGATCCTAAGGAAACCATATAGACTCAATAAAGATATAGCTTCCTCGCTCCACAAACTTTCTTGCCAAAGTTCATAGTAGTCACAGTTGGGAAGAAAGTCATCCCCCATAGCCATTGTCATCACAACTAGAGTCCCAACTCCAGATCTGATGACCTTCTTCTAATTGCGCACAGACATGGCATGCATGTTGCAACTAGGAGTTATAGGTTCTCTCCTCAAGATGATGAAGCTAATGAGTATCCTCACCTTGGAAAAATTGACAAAAATCAAGTTCAGATCAACGATGGTAAGCTCACCAACCTTCCTACAATTTTTGGACTACAAGATCATCTAATAGTGGATCTCCATATATAAACTTAGTATATAAGTGTTGGGAATGATATAAAAATGAAATAAAACCATTTATTAGAGTGTTACACATGTATAGAGATAAAGTGGTCGAATGTGTATACTAACAACCCATTGATAACTAAACGCATGTAGGTCTGAAAAGTATGTCAAATGACATAATAGATAATCTATATATACATATCGTACTTATTCTGATATTTACTAGATCAACAATTGACCGATTTAACACATTGGTGTATAAATACAATCCTAAGATATATAAAATACAAGGGAAATCAATGTAGTAAACATATTGTATACCCACATCATGACCTAAATGTATTTCAATTTTATTTAACATATGTGCAAATGGGTATGACCTAGATAATTTATATAGAGGAAATAATATGTCATTAGGAGTATAGAAAATTAATAGAATCCATGGTTCTAGAATATATCATCCAATAGTTATCCTCAAATTAACTATTCTTACTAATGATGCATATAATGGGTATGTTTACCTCATAAAGGGATAAATGGATAAAAATAAGGATATTAAGGGACATATATGGAGAAATCAAAGTCAATAGATTAAATTCCCTAATATGCCTTTACACGACTGGATCGGGATAAGAATAACATGTCTAATAATACTAGAGATTAATACACATTTTGATTTATTTTGACGGACATAAGATAATATACCTCTAGGATGAAGAGGTGACATAGGGGATAAAGTGTCTTATTAGAGAAAACTCTTGGATGCATAAGTTATGTGTTCTTCCCTATTTAATTTTGGGCATGAAATTGACAAAAAATTCCTATAATTAGGCATTCCTTGTTAAATTACCCACTTTTACTCCATGATTGGAATCCTCAAATATCTAAAATGTAATTCTCGAATACTTCTGATGTTTATACATATTTTGCTTCTAGGGGTCATTGACCCCACATAAATTACTGTTCGAAATTGAATATATGCTTGATGACATAAACCATTCTTGCTACACTATTTATGCATGGTTGGTAATTTAGCTAGATATCTTTTGTATGTTGCATGAGCATGACCATTACGGCGTGCCTTTTCACCCGAGGTGCATCTTTCCACCTCTTTTATATATACAAGGTGCACCTTTCCACCCATTAGACCAAAGATCTAGTGGTGTCTTAGTCATACATTAGTTATTTAGTCTAAATATATCAACATGCAATGATATTTGTTTGTTGTGGTATTGTATTTAGTGGCTAGGCTTTTTCATCTCAATTATTGTAATCTGAATTATGAATGCCTCATTCTCTTGCAATTGATTTCTTTTGAACTTACTTAAATTCATATGGCCTCTCTTGAAGTAACAACTCTTTTGCACTTAACCTCTTTATAAATGCCCAAAATATTTTATATTGCACATATACCAGTTTTTACTAACGCAAACCATTTTTATGTCTATTTTATTGGTGTTCCCAAAGCTACCCAGGTATAGGTGCTTTGAAGGACGTGGACACATGAGGGTTGTATACATGATGTTGGCTTAAGGATAGGTTGGAATAGTATGGTTGCCCTCTATAGTTGGGACTCTTGTGAAATTAATTATAGTATTTTTAGTTCATGTACCACCCTTAGGGTGAGAAAGTTATGTAATGAAAATGTTTTGTAACCTTGTAAATAATTATGTTTTCTATTGTGTAAATATTTCATGGCTCATGTTTGTACCATTGATTGGGCCCACTATTGGGTCTCACTCCTTATAAGGAGATTTTCCCTACCAATATAAGTAAGTAGTCCATTCCCATGAGTACTTAGTACATATTATAGTTATCATGTTTACATGTTTATGTTGTAAGTAAGATATTCATCACTTATGTGATTTTATGTTTAATATATTTTAAGTCAAAGATTTGTTATTAAAATTTATCATAATGATCAAGGTTCAAAGCTCCTATTCACGTTAAAGATTTCAAAGATCATATTGTATTAAGATGCATGAATTGAAAATTATCTTATGCTAGGATTTAAGATAACATCATATTATGCAGTTAGACTCAGGCCCTTAGTGTAGATCAACTCAATATACATGAACCATTCCCTTTTTGCAAGTCATGAGGATCAGGCCCTTAGTGTAGTCCGACTCAAGGAGACAAGATTCTAGCCCTTAGTGCAGGCCATGAGGCTCATGCACCATAGTGCAGACCAACTCAGTTATATGACATAGGCACTAGAGTTCAGGCTAGAGACTCGGATACCAGAGTACTGGTCTTCAGCATAAATTATGAAAAAAAAGATACAAACTAAGCCTAAAGAAAGATCATGTGTTTTTGTTCAAGTTTTCTACATATTTTAATGTTAGCTTTCATGCATAATGTTTGAGATAGTGTATATAGTCTTTTCTTATTCTAGTATTCCATATATCTAAAATACTCATGCCATATACTAATAATTGTTTTTCCAATCCATGGTTGGGAATGAGATGTATGTAGGTGAGGAGAAGGAATAGATACAAATCTAGAAACTTCAATAAAAGGACACATTGTAGTTACAGAGAGTGCCTTGGTTGGGTTCCATTTTCCATACATGTTTCATTATATATAATACTAGTTTGTTTTGGATTCCGGTTTAGGTTTTGATATGATGTCATTACTTTGTACTAAGTTTTGATTTAATGTAACTTTTTGAGAATAAAATTGGAAAGTAAGTCCTATGAAGGTTAAGCTTCAATTATTTCTTGTTCATCATATTCAATGTTTGTGACACCCAATAATTTATTAGGAGTTTGGATCAATGCTTTTGCTCATGTGAATGTGTGAAAGTTTGGAGTGTTACAACTTGGTATTAGAGTAGAAGGATAACTAGCCACCAAGCACTCTCATGGTTATCAATTACTTTAATGTCCCTATAAGCCACTTGGTTAAAATATACTTATGCTTCCTAGAACTGAATAAGTGATGTGAAGACATTAGGATGAACATACACATTATTTGGGTATAGTTAAAGATAGGAACCTTGAATAGGAATATAATTCTTGAGGTTTACTTTGTTGGTATGTATGCCCTGAGAGCCAATCATGGTATGATTGGTGGGATACATTAAGATTGATTTGATAAACATCAAAGGCAAGCTTCCAATTCTTTCTGATTCAGTCATATGAGATAGTGATAGAACAGATTGAATGTCTAGAGAATGACAGTACTCAATGTCATATGCTTTCAGGTTGAGGACCTGAACGATGAGATCATATGGATTCTAAGAGTTTGTACATTCTCATTACGTCCCTAGTCGTATGTCATTGTGGAAGGTAGATAGACAACAATGACACACAAGAATAGATTGTGGTGTTGGTTGATGACAGAATCTCATTAGTCATTATATGGAGATATCAAACCAAACACATAGGTACTTGTTATAGAACAAGTATACCGGACAGACCCACCGTGAGTTTGACACATGAAACCATGACATGGTAGTCACAGTCAGTTCTCACAGTGATGGTGGTGAATGTGATTCTTTGACCTAAAATCACTACACTCAACACATGTCGTTGGGTACACTTTGACATCATCAAACGCAGTCCTAAAACATGGGTTGTTATAAAGGTGATGATTGGGTGACTTTGACACATGGGGCTTTTGAGGGGTGAGTGATAGATATGGGATTTGTCCCTCCTAAGGGAGTTTGATATCCATGGCCACTTGATGAGTAGGATTGAGATAGGCGTGCACGCATGTGTGAATCAATATGTGATATTGATGTCATACATATCTCCTCCAATCTACTCTGAGATCAAGAAAGTGAATGAACGTTGAAAGGATGATTGTTCCATGCCTTGAGTTCATTTGATATATCAGTGATAAAGGAATTATACATTCGCTATAACACCATTCACAAATTGTAGGATTGAAAGTTGTTCTCCAACTTTCTATTTTTCTTGGGTAGCACTGATGTGCGACTAGGCACTACTCTTTGCTTGTGAAGTCATAAGTGTTATGGACTTCCACTACCAACGTGAAATGGATCTGTAGGGTCACACACATAGGATTTAACCTGGAAGAGGAGTTTATTCACAAATGATGTTTAGATTGATTACTAAAGGAGTTTAGTAGTTCAATTAAACACTCAATCAATTGATAGCTCAATATCATAGTGTTCAAGGTGTTGGACAGATTGATTAGAGTATCGGATTGATTAAAACTGTGATTGACTGATTTTGCACAGTCTGTTGCCCCAACTAATCGGCTCATGGGATGAACCGATCGGCTCAGGTTGGTGAACTGATCATCTCAACTGGTGAATCGATCAACTCATTTATCATGAAACGATCGACTCAATTATTGAACCGGTCGATTCATGTGACCAACCGAGATCGTTTGGAAAGTCATGAGACTATTTTGCAAATATAATTTGTTTCACTTGTACAAATTTGATTTGGACAAGGATTAATATTTGATTAATCAGAAACAAAATTGAAATTCAATTTGAATTGGATCAGGACCACGAACTGATCGGTTCAGAGCTCCAGCCGATCGGCTCAGAGCCCCAGACGATCTACTCAGATCCCAAACAATCGGCTTAGGGCCTGAAATGATCATTTCAGGGTGTGAACCGATCGGTTCAGCTGGCGCAAGTTGCTTGTTTTGTGGAAAATCTCGAACCCTTCTACTCCTGTTTAATCTCGCATTGCCCGGGGTATAGAACCATGTCCCATAGCCCTCCTATATATAGGGATATTGGGGGATTCTCTGGTGAACAACTCAGAACACCGGTTTCTCTGCAAAGTTGTCGTTCTCTTTGGTTTTGGTAACCGAGAGAGAGCTCAAGCAAGTGCTACCCGATAAGGGAGGCACAACAAGGGAAAGACAATTGCAGAAAAGCAACTGGTTGCAGGAGAGTGTGTCAGTGACTAGTACGCTAACAGGAGGGTATGACTCCTTTCTATCCTTGTGGGACAAGGAGATCGGAGTTCCAGGTGGTCCGTGTGGACTACTTCAGAGGCGGGAGACTTCTGCTGCTTGGAGGACAGCTGTCAATCCTGACAGTCCCGGTGAGACCAAGAGCTACACAGACACCGTCCAAGATCGGAGGTGAAGACCGCGCAAGCTGCGAGGTAACGTCGCCGAGCAAGCCTCGGGACAAGGTATGCCTGTACAAACCATCCTTCCTATTGTATAGACATTGGCGTGATTCCTTATTCTGGGTTTAGGAGGAGAATTTTTTTTGTTTTCACTGCCTTCTCTGCCTCCACTAAAACCTGACAGTGGTATCAGAGCCACGTTAACTGCTCTATACTTTAGGATTATCGATATGATCGATTTTGGTTTGTCAACTTTATTTATTGCATACGATGTGAATAAAATTGGCTGTATGCATGTCCAATCCTAAATCCACAAATCCCAATATACATATATGTTATGTAATATGAATGCACTTGATACGTGTCACCCTTAAATGAGTTTTGTGGTGGATGTATAGTGTGGTTATGGCCAATAAACCCTTTGTGTGTGTTTGGTTGAATGTGGTTTCTTGTATCTCGGTCTGCGCACCGATTCCCTATCTCCTATTCCTGATGTAACTCGAGATAATTCGAGATTTCTTTCCTACCTTTGCTCCCCCGAATGTAACTTGGGGTTTCCCAATTTAAATGTAAAATAGGATAGATTTTTTATTTCATGTTATGTCAGAGAATGGCGGACCATCTGACGACGAATGAGACGATCAGTTCAAGGCGTGAACTGATCGGTTGGCATTCCAGATGACCGGTTCAAGGAGTGAGATGATCGGGTGGCGGCCATGAGGAGATGCACGACGACTAGGCAAACTGATCGGTTGGATGAGCCAACCGATCAGCTGGTAGCACCCATACGACCGACCAGGATGAGCAGGTCATTCATGTAATGAGTTGATCTATTTAGATGGCTATAGCACTTCATCATGGATAGGTTGCATGTGATATAGACCTAGATGACCGTGATTCCTCTTGGCTTGAGGAATTACATTAGGATGGCCATAATTATCACTTTTATCGTTTCACATGTTTTCTGTGGGATATAGCATGTATATGATACATACTATGTATTGTGGTGATTGGATATGTATATATATCTACAAAAACCAAATCCCTCATTAAATATTAATGTTTTAGATGCCTTCCAAATGTGACACACGTGAAACGCTTGATCGGCCAAGTGTGGGCACGCCCTAGCGTGGTGCACCGCCTATCTCGTGGAAGCGTGAAGGATGGATATGTGGGTATGCCCTAGCAGGGTGCATATTCATCGTGTTGGCTTTGGGTCAGACTTAACAAGGTGACCTAGATAGGATCTAGCACCTTGAGGCATGGAGGTGATCATGGCAAGGAGTTGCATATGACATCTTTCAAGAGTTTCATATGATGCAATTGGCAAGAGTTTCCTACCTGGAAGATTTAAGTTGTGGGTGACAGCCCTAGCTGGTCCATGACTTAGAGGATTTCAAGATCTTGACCCACTAGAAGATTGTACGCTGCAATCTTCCTAATTGATGGTGAGGGCTATCAATTTGAACAAAAATAGTGGGAACGATAACTAATTAAAGTCCTAATTATATCGTCAACCTTTCAAATCATTCAAAAAAGTCAAAATTAAGTTTTGGACTAAACTGCATATATTTCCTTTTGTAGTACAAATGACAACAAACAACAATCACTTTTTGTTGTGATCGGTCCTTGAAAAGGACAAGCTGAATGGGACTAACTTCCACAATTGGTTTAGGACATTAAGAATTGTTCTCACTCAAGAGCGAAAGCTCTATGTCCAGGATACTCCAATTCTAGAGGAACCTGCTCCTACTGCACCCAAGGCAGAAAGGGATGCTTATAAGAAGCATTCTGATGATGCCATTGATACAAAGTGCTTGATGTTGTGCTCCATGAACCACGAGTTGCAGAGACAACATGAGAACATGGGTGTCATTGAGATGATTCAACATCTCAAGAACATGTATGAAGATCAAGCATGACAAGAGAGATATGATGTCTCCAGGGCACTGTTCAAGTGTGTCATGACAGAAGGAGATCTAGTTGGTCCTCACACGCTCAAGATGATTGGGTATGTGGAGAACCTTACGAGACTGGGATTTCCTCTGAGCCAAGAGTTGGCTACTGACGTGATACTGCAATCGTTGCCAGAATCCTACAGTCAGTTTGTGATGAACTACAACATGAACAAATTTGACAAGCTGTTGACAGAGTTGTTGGGCATGTTGAGGACAGACGAGACATAGATGAAAAAGGACAAGCCTAAGTCTGTGATGATGATCAGCAACAAGAAAGGCAAGTCCAAGCGCAAGGGCAAGGGCAAAGCTAAGAAGGGTTCTAATTCTAGCCAGGAGCCCAAGGCGTCTTCATCTCTCAAGGCCAAGGGAGGCGTGACCAAGAGAGGCAATTGCCATCATTGTCAAAAGCCAGGGCATTGGAAAAGGAATTGTCCACTCTATCTGGAAGAACTAAAGAAGAAGGAGGTGACAGGCGTCTCCACCTGAAGGTGTCATGAAATAAACTTGTAACATTTTTGAGGTATATGATACCAAGATATAAAATGTAAAGCACTCAATAAATGGGGCAAGTGTTGCTGCCATAGATAGGAGTACTTTAGTTTATTTTCAGCCTTAAAGGCATATAATAGAGTTATGAACTGTTATTTCATATTTTCCAATGGAAAGAAACACATTATTTTTGCATATTGTATGACAATGATAGCAATTAATAAAGTTGATGTTTCAATTCCAAAAGATATGATCTTTATGGCAATGCCTTGTTTATCTTGTGATACTTGGTATGCATAAGATAAAATGATACCTAAAAATTATTGATAACTCAAACAATCAAATTAGCATAAATCATGAGAAATTCATTTCTGGTTTCCATATGATGGATAAATCTAGACTCTTTTGGTTAGAGAACCAGTAAGAGACATGAATATCTTGGGCATGATTAATCAATATTCACTAAGGTAGTGGGAGAATGATTATCCTATTAGGTATAATACATGTGATGTATTTACATACCTATTGGAGCAAATGCTAATACTTCAAGCGGTGTTTATAGAAATATCAATATGAATATCTTGAAGTGTTCAAGAATATCATAAATGAAGTACAAATTTGGTAAAGTGTTAATTATTGATGAGATCAATAGATGAAATACTTGAACCAAATGTTTGAGATCCTTGTGAGTGATTATGATAATGTATCATAGTGAGCTCGTGATTAAGGCATGGTGATGTCTAAATCAACAAGGAGTCATACTCTAAGGAGTTAGAGGATGATTATCAAATAACTTATTTCTTCTTAAACAAAGAATACCCCACACTAATAAAGGACACTAAGAATCACAAAGGAGTTGTGAGTTCTTATATCCTTGACATATACACCTCAAATATCTATGTGATGAGTTGGTCATGTGATGAGTCAACTATCTAGATGAATATGAGGAATCGGATTTTGAGTTATGGTTTATGACCATTACATCCTTAAAATGACTTCCATGTGAACCATAAGGTATGACCTTGATGGTAGCATCCATTGGGATGAAATCCATGAGTGCAAATGAGTCTTAAGCGTTCAGACACATGGATAACATTTTAAGAAGGATGATGCTTATTGATTGCAACTTAATGACTAAGACATTTGGCATATGCATACTAAAACTGTGTTCCTATAAGGAATAAAACAAGGATGTGTACGTGACACAACCTATAAGGTTTATGAATCCATTAATGCAAATGAAGTCTATAAGTTACAATGGACTAATCAATGTGATTGATTAAGTACAAGCAACTTAGAGCTGGATCTTTACTTTGATAATATAGTCAAAGGGTTTGACTGATATATCAAAGATAAAGAGAGATCTGTGATTTAGTGGGAGCGTATTCACATTCCACATGTTGATGTGAAATGAAATGTTCTAGAATGGAAATCCAAAGTGGAAATTATCTTTAGGGAAGAAAGATACATTTCCTATGTGATAGGAATAGAGATCTATAGAGATAGTTTTCAAAACCTCTTGACCTAAAGAGAGAAAGCATACATTGGCAATCTATATTGAAGGGTTCAGTATGCACAGATTCAGTGGGAGAAAACTTGTCCATGTTACATGGAGTTAGTATCCCAAGGCCAAGTGTCCAATTCTTATGAAGAATGGGAACACTAAGAATAGATATGGATCTATCATGTATGTAATTATCCCATTATCTTGCATGTATGGACATAGAAAGAATAAAATGCATTCATCATCTTGCATGTAGGACATGACAATATGATATGCTCATCCTGATAACTCATATGTGGGACATGATGAGTGGATGTCTATCTGATTCCAGTAAGGGTTACTGGAATACCATAAGAACTTGATAAGTGCTTGAGAAGTACTAGCTCTATGGAAGTAAGGAAGGATTCACTGTAAAGAGTTACACTAATGCAAACTTCCGAAAAGGACAGAAAATTAATTGCAAAATATATATGGGATATATATATAAGTGAATGGAAACGTTCCAATAAAGTTGTTTTAAAAGGAAATGATGAGTATCTGTGTGTTAGAGAACAGCAGTGGATACTATATGAATCTAGGAGTTCATTGAGATGAACTTATAGATATTCCGGTCATTGATGACAAGTTAGGAGTGCTTGGTCATGCAATGTGGCTAAAGGTTAGCAAATGAATACTAGATCGCATATTACGACAACTCCATCTCATATGTATGACGTACAGTGAAGAGATGAGAGACATGCAGTTAATACTGACTTTGGCAAGGTGTTGCCATAACTCACTATGCTAGCACTAGAGCACAATAGCATGTGGGACATGTTTGAAGATCACTATGAATATGATTCAAGGGTGATTGGCTCACAGTGCAAGTGGGAGTCTGTTGGTATGTATGCCTTGAGAGTCAATCATGGGATGATTGGTGGGATGCATTAAGATTGATTTGATAAACATCAAAGGCAAGCTTCCAATTCTTTCTGATTCAGTCATATGAGATAGTGATAGAACAGATTGAATGTCTAGAGAATGACAGTACTCAATGACGTATGCTTTCAGGTTGAGGACCTGAACGATGAGATCACACGGATGCTAAGAGTTTGTACATTCTCATTATGTCCCTAGTCGGATGTCATTGTGGAAGGTAGATAGATAACAATGACACACAAGACTAGATTGTGGTGTTGGTTGATGACAGAATCTCATTAGTCATGATATGGAGATATCAAACCAAACACATAGGTACTTGTTAGAGAATAAGTATACCGGACATACCCACTATGGGTTTGACACATGGAACCATGACATGGTAGTCACATTCATTTCTCACAGTGATGGTGGTGAATGTGATTCTTTAACCTGAAATCACTACACTCAACACATGTCGTTGGGTACACTTTGACATCATCAAACGCAGTCCTGAAACATGGGTTGTTATAAAGGTGATGATTGGGTGACTTTGACACATGGGGCTTTTGAGGGGTGAGTGATAGATATGGGATTTGTCCCTCCTGAGGGAGTTTGATATCCATGGCCACTTGATGAGTAGGATTGAGATAGGCATGTATGCATGTGTGAATCAGTATGTGATATTGATGTCATACATATCTCCTCCAATCTACTCTGAGATCAAGAAAGTGAATGAACGTTGAAAAGATGATTGTTCCATGCCTTGAGTTCATTCGGGATATCAGTGACAAAGGAATTATTCATTCGCTGTAACACCATTCATGGATTGTAGGATTGAAAGTTGTTCTCCAACTTTCTATTTCACTTGGGTAGCATTGATGTGCGACTAGGAACCGCTTTTTGCTTGTGAAGTCATAAGTGTTATGGACTTTTACTGCCAACGTGAAATGGACCTGCAGGGTCACACACATAGAATTTAACCTGGAAGAGGAGTTTATCCACAAACGATGTTTAGATTGATTACTAAAGGAGTTTAGTGGTTCAATTAAACACTCAATCAATTAATAGCTCAATATCATAGTGTTCAAGGTGTTGGACCGATTGATTGGAGTATCAGATTGATTGAAACTACGATTGACTGATTTTGCACAGTTTGCTGCCCCAACCGATCGACTCATGGGATGAACTGATCGCCACAGGTTGGTGAACCGATCGAATCAACTGGTGAGTTAATCGACTCATGTGTCATGAAACGATCGGCTCAATTGTTGAACCAGTCGATTCATGTGACCAACCGAGATTGTTTGGAAAGTCAGAAGACTATTTTGCAAATACAATTTGTTTCACTTGTACAAATTCGATTTGGACAAGGATTATTATCTGATTAATCGGAAACAAATTTGAAAGTCGATTTGAGTTGGATCAAGACCACGAACTGATCGGTTCAGAGCTCCATCTGATCATCTCAGAGCCCCAGACGATCGGCTCAGGTCCCAAACGATCGGCTCAGGGCCTGAAACGATCGTTTCAGGGTGTGAACCGATCGGTTCAGTTGGCGAAAGTTGCTTGTTTTTTGGAAAATCTCGAACCCTTCTACTCCTATTTAATCCCGCATTGCCCGGGGTAGAGAACCCTATCCCATGACTGATGCGATGATTTTGAGTCGCATTTAGAGACCTATTTCATATGTGTTTTGTGCCTTAATTACTCATTTTCATGGATATTATTGCATAATTCACTTTATTTGGTTTTTGCCATCATATTATATCAAATCCCCTTTGTTTTACTATTTTGAGCATTATTTATCATCTTATTATAAATTGTGTGGATTTACTTGGTCTTGTTGTGAAATTTCAGGAAAAACAAGTATCTGCTTCCGTCGATACCATCGACGGAAGTCGATACCATCGACCAAGCCACAGGTTGTCAGCCGAGAAGAGCAATACAGAGTCGATACCATCGACACCTAAGTCGATGGTATCGAGATCCCTTCAAGTTGCTGGCGAGGATGCAGTCGATACCATCGACACCCCAGTCGATGGTATCGAGATCACCACAGGCGCTCAGAATAAAAGAAAGGAAAGATGCCGCTAATCTGTTGGGTCGATACCATCGACCCGCGTCGATGGTATCGACGCCGGCAGATATGCGTTGGATCTGTTTTGATCTCGATCGGACGGCTGTTGTTATTTGACGACCTAATTAGGGACTTATACCTAATGACGACCGCCCATGTTGAGGGACATCTCATTTTTGGATTGCACGAGTGCCGAGGAGGAGAAAAAGGAGAACGGAGGCCGAGAAGCTCATCCTGGATGATTCGGACGCTGCCGAAGACGATTTCCACCACCGACAGGCGGGGAAGCTCGTGTTCTACGCCAAGGATCCACCGGTTCTTCTCCGTTCAGGGGTTTTCCCATTTATTTCCCGTTTTTCTTATGAATTCCCCAATTTCTACCATGTATTCGTGTGAGATGAACATGAGAGGCTAAAACCCTCAATCTTTAGGACCGGGAGTAGCCCGGGAATGCATTGTATGACATTTTTATATCAATAATTCATATTTTTCTCTCAAATCCGAGGTATAGATTTGTTTTCTCCATTTCTATTGTTATGCTTGATCACCATAATAATAATTTAACACCCTTAATCACTTCGACAGAAGGATTAACGGTTGAAAAGAGACGAATTCTACATTAATCAATAAAACCCTTGACAAAGGAGTTGTAAAATTAATGGTGGGAACTGAGAGACCGTTTATAATGCACTTAGTTTAGGGGAATGATTACTACGACGGTGGAATCAACCTAAATCTAAGTAGTGAATTACACCACGACAGTGGGTAATTATGTTTTCAGGCCACTACCCGGATAGAGAGAGAAGTGTGAGGAATTATATGAAACCTAATACAATGTTGACCCGCGGTGAAACCGCCATCCTAAAGATATCCCTTTGAATTGATTAAAATAACCTTTAATCGATTGTTTTCTTTGTTTGATTTTTATTTTCTTTTTAATTTGAACACAAAACCCTACTTTGTTAATCGGTCTAGCTGATTGCGATTAGTTAGTAGAAGTCTCCAATAATTCATGTATCCCTGAGTTCGACTCGGGCCTCACAAGGCCTATATTACTCGACGCGTATACTTGCGTTTAAGCGCGTAGTAAAATACACGTCAAGTTTTTGGCGTCGTTGCCGGGGATACGGGGAATTATTGGCACTTTGAGTGCTAAGAGCGGCCATTCTAGGCCACATTTTTTTATTTATTTTAAAACAATTTCAAAAATTCCTTTATTTCTCTATAATTGTGTTGACTCGTTCAAAGCATTGTACTGAACCCCTATTTCCATATTTCAGGTACTTTGCATGGTGCACACACGTAGTCGAGACTACGTGAATCGCACACCTGAGGTTCCATCTGCGGGACCAGAGGACGAGGACTACTACGAGGAGGAACACCACAGTGATATAAATTCTGAATCTGAGCAAGAACAAGAAGAAGTAATGGCTGAAGCACAGACAATATGGGAGAAGATCAAGGCGTCTTCTTCCTCGGCATCAAAGGGGCCTATAAAGAAACAGGGGCTAAACATTCCAACCTACAAGATCGATCCAGCACTGATTAACTTGGTCAAATCCAACGCATTTCACGGATTAAAAAATGAAGATCCAGTGGCCCACATCAGCCAGTTCGTGGAGAACTGCGATATGGTGAAGATAGATCGATTTACACAGGATGTGCTCTACCTCAAGTTATTCCCGAGTTCCTTGGCTAGAGTGGCAAGAGAGTGGCTTCATAACCTCGACGACGAGTTTGTTGAATCATGAGATCACATGGTGGAGGTTTTCTTCGAGAGGTTCTTCCCTCCTGAGAAGACCAATGATATGATCCGGAAGATCCATAATTTCACCCAACAGGCGGGTGAAACTTATTCTGAGACTTGGGAGCGATTCCAAGTCATGTTGAGGAGATGTCCACACCATGGACTGGACAAGGAAACCCAAGTGAAGATCTTCTACTTTGCTCTCTCCGAGCATGATAGAAGCAATTTGGACTCGGCTGGCTCCGGATTTTTCTTAAATAACACTGATACAAGATGCTGGGAAATACTGAAGAATATGGCACGAAAGAAATCTTGGGGAGAAAGAGAAAGAGGCCCAGTTGAGCAAGCAAGAGTTTCCAGTGAGTCAAAGCCAATGAGAGAGCTGAACGAGAAGATGGATCTTCTCGCAAAGAAGTTGCTGCAGAAGGAAGACAATGAGTCCGAGGATGAGGCTCAGGTCAAGTACATGAGGCAACAGCAGGGGTACAGGAATAACGATTATTCATGGTGGAAGGACAAGAAATTTTCATGGAAGGATCCAAATAACTTTCTGCAAGATCCGGACGCCAAGCCTGCACCGGTCACGGAGGATAAGAGCACAGAGTTGCTCAATCAAGTCATCAAGCAAAATCAAGAGTTGATGAACACTTTTGGGCAACAAATCAAGCAGCAGGGTGAATTTATGAACCCGTTTGGGCAGACTTTGCAGAGCCACGGGGCTCAAATGAGAACTATAGAGACTTCCATGGCACAGATGGCAGCCGAGATTGCAAGCTTGAAGAAGCCGGCACATCCGGGTTTTCCGGGGAACACCAATATTCCCGGGGGAAACCAACAGGCCAAGGCCATCTTATTGAGGATCGGTAAGAAAGTGTTAAATCCAAGGGCGGATGACACAAGCACACTGCAGGACACAGTTGAAGAAGCAACAGTCAAAGAGCAGCCCGCACCTGTCATAGAGCAAACTGAGGACATAGCTGAAGATGGTAAGGAAGAACAAGCCACTGAGGAGGAACCACAGAAATTAACTCCACAGAAATTAACTCCCTATGTGCCACCTCATCAAATGGCACATACCGTTCCGGTCCCCTATCCCAATAGTGCAAAATCAAGAAAGGTGGATGCACAGTTTAAGAAATTTCTGGACAACTTTAGGAAGTTATCAGTGAATATTCCTTTGCTAGAGGCGATTGAACAAATCCCGTCTTATGGGAAGTTTCTCAAAGATGTAATCACCAAGAAGAGAAAGATACCCGACACTGAGGTCGTGGTATTGAAGGAGCAAGTGAGTGCTTTTATTATGGGCACTTTGCCGCCAAAAAGACAGGATCCCGGTTGTTTCAATATTTCTTGCTTTATCGGGAAGTTCAAATTTGGCGAGGCACTTTGTGATTCTGGAGCAAGCATCAATCTGATGCCCCTTTCTACGTTCAAGAAACTTGGATTGAAGGAGTCGAGACCAAGTAACATGACCATCCAATTGGCCGATAATTCTGTGGTGAAACCGTATGGAATCTGTGAGGATGTTTTGGTAAAGGTAGACCGCTTTGTTTTTCCGGCTGATTTTGTCGTTATGGAAATGCAGGACGAGCACGGCAATGAGTTACTACTTGGTCACCCATTCCAAGCTACAGCTGATATGATCTTAGAGATGGGGAGAGGTCGCTTGACCTTGGGCATTGCGGATGATCGCTTTGAGATGGTCATGCCCAATGGTAATGCATCTAATAAAGCAAAAGCACATTGCAACATGGTTAAGCATGTGGAACAAAATATCTCACTTTGTCTTGGGAAGCCATTTTTGGATATGGCTCATGTTATGAGCAGGATAGATAATGGGACCCTAGCAGTGGACCTTATGGAGCAAACTAAAGTTGTCTCTTTATGCAAGGCTGTTGGGTTTCCAAATGATGAGAATGAGGACATTCCACCTTCATGGGAGGATGATGTGATTATTACTTCCGTCTTTGATCCATATCCGGAATTGCCTTTGGAGGCGTGTTTGTTAAATGTCACTTATGATTGGATGCGGAGTACTTCACTCAAGGAGTGCGCCAAAATGCTTCAAATGCTTCCATGTTTCTACACGAGGCACTATGAAGATTTGGGTACACTTCCCCCACCGCTACAATCATCTCTTATTTGCCCACCTGATCTGGAATTGAAGCCATTGCCCCCGCATCTGAAGTACGTCTTTCTCGCTGAGGAGGACAAGTTACCAGTGATTGTTTCTGCATACTTAAGTGCGGATGAGGAGGAGCAACTACTGATAGTGCTCAAGAACCACCGTGGAGCTTTTGGGTGGTCTGTGGCGGACATCAAGGGGATCTCCCCTACACTTTGCCAACACAAGATTCGGCTCGAGGAGGGAGCCAAGCCAGTCATACAGCCTCAAAGACGTCTAAATCCAAGCATGATGGAGGTTGTCAAGAAGGAAGTCATAAAGCTTCTTGCTGCAGGGATCATTTATGCCATATCTGATTCAACGTGGGTGAGTCCCACACAGGTAGTCCCTAAAAAGGGGGGAATCAGTGTCACTACAAATCTTTTGAATGAACCTGTCACCACCCGATTGGTAACCGGGTGGCGTGTTTGCATTGACTACCGCCGATTGAATGCCGCAACTCTTAAATATCATTTTCCATTGCCATTTATCGATCAGATTTTGAAACGTCTAGCTGGTCGGTCGCATTTTTGTTTTCTAGATGGCTATTCGGGGTACAACCAGATTTCTATTGATCCTTTGGATCAAGAGAAGTCTACGTTTACATGTCCCTATGGGACGTTCGCTTACCGCTGTATGCCGTTCGGTTTATGCAATGCGCCGGCGACTTTTCAACGTTGCATGCTCGCCATATTCTCTGACATGGTAGAGCGGTGTCTTGAGGTTTTCATGGACGACTTCTCGGTGTATGGAGCGTCTTTTGATGAATGCCTTTATAACTTAGATAAGGTATTGCAGCGGTGCGAGGACACACACTTGGTCCTCAATTGGGAGAAATGTCACATGATGGTGACGGAAGGAATTGTGCTAGGACACAAGGTGTCTAGCAAGGGTCTTGAGGTAGACCCCGTAAAAATTGAGGTGATTTCTAAGTTACCCCTACCAAATTCTGTAAAAGGGGTGAGAAGCTTTTTGGGACACGCCGGGTTTTATCGGCGATTTATTAAGGATTTTTCGAAAATCGCAAAGCCATTATCGGAATTGTTGGAAAAAGACGCAGTTTTTGATTTCAATGAGAAATGTCTTCATGCATTCGAGGTTTTGAAGGAAAAGTTGATTTCAGCTCTGGTTGTTCAAACGCCGGATTGGACAAAGCCATTCGAGTTGATGTGTGATGCGTCCGATTATGCTGTGGGAGCTGATTTGGGGCAAAGGGTAGATAACAAGCCTGCTGTGATTTTCTACGCCTCAAAAACGCTTAATGATGCTCAATTGAACTACACAACCACGGAAAAGGAGTTACTGGCCTTCGTATTTGCCTTTGAAAAATTTCGGCAGTACTTAGTGGGTTCTAAGGTGGTTGTGTGGACTGATCACGTTGTAATAAAGTATTTGATGGAGAAGAAGGATGTGAAGCCTAGACTAATTAGGTGGATTTTGCTCCTACAAGAATTCGATATTGAAATTAAGGACAAGTCGGGAATTGAAAATGTGGTGGCTGACCACTTGTCTAGGTTAGAGAGGGTTGATGAACAAGGTTTGCACATACCCATTACCGAGACCTTTCCCGATAAGCAACTTTTAAAAATTGATTCTAAAGAACCATGGTTTGCGGAAATTGTGAATTATTTGGCTTGCGGGATCATCCCAGAGGATTGGTCCTATCAAGAGAAAAAGAAATTCTTTCATTCATTGAGATATTATTTTTGGGATGACCCGATTCTCTTGAAGCAGTGCAGGGATGGTATTCTTCGCAGGTGCGTGCCGGAGGTGGAGTACGAGAGTGTTCTCCACCACTGTCATGCGTCGCCTACAGGAGGACACCATGCTAGCTCACGGACAGCAGCCAAGGTGTTGGAGAGCGGCCTTTATTGGCCCACTTTGTTCCGGGATGCCTATGATTTTGTTAGGCAATGTGACCCGTGCCAGCGCGCAGGTAACATCTCAAGGAGACAAGAAATGCCCCTGAATGTATTTCAGGAAGTTGAGGTATTTGATTTATGGGGCATTGACTTCATGGGACCCTTTGTGTCCTCAAATTCAAATCTTTATATCTTACTTGCTGTAGATTATGTGTCGAAGTGGGTGGAGGCAATCCCCACAAGGACTAATGATTTGAACGTAGTGTGCAGGTTTGTCAAAGAGAACATTTTCTGCAGGTTCGGGATTCCCCGAATGATCATAAGTGAAGGAGGCACACATTTTCGAAATCAGAAATTCGCGACACTTTTAAAGAAATATGGGGTCAAGCACAACATCGGCACCCCATATCATCCACAGACGCAAGGACAAGTGGAGGTATCAAATAGAGAAATCAAGAAGATTTTAGAAAGGACCGTAGCATCCAAAAGGAAGAATTGGAGTGTATTGCTACCGGACGCGCTTTGGGCTTATCGAACGGCGTACAAAACACCTATAGGCACCACACCTTTTAGGTTGGCGTACGGCCGGGCTTGCCATCTTCCGGTGGAATTGGAGCACAAGGCCCATTGGGCGCTAAGAAGGCTGAACTTGCGCTATGATGAGGCCGGGAGAAAAATGATGTTTGAATTGAATGAATTGGATGAGCTACGCATGACGGCATATGAGAATGCCCGCATCTACAAAGAGCGCACAAAGCTGATCCACGATCGCCATATTGAGATGCGCACGTTCAAGAAGGGAGACAGCGTTCTATTGTTCAACTCCCGTCTCAAACTGCATCTCGGGAAGCTGAAATCCCGGTGGAGTGGACCCTTCATTGTGGAGGAGGTAAAACTGCACGGAGCGATTCTCGTGCGTGATGGAGATGCCACGTTCTTGGTGAACGGGCAACGCTTGAAGTTGTATTTTGGTGAGAATTACAAGAGGAAAGTGAATGAGGTCAAACTCATTTCACTTCTGCATGAATGAGATGAAGGGAAGACGTCTAGCCTAAGACGCTAAACAAGGGCGCTTGTTGGGAGGCAACCCAACCATCGGTACATTAGGATAGTTTAATTTTAGTCATAGTTTCCTTTCATTTCGTTTAAATTTTAGTTTAAAAATGATACCTTGATCCGTTTGTTGAATGTGCAGGCACAGGCAGGGTCGATACCATCGACACATCCGTCGATGGTATCGACATGGGTTCAGGTTGACACCAGAAAAAATCGCACTGTGTCGATACTATCGACACCCCCGTCGATGGTATCGACATGGTCGCAGACAGTTCGCAATAAAAGTGTCGATGGTATCGACACCCCAGTCGATACCATCGAGATCTCTGGAGATATTCAGACGAATTTTGCTCAGTCAACTCGATACCATCGACGGCCTCGTAGATGGTATCGACATCATCACAGGTTGAATGCAACACAACGGCGGTGTCGCAATAAAAGCAAGTCGAGACATTATCACAGGTTGAATGCAACACAACGGCGGTGTCGCAATAAAAGCAAGTCGATACCATCGACATCCGTCGATGGTATCAACGGACATGTCACCGATCCACACACAGACATCGACGACGATCGCAACAGCCACGTCAGCGATCCGGGTGCTGCGTCGATACCATCGACTTCCGTCGATGGTATCGACCCGTCAGCAATCCGGGTTTCTCGATCCAGCAAACGTCAGCCGTCGATACTCGCGAGGGAGGCGGATACCCGCGAGATGTGTCGATACCATCGACCCGCGTCGATGGTATCGACGGGTCAACAGGGGCTCCGATCAAGCCTATTTAAGGGGACTTGCAACGTCACTTGACGTCACACCTTCAGAGCAAGTATCCTCCTTTGCGCCGAGCACTCCCCCGAGCCCTCCAAGACTGAAGAGAAGCGTCATCGAGCGGAGATCTTCATCGAGCGGAGAATTTCTTCTCCATCTTCACCGAGCTCTTTTCTTCTAATCCCATCTTCTCACAACCATGGTGCACACCGCCAGAGCATCGTCCTCAAGCGCTCACCCTATGGAGATCGAGGAGTTCGTTCCTCCCCCACCCACTTCCATCCCTCGTCCACGCCTAATTCATGCCAACATGGATGTGAGGAAGGTCTATGAGGAGATAATGAAGCGAAAGTTTGAGCCCACTCGGTATGTGGACCGGGGCATGATCCAGGAGTTGGGATTCGAGGCCAACTTGGCCTATGTGCTTCATGGACAAGCACGCCTCACCAACAGAAGCCTACGCCCTGACGAGCTGCAGTACCATGCGGATGGGCAGCCGTTTTTCGGAGAATGGCCCACCTACAAGGAACTGGTGGCGGAGTTCATGGCGTCTCTCGACGTCTGCGTCGTACCAAATGACGTGGTAGCATCGGATCGGGAATGGATCAAGGGAAGGGTGTCCTTCCGACTCTTCAACAACAATTACAATCTCACACTGGTCCAGTTCAATCAAATCTTCAACTGGATCCACTCTCCACATGATCACCGAAGGCCGGACTCCCACACCGACTATGCAAAGATCTTCTCTGAGCTAGTTACAGTGCCGGCGGGGAAGACCGTGAGCTACCACAATGCAGCGGTAGCAGATTTTGAGCACCCGTTCGTCCGGGTCTTGCATAGGATGTTGAGCTTGACATTCTTCGCTCGAAGTGATCTTGCTTTGAGCAAGTTTCAGGAGAGTGACTTGTTCTTCCTTTATGCACTCCTGAAGCGTCAACCATGCAACTGGGGGGCGTTCTGGCTACAGCGCGTCCTGGCGGTGAAGAGGAGCACAAGGAAGGCTCCAATCCATTTTGGTGGTCTTGTCACCAAGTTGGCGCTTTACTTGGGGCTGAACCTTCAGTCCATGACTCCGATCTTTACGAGGAGCAAGGTGAACGTGCAACACTTGCACCGTTCAAATCTCATTCTTATCCGGGACGGGTTGGCGTACGCTCATTGCCACGTCAACCAAGCTTATCAGGAGAGCTCCCTACCGGACGACGTCTTCAACATAGAGGGCAAGCAGCACTTCCGGTGGCCAATCATAGCCATCGAGTCCTCCGAGGAAGAAGGCGGTGGTGACGAGCAAGAAGGTGCGGCTGCAGAGGAAGAGGAGGCTTTCACACCTCTTCGAGCACGTGTGGCACCACGGAAGCGTCCTAGGATGCATCCGGGTGCATCTTCATCATCTCAGCCCCCGCCGCCATCACCACAGTACGAGCATCCAACCGCGGATCCCTATTCCATGCAGGGGATGTACACCATGCTGCAGGACATCCAGCAGACTCAGCAGCAGCACATGGGTATGTATACCGGCATTCATGAGACTACGAGCCGGGTACTTGACAACCAACGGGCTATGTTCGAGAACGAGCGGCTCATCCTCGCCAACCAAGAGCAAATGCACACCCGGTTGCAGCGGATAGAGATGCAACAGGAGCCTTTCTTCGACCATTACTGGAGTCAAGACTACTTTGGAGGCTATCCACAGCCTCCGCCGAGGACCCAATATGATCCAAGCTTCCAGGGGGAGTACCCGTCTTGGGATCCTACGGCACCGCAATACCCACCACCGCCTCCGCAAGATTGATCAGGGTATCACTGTTCCACCCTTAAGTTGGTTTTTGACTATGAGGCCATAGTCAAATTCAAGCTTAGGGGGGTGGCTGGAACAGCTCTATCTTTTATCTTTTCTTTAGTTGTTTTTAGTTTTTGCTTTGTTATTTTTTCTTGCAATTTTAGTTTTTGTTTAGGATCCGCATCTATCTAGTGTAATCGTGGATGTCTTAAAAATTGTCATCTCGCTGTTTTCATGGGAAATTTAAGGGAATTTAAAAATTTCTGTGTCTTTTGGATAGCTTAACTTGGTTGTCCTTGGGAAACTTGTCCTATGAAAATGATTGATTATGTCAACTCTAAAGCATTATGTCACACCCACACCCCCATTGACTCATGAAAAGTGGATAGTAACGGTTGTTTGAGCCTAACCTAATCAAATGGTAATGAGACCTTAATTGGATATACGAGAAAGAACCCTTTGAACTACTACACATGTCAGTAAGGAGGGACACATGATATTTTTCTAAGGTTCAGTAACTTAATCTTGTGATCATTCCACTTCATATTTTTCCCTAATCCACCAAAGAATTGGAAGTAAAGTACAGTTTTAATTCCTCCTTGTGTGCATAGCATGTAGATAGGATTTGCATTGTTATTTTCATACTTTTGCATAAAACGGAAAAAATGTATAGTGATTCATGCACATTACCTTTAGGTGCATGTCATGTAGTTGCACTCATAACTTTCATGATTTTCATGCATAAGTACACCATGTACCTCAGTTTGTCTTGAAAAGTGATCTAAATTGTCCCATACCCTCGAAATAGTACAAAGATTTCCAATCATGAAGAAAATAGCCTAACACATGTATCTCTGAGCAATTATGGATATGTGGGCTAAGAAAAAAAAAATTCTGAAAATCTGAAAAATTTGAGAAAAGAAAAAAAAGAGAATTTAGAAGGAAATGGAATAAGAGGGAGAAAGGAACAGGATATCACTTGCATAACAAGGAAACTGAGTACATGATGTGGCTTAATTAGATTTCTATCTCTTTTTGAGGTGGAAGGTTAGTGCATGCATCATTCCACCCAATTTTAAGCATTAGGGCATTTTCAATGTGCATTTGCATCATTTAGGGCATTTTGTTGTATGCATTTTGAAACTGTGTAATACTTCCAAATTCTTCCATGAACCACCCATTCCATCCACCCGTTGCTCGGATTGGTAGGCCACCATGATTTTCTCCTCACTCATGTTTATCAGGAGAACTGCTTCCATGTAGATGGTAGTTAGGGCGAGCAACGTAGTGTAGGCGATCACAAGATGCACTAATGCTGAATCGGCAAATTTTATTATGTTAACTGCCTTATGTGATAGTGTTCATCGGTTTGAAGGATAATTTCTTTTATTGATGATTATTGTCGCCTGTAGGGTAATTACTATTTTGTGATTAGGAAAGGCCGGTTTGAGAACGTTCAGTGGGAGTCATGTGGAATGTGGGGTGCTGTGTTGATTTTTAGTTGACATCTGCAATCTTATTCTAAGGATTAGTTGCTCGAAGGTGAGCAATGTTTAAGCTTAGGGGAGTTTGATGCGATGATTTTGAGTCGCATTTAGAGACCTATTTCATATGTGTTTTGTGCCTTAATTACTCATTTTCATGGATATTATTGCATAATTCACTTTATTTGGTTTTTGCCATCATATTATATCAAATCCCCTTTGTTTTACTATTTTGAGCATTATTTATCATCTTATTATAAATTGTGTGGATTTACTTGGTCTTGTTGTGAAATTTCAGGAAAAACAAGTATCTGCTTCCGTCGATACCATCGACGGAAGTCGATACCATCGACCAAGCCACAGGTTGTCAGCCGAGAAGAGCAATACAGAGTCGATACCATCGACACCTAAGTCGATGGTATCGAGATCCCTTCAAGTTGCTGGCGAGGATGCAGTCGATACCATCGACACCCCAGTCGATGGTATCGAGATCACCACAGGCGCTCAGAATAAAAGAAAGGAAAGCTTCCGCTAATCTGCTGGGTCGATACCATCGACCCGCGTCGATGGTATCGACACCGGCAGATATGCGTTGGATCTGTTTTGATCTCGATCGGACGGCTGTTGTTATTTGACGACCTAATTAGGGACTTATACCTAATGACGGCCGCCCATGTTGAGGGACATCTCATTTTTGGATTGCATGAGTGCCGAGAAGGAGAAAAAGGAGAACGGAGGCCGAGAAGCTCATCCCGGGTGATTCGGACGCTGCCGAAGACGATTTCCACCACCGACAGGCGGGGAAGCTCGTGTTCTATGCCAAGGATCCACCGGTTCTTCTCCGTTCAGGGGTTTTCCCATTTATTTCCCATTTTTCTTATGAATTCCCCAATTTCTACCATGTATTCGTGTGAGATGAACATGAGAGGCTAAAACCCTCATCCTTAGGACCGGGAGTAGCCCGGGAATGCATTGTATGACATTTTTATATCAATAATTCATATTTTTCTCTCAAATCCGTGGTATAGATTCGTTTTCTCCATTTCTATTGTTATGCTTGATCACCATAATAATAATTTAACACCCTTAATCACTTCGACAGAAGGATTAACGGTTGAAAAGAGACGAATTCTACATTAATCAATAAAACCCTTGACAAAGGAGTTGTAAAATTAATGGTGGGAACTGAGAGACCGTTTATAATGCACTTAGTTTAGGGGAATGATTACTACGACGGTGGAATCAACCTAAATCTAAGTAGTGAATTACACCACGACAGTGGGTAATTCTGTTTTCAGGCCACTACCCAGATAGAGAGAGAAGTGTGAGGAATTATATGAAACCTAATACAATGTTGACCCGCGGTGAAACCGCCATCCTAAAGATATCCCTTTGAATTGATTAAATTAACCTTTAATCAATTGTTTTCTTTGTTTGATTTTTATTTTCTTTTTAATTTGAACACAAAACCCTACTTTGTTAATCGGTCTAGCTGATTGCGATTAGTTAGTAGAAGTCTCCAATAATTCACGTATCCCTGAGTTCGACTCGGGCCTCACAAGGCCTATATTACTCGACGCGTATACTTGCGTTTAAGAGCGTAGTAAAATACACGTCAATGACGCTCCTATATATAGGGGTATTGGGGGCTTCTCTGGTGAACAACTCAGAACACCATTTGCTCTGCAAAGTTGTCATTCTCTCTGTTTTCGTAACCGAGAGAGAGCCCGAGCAAGTGCTACCCAATAAGGGAGGCACAACAAGGGAAAGACAACTGTAGAAAATCAACTGGTTGCAAGAGAGTGTATCAGTGAGTAGTATGCTGATAGGAGGGTACGACTCCTTCCGATTCATTATGGGACAAGGAGATCGGAGTTCTAGGTGGTCTGTGTGGACTACTTCAGAGGCGGGAGACTTCTACCGCTCAGAAGACAACTGTCAATCCCGACAGTCCTGGTGAGACTAAGAGCTGCACAGACACCGTCCAAGACCATAGGTGAAGACCGCGCAAGCCGTGAGGTAACGCCACCGAGCAAGCCTCGAGACAAGGTATGCCTCTACAAACCATCCTTCCTATTGTATAGACGTTGGCGTGATTCCTTATTTTGTGTTTAGGAGGAGAAATGTTTTTGTTTTTGCTGCCTTCTCTGCCTCCCCTAAAACCCGTCACACTTAAGTTAGGGAATGGATGAGGGTTAGATGACCATCTATTTTGCATCTTATGTATTAACTCTATTCTAGGTAGCTAGTTACATATCCTCTCTTTTCTCAGTGGTTTTGGCCAACCAATTGAAAGATGTTGAGGGGATGTAATGAGCATAAAGACTTATTTCACACCTCTTCCATTATTACTAGTGCATGTGGTGGAATATGTACACTATTGGATTGGTGGGGAGTTTCATAATGAGGTATAATGTTGTTGGATATGTGCCTCATCAACACATATTTGAGGATGTCATAAAGATGGGCGATACAAAAGACCTAAATTAGATTGTCTCCTGAAACTAATACATTAGTTAGTGAAAAGGCATTATTTATTCCAAGGTTAGATGTTAAATATATTTATGATTAAGTTATGAGGATGACAAAATTTAATGTGAATAATTTTAAGAATGCAACATTATCTTACTTATTCTCCAAGGTAAACGAGCAATGTGGTTCAATAAGCACTTTGGTAATATGAGCTCTTAGAGCAATGAGATCTTCATAGTAATGAGCACTTTGGTGCAAGGTTATGTGGAGAAATCACCTTAGTTAACTCATTAATTGTGAGTAATATGATTATGCTAATGATAAAGGTATGTTTAACAGTTTTTGCCATGGTATATGATGAAGGTATGGTCTAGTTTTCAAGATTCATTAGTACCATATGCATGTGTTAGTTTTTAATAATGATAGATAAGATATAATTATCCATATTAGTGTATTATTATGAGCATGTTAGTACCTAATTTTGAGTCTTTATGACAAGATTGAGCTGTTAATTTACATATATGTGAAACCCTAAGGTGGGCATTACTATGTCAATGCATGAAAATTTAAGAACAATATTTCAATAAGGTGGGCATGTTGCAACAACCTAAAATTTAAGTTCAGAATAACGGTAACCAAGAATGCTAAGAAAGAATTTTGTTTACTTCTAATTATGTAACACCTTAACATAAGCCATAATGATTTGTCACATATTGATTTAATCGTGCACACTACATAGCCCTAAATGAATAAGTATAGTTTAAATAGCAATGACCTCACACACGTCCATATTATATTCTCATTTTTCATATTTGGGTACTTTAGGATGTACTGGTGTTTCCGTCACTTTTTGGTAATGTAAATCCCTTTTAATAACTATCCGTGTAAATTTTTTCCTAAACACGTAATCATGTAAAACATATAGTGCTATATCTTGAATTGAAGAATGGAGATGATATTTGGATTCCTCGTGCTGAATTTAGCAAACCTGACAAGTTTCATTTAAATTTGACAATCCTAGTGCCTCCAAAGGATATGAGGAAGAAAGGGAGAGATATCATATTTGCTAACCTTTTATTCTCCTCAATGCAGACAATTTATTATCCCATATCTAGGTCAGTGATATTTAGCCGAAGTTTTGTTGCAAACGCCTTCTCATGTTGATTGCAGCCTTAAATAACACATGCTCTTGCTGCCGTCACGTCACATGATGATCTGAGGGCATATCCCTCATCTACTACCTCCTACAACGATTTAGTCCGAGGGAACATAAATTCTAACGTTTGGGCCTCTCAATCTCACTCGCCCCTCCCCTCAATCTCTAACCCCTTGATGAATTTCAAAACCAGTTAGGATTCTTGTTATCTTCGTCTCACCCAAAGGATTTAGGAGAGCCAAAGTTGACGAGGTATCTTCCATCCGCGAGTTTAAGAAAAACCAAACCAGCCTCTCTCCTCTGTTTCGACCTGGTCCTTGCATCCCTTCCTACCTAACTCTTTAGCACCGAGAGAGTATCGAGTGGAGATGGTCCTTGCATCCCTTCCTACCTTACTCTTTAGCACCGAGAGAGTACCGAGTGGAGATGGCACCATCCTTGTTTCTCCCGCGTAGGCTCGAGCCATCCAGCAGGTTTGTATGGCCAGTAGATAAAACCAATGAACAACGTGGCATTGCTGGACTCTGCGCCCCACTCCAGAAGCACAAATCACCCTCATCAACATCCGAGAAGGTCCCCACCCATAATATTAGGCTGATTTCTAGTAAGTCTCAAGCCCATCTTTTTGCCAGCTATATATTGCGGTTCATTGACACTGAATCTAATCACAGCTTTCTGGAGATTCTTGGTAGGATAGTGGCTTTGCGCCTCTAATTGGACCCACCAGACTTTCCAATATATGTTTTCTCGGTCTAGGCTTACTGGAGGGCATGTTTGGTTTGCTGGAAAGGATTATGATAGGATACACAAGAGGATGGGAATAGAAGGTATAGATAAACTGTGGGAGTTTGCATGATCCTCTCCTATGTTTGGATATAATGTAGGATTAGTTACAATTTCTTATTAATCACTTATAATTATTCTTCTAGTCATCTGTTATGTTTATGTTTTGATGATCATATTATAGGTAACTTAACTTTGTAATCATTAAATCTTAAAACTTATAGAAACTACTATTTCCCCCAACTAATATTCAAATGAAAATGACTGATATATAGCAATTTAAGATTAGAAATGTGCAAAACCAATACAAAGCGTCGAACACTACTTGCTTTCGTGTATAAGACGACAAACTGTTAACCGAATAAAATAGCTGGTGATTATAAGATCAGACACGCTCTTTGATTGATATTTTGGTTCAGATTTTTAGGCCCAAACAATTTATAGATCATGCATGGCAGTGCTTCCGTAGTGTATAATACAACCAAATTGAATGAGTTAAATAATAGAAAATATGTTAATCACAATCTAACATCATATTATTTGCTACTCCTTTGATCTAAAATAGAAAAATAATTCTAGATGTACCTGAGTTGTCTTGTTGTTGCATCAGATAGATTGTATGAAGTTCTACAAACTTTTTAATGTGTCGACTGTGTTGGCATAGAAACCAATTGATGTTCAAAACATCATGGTCGTGAAGAAAGGCCGCGGGTTGGGAATCAATTGTGTCATTGATTAGAGAGCTACAGCGACAACTTTCTGCAACTCTGATGAGCGGCGCTCAAGAATAAAATACCGCAGAAAGTATGTTTGTTATGACGAGAAGGCAGCGAAAGTTTTCTGCTTGTGACGAGGAAGACAGCAAGAAGATGCCACGTCTGGTTCCGTCGCCGATGGGAGTGCATCCGTCTTCCGTTCATGCCTGGCGTTCTGTGTTCATACGCAACGGGGTTGGAAGCGCAGTTGCGAAAAGATTTCGAGAGTCGTCGTCGTCAAGGGGTGCTCAAATTTTATAGCACTGAATACCTATGGCGGTGCGGAACTTAAAAGTCCTACTTAAGTAGGATCTATGTCCCAGACGGATTAGTATCCTTGTTTTAGTTTTACCCAAACAAACATAGGATTGGAAATAACAATAGGATGCAAGTGTTATCCTACCTATTATACCGTAAACCAAACATGCCGGATTGTGCGTGCCGGGCCCATCGGGTGTCCATATTTTGGCCGAATTCCCCACCCTGAGCTGAATATTCCCTTCTCTCTTCATGGGAGAAAGAGTTCCTCAAGCCAGAGACCATTGCATCGTCTGCACTTGGGCCCTCTGAGCTCGGAATGGCACGGTGATGGGTTGGGAATATTTTCCAATCACGATTTCTCTCGAAATCTCAGATTATAATACGGGATTCCATGGCTTCATCTTTAACGCTCTTACTGCTTAAATCATATATTCCACTAGGACTGTCAACGGTGAGGGTACCAGGAGGATACCGTTTTATCCTTATTCTTATCCTTATTAAACAAGTGTGGGTACGGATAATTTCGTACTCCACCAATATCCTTACCCTCTTCTTACTTTTACCTTCGTATCCACAAGGTAAAAGTGGAGGATAAGGATGAAGCGGGGAATTTATATATATTCTTCAAATTTATGCTAATATTAATAATAATGACTTAGCAAATATATTTATAGATGAGTGAAGTATTAAGATGCTCTAGAATGACTTTTAAATATCCACAATGATTCTAAGTAATCTTCTACTACATTATATAAATGGTTTTATTGTATTAAACACATATATAAATGATAGAACCCTATCATTAGTCTGTGAACATATAAATTGTTCTCAAAAGATAAAGATTGCTACATTAAAATGATATTAAATGATAATATGTCACAAAAAGTTATTGTTGTAAACATACATATCTTATACCCTCCAAAATATTGTTGCATCTAAAAAAACACAAATAAAGTAGGTAACATCACCTCACATATGTATCAAATGGTAGATTAAATATTAAATATTTTTATTATATATATGTTTATCTTACATCACACAAGTATATAATCTAACATAGACTATTTTTATACACGTGTCTTGCACCTCTGAAATGGTGTTTCATACATAACTACATAAAAAGTAGATAAGAATACCATATATTGTATAAAATGATGACCACATAATATTAAATATTCTATAGGCTCAAACAACAAAATTGACGATATATTTAATACGCTATAATATATATATATATATATATATATATGTATGTATATATATATATATTGGTGGGTAGCGGGTTAGAGAGTATGGGTAATGACTTACCCTTACCTTTACCCACTAAGATAGCGGGTTAGAGACTAGCCGGTATATAGATAACGATAAGAAAATATGTTACCTTTAACTTTCCCCTACTAGGTATGGGTAAAGAGTAAACGAGTCTATCCTTACCCATTGATAGCCCTATATTCCAGTAGTGTCTTATAGTATTGTCCCTAGTTTCCTTTGATAATGTCACACAAGTATAGGGTACTTCGGTCAATTTACAACTCCTTCATCTTTTAGTCGTGAGTAGTAAGACCAGGTCAATTGTCACTTCTGCCCTGTCATGGGCACAAGATACAATCCATACTACAAGGGCACAACATTCTTTCCCATATGATATTTTTTTTGATCTCTAGGCTTTCCAGTAAAACACTTCTAAAATCTCATTTATGATCAGATAGAGTATGCACAACCTATAGAAATTCACAGAAAATGCTACATGGCTTAGATGATAATGACCCATATATGGATTATGAGCAATTTTTCAAGATCTATCTAGTGGACTTGGTATAGATCCTAGTTGTCATGGGTTTTCATGAGATTTCAAACTTAGTGTTAATTAGGGCATATAAACCTATAATTTGCATTTTTGTGTATTTTGGGATGATTACAGTAGACCTCCTGAAGTAGTTTTTTCCTACTGATCTAGGTAAGTGATCCATGTCTTGAGTATTTATTATTTTTAGCATGTTTACATGTTCATGTTGTAAGTAATATATTCAAGTCTTTTGTGATTGTTTTAATATGTTGCAAGTTAAAGATATATTATTATTTCTTATCATAATGATTAAGATTTAGAGTTCAAGTTCATGTGAAAGATGTACAAGATCATATTTATTTAAGATATATAAATTCAGAATTATGCTAAGACAAGAATAAGATGACATCAAATTATGGAATTAGACCCAAACCCTTAGTACACGTCAACTCGAGAGACATGACCCATGTCCTTTGTGCAAGTCAGGGGGCATGCCCTTAGTGTAGGTTGTCTCAAGAGACATGTCCCATGACCTTAGTGTAGGTCATGGGGCCCATCCACTAGAGTTCAAGCTAACTTAATCATATAATTCAAGCACTGGAGTGCAGGTCATGAGACCTAGGTATTAGAGTATAAGTATCCATTATAAGTTATGTAAAAATATATGAACTAAACCTAATGAAAGATCATATGTTTATGATCAACTTTTCTATAGATTTTTAAGTTAGCTTTTAAGTATAATGTTTAAGGATAATGTATATAGTCTTTTCTTATTCTAGTAATTCATATATATGAAATACTCATGTCACTTAATAATAATTGTTTTTCTAATGTATGATTGGGGATGAGATGTCTGTAGGTGATGAGTAGGATTAGATATAGAGCTAGAGACTTTGATAGAAGGACACAATGTAGCTATAGAGAGTGTCGTGGTAGAGTGGCATTATCCATAGAAGTTTTTAATTTATATATAAGACTAGTTTGTTTAAGTTTAGGTCATGGTTCTGATTCAATTTCATTACTTTGTACTAAGTTTTCCAATAATGTAGTTTTTTTAGAATGAGAATGGAAAGTATGTCATGTTATGACTAAGTTTCAATTATTTTGTGCATGATATTCAGTGTATATAACACCTAATCAATATTATGAGTTAGGATTGCTTATGCTTATCTGAATGTCTGGAAGTTTTGGGTGTTATAATGTTGCATTAGTGTTGTTGGAGCAGAGCACCATGCTAATTGACTACTCAATAGCATAAGTTATGTCAGGTTGAGTAATTGTTAACAGACCAATTTTCCAACTACTCAACAATATTTTTATGTATCGGTAAATAACTCCCTCCCAAGAGAAGTCTTGGTATGATGACCCATGGGAATGAAGAGATGTTTACCATATGTGATCTCAGTCTCTTGAAGTATATCTAGCACATAACACCTTTGGGATAAGTTGATCCATATGAAGGAGAAAAGGTCTTCTATCCTGAGAAAGTATTGTAGATTTCCCAAATCCTTTATATGGAAGTGAGATTGCATGCACTATTTCAGTTTTTTGATGTCAATAGTGTCATTGCTTGTGATCACAATATCATCAACATAAACTACAAGAAGAATGTGCCCTCGTGAGGATTTTTATGAGAATAGGAAATTATCTATGGATGATTGTTGAGAACCTAATTTCTCAAGTATTATTCTTATTTATTGAACTAGACTCTTGGGAAACTCTTGGGAAATGCTCAAGTCCATATAATGATCGTCGAAGACAACAAACTTTTTTAGAAGACTCCCCCTTAGCAAAAAAACCAGGAGGTTGTTGCATAAAAACCTCCAATGAAATATGAATGTAGACTGAAGCAATCATGTCATGTGAGAGAAGGTCACAAAATAATCCATGTTGAAGGTTTCACTAAACCCCTTATAAACTAGTAGAGCCTTTAGTATCTTGATGGATCCATCAAAATGATGTTTGACTGAGAACACCCAATAAAACCAAACAATGTTCTTACCTGGTGGTGGATCAACTAGATCTCAAGCATGATTATCATGTAGGGCTATCATCGCTTCTAGCATGGCATCTTTCCACCCAGGATATTTCAAAGTGTTAGCTGCAGATTTAGAGATAAAATTGGTATTCAAAATAGTGGCAAATGAAGAAGTCACTAGGGAGAGGCGGGATAAGCAAAATGTGTTACAAATTGGATGTTTAATGGTACATCACTGTTTACCGTTGTGAAGCATGACTTGTAAGTTAGATTGATTTGGAAGAGACAACAATGATGAGATTTTGGGTTGGGGATCAACTTCCATGTGTCGCTAAGGTTCTTCGAGTGGTGGTGATGAGATCGGAGAAAAAAGGTTCAAAAAGTGAAATGAAGTACTATGTGAGTGCAGAGGTGAAGACAACCAGGGAAGAAAAATTCATCCTCATAAAAATTTACATCAGTCAAGACATAAATACGACCAATTTTGGAATCAAAGCATTTGTATCCTTTTTGAGAGAAAGGATACCCTAGAAAAACTATTCTTATGGCGTAGGGGGATAGCTTGTCAGACTTAGGGTCAAAGTTGTGAAAAAAGGGAACGTATTAAACAACCCAAGGTGGTAAAGAAAATGGTTTTTCATGTAGATAAAGAATGGAGAAAGGAGTTCACTTTTGGAGAATATATTATGGTTTTTGGTTAATCAAAAAACATGGTGAGGACAATACCAGTCCACAGATTTTTTGGTAAATTAATATGAACTGAAGATAGTGTGTAATGTCAAAAAGATGATGGTTTATAACATTCTACGATATTGTTTTGTTGTGGGGAGTAGGCACACGAATGTTGGTGGATGATTTCCATATCCCGATAAAAGGATGAACTACTGGTTGGGTTTATTCAAGGGTGTTATTAGTGTGTAGGATCTTGATGGACGTATAAAATTGAAAGGTGATCATTTTATGAAAGGCACAGATAAGGGGAATTGCCTCGTCATGTGATTGAAGAATATAAAGCCATGTTATCCAAGAAAAATCATCCATAAACATGAAAAATATACTTAAAACTATTGTAACTACTTGTTTGAAAAAGGGCCACACACATCAACTACGCATCAAATCAAAAGGTTTCAAAAGAATATTTCACAATACGAGATGCCAATGATACATGATGACATTTTCTCATTTATAGACATCACACAAACTAGACGAACAATTTGAAATTGAGTTATCTAAGATCCTCATCTTCTCTAGTGAAGGGTGGCTAAGGTGAAGATGTAGTTAGAGAGAAGAGACTGCAACAAAGCACTAGTCTGAGGTAGTGATGGGGCGGGGAAGTAGTTAAGATCGCCAAAGTAGACCCCCTTTCCAATTGTCATCGTATTCCTCTGGTTGTGTAGAACAAATGTAGACGGCTTGAAATCTACAAAGCAACAAAGAGAATCAACAAGTTTATGTATTAACATCATATTATATGGAAAATTAGGAATGAAGTGAACATTGATTAATTTGAGTTTGGAGGAATTTTGAGTAGTTCCACACTTGGTGACCTATTTAATAAATCCATATGCCAAGGTGATAATGGAATGTGAAATAAAATTGTCCAAAGTAGGCAGGGTAGTCATGTTTTCAATATTGACACACATCCTCAACATGGCCTAACTTGTCTAGTAAGTACATTTAGGTCACATATCAGTGTGAGTGTTATGGCCCCATCCACAACCCCTAGAAGAATTTTCCATTGTGTTTTAGGCTTCAAACACTTCACTTGGAGAAGCTTGAGTAGAAGTTATATTAGACTGAGAAAGGTGGGTATAAGCCTCATCTATGGACGGGAAGGTGGACCTAATAAGGAGTCATTGTACTGTAGAATATTGGGGACGCAAACTACTCAAGAATCACCTAGTTATAATGGTAACGTCATTCTTAGTAACTTCAGTAGATGTAGTGGGTGAGAAGAAATTTCTTTTATTTCCAACGTCTTTCATAGAAGCATAGTATTAGGATAAGAAACAATTGCCTTGTTTTTCAGAGAAAATTGTGTCCATATCCTTATACAGATGAATGTCATTATCCTCTTGTGTGTAAAACTGCTTTGTTTCTTCCCACACAAGTTTAATATGCCTATGACACATGTATTTAATAGCCACATAAGGCTCCATACATATTCAAATCTAAGGAGAGCTTGGTTAGTGTAACATCCCTGGCCTGGGTTATGCCTTAACCCTAGATGTTTTTCTTAATAAAGTTAATTATATTCTTACTCTTATTTCTTGAAAAGTAATTAAGGTTCAAGGGGAACTTATGTTTCAATTTTATTCCTTTTCAAATAATGTTGAAATATTGTTTTGCTTATTTTGGACTAAAATGCAAATTACCCAAGTTGAGGGGTTAAATTGCAAATGTTGCATGATAAGATGTTTCTCATGTGTTGGAGCATCATGAGAATGAATGTGATGCAGAGGAAGGACTTGTGGAAGCCTGAGTACCAAGAAAGGGTTGATAAAGCAATGTTTGTCCATTAAAACCTAGTTTTGGTGTAATATGCAATTTACCCAAAACCTAGGGTTCAATATGCAAATTACCACTTCAAAATAGTCCCTAATGTTTCTTGGAATCATGTAGAGCAAATAAAATGAGGGGGGCGCCTCATTTGGATCACTTTGGAGGAGAGAGAATCTTGATATTAAAATAATCAAGATTTAAGCATAAATTGGAACTTTACTTCAATTTAAAGCAAAAATAAATATATTAATTGAAGAGCCCTTGAACCAAAAGGATAGGGATGATTTTTCAAAAGAATGGATGACCATGTGCCTTGCAAAGGCACGAAAATATCTCAAGAAAGTGGATAACCCACTCACATTATTAAAAGAAAAAGAAATATCCACTAACTTATGGATATTATTATTATAAGGGTTAAGGTACTTAATTTGCTTTTCTTTAAAACATGGATAATTGAGAGTAATAAGAGGCAAAGAAGATAGCCTCGTAACCAAGGAAGGGAAGGGGGAAAGTGGCAAGGAAATGGAGGAGATAATCCCTACTTTCTCTCTCTTAAAATGAATTTTTAATAAAATTCATATATATGCTCCTTTATCCATGAGTTGAAAGGGAATTTCGAATCCACTTTCACTTCTTACTTTAAAAAATGACCAAGGGATCTTGGAGCAACAGGAGGACGACCCCCAACCTGTTGGTAAGCTTTTTGACCTTCGTTTACCTTGATTCCATGGTGGAAATCAAAAATCAATGCATGATTTCTTCATATCTCGATCCCATCTTCAATTCTAACCATTCCTTTTCACTCAAAGCTTGAGGACGAGCCTTGGGATAGTGAAAGGAGTTGCATCCACCATTGTTGACGTGAGCTTGAAGCTTTGAAGCTCAATTGGAGGCGGGTTTTATAACTTGAACCCTTAAACTTTGTTATTGATTCCATATCTTTATCAATTGTTGATTCCTTCATTATTCCCGAAATTTTATTTGAATGATTGGTGAAATCACCATGGAAATTACAGCAAGTTTCGTGGGTTTGTAGATTGAATATGATGATGTCATCTTAAGCACACACCGCAACATGGGAAACCGGTTTTCAAAACCGATTGAGTTAATTTGGTTACAAAACTGAATGGATAATTGATTTCAAGACCGAATGGGTAATTGCTCTCAAGATCAAATGGGTAATTGATCTTAAGACCAGTTGGAGATACTTACTGATGTAGTTGGATGTTTGGGTAATTGATCTTAAGACCAGTTGGAGATACTTACTGATGTAGTTGGACGTTGATCCAATGGTCCTAATTGATTGGTTTAAGGAAACCTTATATGCCCAAACAGTTTCAAAACCATTTGGTGTTGAAATGCCAAAACCGAATGGAGATCTAAAGTGATCAAATCGTTTGGAGATGTAAGGTGATGATTGATCCATTGATCCAATGGTTTATAATAATGATTATCAATGATAGGTACAAAGGTTGAAATCCTAAAGTACCTAGATGATCAGTACCTTTAGAATGGTTAACCCTAAAAGCTTATGAAAGCAATGTCTCAATACACTATGTCAACCATAGTTGTACATATTTGATTGAAAGGTTGGTGTAACCTAATCAAGTTGAGTGGATGATAGAAAGGAATTCATACATGAGTATTAATTATGAAGAATATGTGATTAGGGTATGATCCTTAGTAAAGAGACCATGAAACCCTAATCGAGTGGGTTAATAAGCCATAATCCTAAAAGTTGGGCAATCCTGAGTGAAACCCTAGTCTAGAGTAATGATGTAACCCTAATTTAGGGTGATGATATAAGAAACCCTAATTATGGGTAATGGAAGATGAAACCCTAATTGGGATAAATAGTAAACCCTAATTATGGGTAATTGAATAGAAACCCTAATTAGGATGAATAGCAAACCCTAATTGTCGGTAATTGAATGGAAACCCTAATTAGGATGAATAGCAAACCCTAATTGTGGATAATTGAATTTAAACCCTAATTGAGGGTGATGTCATGTGAAACCCTAATTGAGGGTGATGCCATGTGAAACCCTATGCAATGGTATGATGAGGAGCCCTAATACGGGGTGAAGGTATGTGAAACTCAAATTTTGAGTTATAATAAGTGAAGCCCTAATCTTAGGCAATATGATGATAAACCATAACCTTAACAAGAGAACCCTAATGATAAAATAGTGGGTATTACCTTATAAAGATGAAACATCTCAAATGGTTGATCATAGGAAACTTTATAGTAAGCAATGCCTTAACCTGAAATGAGTCCATATCATTGAAGATAGTTGAACCATTCTTGTGTGTGACCTATGCACTTCATGGTAAAAGTGATAGGTTAGTGGATGAAAGCATTAAGATTGGAAATACCTTAATCTAAGATAAGTTGATAACTCAAGTAAGTTGGAAGTTATGAGGAAAGTGATACATCAAGATATGATTGATATCACTTTTAGCATCCCAAGGTTGATAAGCATTGATGTACTTCAAATCCAATATACTTGGATAGGAAACACATGAAGTATGTTATGTAAATTGTTAACAATGAATTGTAATGAGTTCGATATACTTTGATAAGAATAGGCTAATATACCTTGAAAATGGGGTTAAGATAAACTAATGAGTATGATGTAATCATACCATGATAAGGATGAGAAATGAACTCATACCTTGTATTGATAATCATTTAATGATAAATGTTAAAAGTAATAAACATGATTGAATACTCGAGATGTTAATGGATGATCCTAGAGGTGTGGAGCAATATATTAAGGTTGATTTGATAAATATGAAATCCTAATTAATGTGAGATGGGAAACCCTAACCCTAAATTGGGTAATGGGACATGAGAAACCCTAATGTGACATGAATAGTAAGCCCTAACCCTATTGAGGGAATAGTGATGCTACTATTGTATTACATGAGGTGATATGTTATTGTTGCCTAGTGAGAGGTGACAAGATGTGTAATGGCCTTGTGAGCCATATGATTAGATGTTTCCTAGTGATAGGTGAAAAGATGTTTAATGGCCTTGTGAGCCATATGATTAGATGTTGCCTAGTGAGAGGTGACAAGATATTTTATGGGCCTTATGAGCCATGAGAACAATTGTGGAATAGTGAAAGGTACCAAGATGATTATAAAAGTTTATTGTAAGAAATGATAACGTTTTAATAAACTTAATAAAAGGAATAATTGTATTCAATAAAGAATGTGAAAAGCTATGAAGGCTAACCTCAGGGTTCAGAGCCTAGAGAAGATTGTGATGATCAATGATGAGTTAAAGGAATTTATATCCCACGATCTGTGTAATAGGATTGGTTAAAGTCCAATACCTGGAAGAGGCATGGAGCCTGTAATCAGGAGTGGTTAGAGTCCACTGCCTGGCTATGTAATCAGGAGTGGTTATAGTCCACTGCCTAGCTGTGTAATCAGGATTGGTTAAAGTCCAATACCTGGCATAGGCATGAAGCCTGTAATCAGGAGTGGTTAGAGTCCACTGCCTGGCTGTGTAATCAGGAGTGGTTAGAGTCCACTGCCTGGCTATGTAATCAGGATTGGTTAAAGTACAATACCTGGCAGAGGCATGAAGCCTATAATCAGGAGTGGTTAGAGTCCACTTCCTGGCTGTGTAATCAGGAGTGGTTAGAGTCCACTGCCTGGCTATGTAATCAGGATTAGTTAAAGTACAATACCTGGCAGAGGCATGAAGCCTGTAATCAGGAGTGGTTAGAGTCCACTGCCTGGCTGTGTAATCAGGATTGGTAGAGTCCAATGCCTGGCAGTGTAATCAGGATTGGTTAAATTCCAATACCTAGCAGAGGCATGAAGCCTATAACCAAGGGATTGGCATAGTCCAATGCCTAGATAGAATATGATGATGTATACTCTTATGTCTGGAATAATTCAATATTTGTTTAGCAGATTGGCTAAGGCCAACAGATGAAAACAAGAATGAATCATGGGTGACATATTAGGATAATAAGGAAAAGCTTGAGATGTTTAAATGATATGGTAGATGAATGATATACATGTTCTTCCTATTCCTTATTAAGAGGATAGATGATTTATTGTTCTATCATAAATAGTTGCAATGCTTTAAAAGATGAGAATGCCTTAAACTGCTTATCCTCTGCCTAGTTTTATATCATTAAACTGCAATAATATGGTTTTTGGTAGAGAGTTATATCTCTCGCTGGGACAATTACAATTATCTCACCCCCGTGGGATCCAACATTTTTAGGTGGACAAGCACGGAGGAGACTGAGAATATCTTGCAGAGGAAGAACATCAATAGCAGCAAGGACAATAGTGACATCTCAGGTTGAGTGTATTGTCTGTCGTGTCTTGTAGATAGAAGTCATATGTGTCATCTCTATACTCTCAGGTCCTCAGAGTTAGTAGTTAGTTCTTTTAATGTATTGATCTGAGATTTTGGCTTGATGCCTTGAGATTTTGAGTTGCTTAAGTATAATTCTGACAAAGTAATTGTTGTATATAATTCTTGAGAAGAGATATTACATGTGATATGCTTATGAACCAGGTTGTAGATGATATACATTGGTTCTTGATAAAAGAGTTTTCATGTGTATGGACCCCTTTGCAAAAGGTTTAAATTTTTAGTATTTTTTGTTAATCTGCTGCTAATGTTTAATTCTGCTTAATCAATAATGATTTGTAAATCGGTCGTTACAGTTAGTTCCCATGATTCATGCCTCATTGGGTTCTCTTGGTGCATCTTCGTTGACAAATTTTAGTTTTCCTTGTGACTCTAGGAATGTTAGAACATCATATATCCATAATAGAAATTTATAATCTTTGAGTCGAATGGTAGTGACATGGGGCATGACATTATAGAGAATAACTTTATTTTCATTCATGATAAAAAGAGAAAGTACCAGATTGTATGTATGATACATGAATAAGGCTCTATCAGAATAAAGCAAAATAGTATGCACAAAATACCTACCAAAATAATGGCACAATAGGATGAAAAATATCACTGTAGATATTAGGCATAGTAGGAAATGGAGAATTATAGGAATGAAGGTGTTGTGATGTGTAATATAACAAAAATCCCTCATTCAGATAAAGGCACTTAACTATCTGGGTTAGTAGAAACACATAGAGAGAAAAAAGAGAATAAATTTGGTGCCCCTTATCTATTTTTGGTGTTTTATAAATAAACATGTGTTTGTTTACATCTCTATTTTTTTCTTAATTTAGATATGTGGAAGAAACCACAATAGAAGAGGGAGGAAGGGGGAAGGAATCACATGGAACAAGTTTGATGAAATGTTGTGATGGAGGAAGGACAAATATCATAGCCCGCCTGGAGCATGGCAGAGGTTGGCTTCCGTGGCTGGCGTGCCGCGCACCTAGCAGTGGGTTGTTGGTTGTAGCGCATGACCATTGGTTATGCGTCAATGGTGGTGGGTGGCAGGTGGCCACGGGCTGCAAGCTTCTTGATTCTATCGATGGAGATGTCGACCACCAGGGAGGGGAAGAATAGAAAAGGAAAGTAGCAAAAAGTAAGATTTGGGAGGGATTAGGGTTAGGAGCCTATGTCTGATACCATGAAGAATTGAAAAACACTATTTTCAGTAGTTAAGAGTTTTTGGTTCTCTCATTTATAGGGGGACATATGGATACACATAACTAGGTAAATGGATCCATACTTAAGTGTATTTACACAATAATATAAATTACAAATACAATGGGCCTAAGCCCTATGAAAAATAGTAAACAAATAAACCACTTATGCTAACATGATTTAAATATATGCTTTGACTAAAGTTAGCTCAAACTAAGATAACCTTGATTTCAAAATAACTAATAGATTAAGGAAGTAGGGTACAATTAGATATTACAATTTACAAAATACCACACCTAACCTTTTTCCTTTTGATTTATTGTTTAGTATATCAAATACAACCAAAGTAATCAACTTAGCATGATCAATGATACATGATTTCTTTGATCAAATTATGAACATATTGAAATATACAAATTCATTCATAATAACTCTCAACATCAGACTAGTAACCTTATCTATTGAGTAAAAAAATAGATAATGGTAAACATATACAACCTTATATACTTCTATATAAGGGCCTATAATGACAGGGACTAACTAAATTACAAAAATCTAATGTTTGACTTTATGGTAGAACTCTAGTATATCAAGTATTCAAAATCCTAGTTAAACCTAAAAATTTTGTAAGTATACATGTCAACTACTTGAACAACAAGTGAATATTTTTATATAACTGTCTAAAGCATGTAAACAAGTATAAAGTATTACTGAGAAATATTCTGGGGAAAAACTAGTAAAGAAGTTTCAACAAAATAATTTATTGAAATATATAAATAAATCTAAAATTTCAAGTGATAATAATGAAAGGATATCAATCATACTTATATTTATTTACTTCTTGATCTTTTGTTACTAGTGATTAGGACTTGAGTACTAGATTGACTGTGTCAAGGTCATGTAAGTTGAACTAAAAATCTGATTAGCGTAACTATAATTATTTTCCCTTTTACTGTGAGGATATTACCAACCAAGTGAAATCCAATATGATGCTAAGTATTGTATAATTGTTAAAGTGTAACCTAGGAAACTTAATAGTGTAACTATAACCTCAATTTATAGCATTGTTTCCTTGTAAGGCATGGATACACCTAAAATTTTGTTCACTTTTTCAAACAAAAGGATAACATCAAGAAGTATCTCCTCTTTAGGCAAACAAAAAAAAAGTTAGAAGATCAACTAGTAAAAATCCCATTTAGATAAAAAATCTTTTTAGAGAAAAACACTCAAAGAAACCAATAAGAAGTTGAAAATTAGAAATTGTTCCAAGTGCAATTGGTTGGTCCAATATGGCTGGGGAATTTAATGGTAGAGACCACTAGTTATTTTGTTTCTAGTATCATAGTTAAGTTGATACACCATTGTCGAGATGAATTACACATGAAAGATAAACAAACACACTAACATGAACTTGATCATTAATATAAGCTAAAGATAGTGTCTTTCTTTCAAATTAATCTAATAGAGTGTTTATTCATCTTTAATCTCATTAAAATATGGTAATGGTAGTGAAGTTTAGAATGTTTGTACTCATTTATTCAGAATATAAGTAGTGTGTTTGTCTCTAATGAGGTTTTGTGAATATCCAAATGAGGCATGTACTTGAACTAAACATCATGTTAAAAAAAACTTGACATAGTAGTGATGATGAATAAAAATAAAAAACATTTCATCTAAAGTAATATTAGAACGTTTTGATATGCAAAGTAATATTGATTTAGTTGATATATAAACTATACTATATATATCAGGAGTTATCATCATAGTTTTTTCATATCAATATACCATAAGTTAAGCCCATAATATTGAGTTCCTTCCATGCAATGATTTATTTGTGTAAGGTGAGACTTGTCTATTGTCTAGACATGCGCATGAGAATGCAGACCATAGTGCCAAATTTCTTAACTAGGACATCACAGGGAATACAACATAGCTGGATATTATTTATGCAATTCATTGAGGAATCTAACAAAACAGAGAGCCCAATGGAATCTGAATAGCTACGAATGAAAAGTTAATAAATCTTGCTCATTAAGCGTGGGGTAGCCATAGAAGTCCATCTATCAAATTACTTTAGTTAGTTATGAATTGCGATATGGGCATCATCTCTATTCCATCTATGGAAGAAGTCAACACTTAAAGATCCTCTTAACTTGATTACTTATAAATTTTCTAGGTAAGGTACGCCTTGGGTAATCCAGACACGTGCCTAGTCGGATGCCAAAGGACCTTCTTAGCTATACATGATGATCTCCATTGCAAACTATGGTAATTGGTTAATCTTAAGGTCCATGATTTATGGAATAAAAGATGAAGAAAAAATCATTATATAAAAATAAATAAGTATTCTTCATAATAGAATGAGGTTAGTAAAATAGAGCTAAATGATAATACCATGAAGGTTTGCTATTATCTAGATGTTTCCATTAATAAGTCTATCTAGTATTTCATGTTTATTGTATGGCTCATTTTGCTTATATGATCCATTTTTATTAATTAAGGCTTAATTACATTTCAATTAAATGCTTTATACATTGCACAATCCATCTACTAGTTGGGGGTTATCTACATTACTGTGGAGATTCATGCCCACTAAGTTGATATCTCACTTCTGCATTGATCAAAATTTTAGGTAATCATGAAGCTTGTAGTGTAGTATAAATAATAATTTGAGAAAGCTATGATAGATTCAATGCTAATACTATGAGTTATTCATTAGTGAATGTCCATGCGTACTGTAGATCCCATATGTAGGAACATTTCGTGGTGGATGTAAATACTTTTTGTATGAAGGTCGTAACATCACAGTCACTTACAAATACACTTTTCTAGTTCCAATAGTAGAAAATATATATGTACCAAGAAGGCAACACAATTGAACCAGAACATTAATAATTCTTTCCTAGATACTATGAGTTTTGCGAAAAGTCTTTAGGGATGCAAAGTTCACCACAACCATCTAATTCTAGTGAGCTTTAATTTGATTTTCTGATTGGGTATTGAGAGTGGAATCTTACCGGTAATAGAGAAAGTTATCAAGCACAATTAAAACCATGAAAAAGAAAGGAAAATTATATACATACCAAGTTTTAGAACGCACGTCACACCATCAATGGTTCATTGATGTTCCAAAAATCAATCGACATTATGCTGGAAGTTTTTTCTAATGGTCCTTAAGTTTTCCAAATGGTCACATAAAATGAATTGGTGAACTATTTGAGTATTGTTGTGTATACTATTTTTTTATAATATGTAATAGTATTATTAGATGGATAAATCATAATACAACAACATACCATTATCAACTATAGAGTTTGTACTACACAACTTAACTATCAGAACTGAAACAACAAAAGTGCCAATATCCTATTTTGGTTGTTAATGGCTATAAAACTGATAATCAAATAGTATCTAATAACAAAAGAGGTACCCTGATAGTAGGACTCAAAATATAAGCTACTGGATGTGATTATTAGTCTTCATTTTATCAGTCAAAGATATGTTTCAGAGTGTATGTCCATGTCTAACCTTTGAATCCCTAAAGCCAACATGTTTGTTGTTGATGGCATCCCTTATGATGGACTCCAAGTCCAATCCCATATCATCTGTACTGAGGGAACATATCATATGTTCCATGTATATTCCTAATCAATTTCTCTATGTTGTGATTATTGAATATTCCTTGATTTCTTTTTGTCCATATTGATGTGCACAAATCATATCATCTTTTGGATCATGTTTGGTTGCATATCCATGTTGTTTTGACTCAATTATCACTCTCATTCATGCTAGATTCTATATTTTTAGCTATTCTTACTTGTCTCATGGTTTGTATTATAGGTACTACATATTGCAATGAAATTATGAGTAATATATCATATTATCTATTATTGGATCACTCCTCAAGTATCAACATGTTTTGGGGTTCAAAATTACACAAATACCACTTTTTACAGCATGTAAATCAGACCTACACACTGAAAGTTATGAGCAAAATACACAACAGTCCAGAACAGTGAGGTGCACGGCGTGCACTTTAAAGTGCACGGCGTGCACCTGGCAGTTTTAGCATTTTAAAAAATACGAGTTTTTGTTTAAAACGAAGTGGGAACTTAATGGGCAGTTATGCCCGGTCATTTATGAACATTCCCTCGTCCCAGAGCAAGCCTAGAGCAGAGGAGGGCGATTTTGAGGAGATCAAGGGTGGTTTCTTGGGAAAGGAGTCCATTTCTTCTTCTCTTCTTCTCCATTGTCTTCTCCAAAGTGCAGCCAAGCTTCCCCAACTTCGTGCAGCTTCTCAGGATAGGAGCCAGTCCATTTTGGAGCAGCTTTAGGAGTGGAACTTCGTCCCCAAGATGGAATTCTACTTCTCTTGGGTTACACTTTCAATTCTCCTGGCTTTTCCTTCTCTAAACCATGTTAAACTCTAAAAATTCTGTAGCATTTTTGCAATACATGATCATGGACGAGTAGAATCCGAATCTTGGACATGGGAGAGTAACTCCCATGTCATAGCTTGTATGAACATATGAATTTCGTACTAAATGTTAGTTTCTTGCATGTTCCAAGAGTTGTTTCAGATCTGAAATGCTTGTTTGAGTGATTGGCCATCATACTTGCATGTTTTATGCTTTCTTTCATTATCTGAGAAGATGTGTTTGAGAGTATGGAGTTACTCTTTTGGCAACTTGTCCTTGACCACAAAAGTAGCTGGGATTATGTTGCGGAGCAAGATTTGTGATTTGAAATGAAATACATACACGAGAGTGATGTATGGAATTAAAATAGTCATCACTTCACCAGGAGGTGAGTGATGACTACAAACCTCCTTTGCAACCTAATTTACATGTTTAAATTCGTATTTTAATATAATCTATGATGTGATAGTGAAATCCCAAGTCTAAGATCCTTCCAAATCTGAATCTTAACCTTTCTTAAGTGATAATTTACTGTTTTGTTTTAAATCTATAATTTAGTTGTTATAATCCAATCATCTTGTGTACAACGATCTAGATTATTGAAAATCATAACTCTTGCGCCTAACTAACCAACGCTCCTTGTGTTTGACCTCGACTACAACTACTCTCGTATACTTGCGGGATATAGCTAGTTGAGTAAAAGATCATTCTTATGATTGAAACTCGTTAGTGTAAATAACCAACAAGTTTTTTGCGCCGTTGCTGGGGAGCATCGGTATTCCTGTTAGAGTAAGAGTTTTTGATAAGTAAATGAGACTAGATCACATCCTTCATATCCACCATCATATCCATAAATCATAATTCATCATGATCATCATAATTTGTTGTATCTTCCATGTTTGTTTTTGTATCTCACTCACCTTGTTTATTTGCAGGAGCATATGGGGTGTTCATAAAAAGATCCTTGACCGTGCATATCTCTACATTCAGAAAATGAACACACTATTTGCAGCCCTCATGGAGCAAGAAGGAGTGAAACCCAAACATGTATGGAGGAATCACAACCCGCACAACCATCATCCATGTCACCATCATCCAAATGACATTCACCCATGCCGCCTTCATCCACATCACCTTCATATGTACCACCCTCATCCACACATCCTTCATCCACACCACCATCATTCACACCTAATCCACCACCAACACCCATACCACATACATCACCACCATCTACGCCACACCCACCTAATCCTCCATATCCACATGAAGAACTAGTCAAGGAGGATGACCTTCCTCTTAAGGACTACTGTAACGACCCCGTCTCCCGGTAACCCCCAATTAAGGGAGACCCAAAGGTCAAAACCGTTATTCAATTAACAGGATCAAAGGTTCGACAAATAATCAATAATAATTAAATAAACTTCACCAACTAAAGCTAAAAACTGGTATAAAATAAAACTTTGTTTACCTTTTTAAAAGATGGGATTTCTAAACTTCTATCCATGAAGATGCTACTCTAACTAATCCTCCTGTGCACGTTAATTCTCATTTAATTCCACATATGCCACTTTACTATTTGTTCTTTTCATTTGTACCTAAAACACCGACAAACAAAACGTCGGTCAGTATATCGAAATATACTGGTATGTGGAGACAACCAAAAGTTTGCACATATGGATAACAATTTAAATATCACAATCAAATTATTTAACAAGCCAATTTACACTTTTCAGTATGACATTCTCCACCGCTTTTGCCCTAACCCTGGCATACCCACCTTAGGGTGCCCTTTGCCAATGACTTAAGGCCACCTTCTCAATCCCGAGCTTGGTGCCTGGGGGTCACCACTCATGGTGCCCACTAGTCATGCAATATCATAGGCCACCTTCTTGGTGCCTGGGGTCACCACTCAAGGTGTCCATTGGTCTACCCATCTGGGCCTGACCTTTGGCATCATCCATCAGGGTGGCATGTAGGTGTGAGAATCCATACTTCTATTATTAATGTGATAATCATAGTGACTTTATAATTTGCAAATATGAACATCCAAACTGATAATTTGCAGTCAATGAGATCAATCATCCGACAACCACGCGGGAAACTAATGCGGTTATTCATAAGCGTAACCACATACCTGATCCAGAGCAACTTGTTGTCCAAGCAATAATGATAAAGAACAAGCAACAAGCAATCAACAAGTATCCTGAAATTAATGCATGACATCCAAGTGTTATAATTTATCCAGAACATTCTAAAGCTAGACTTGGATTCCACCTTATGTTTTCTAGACCACATTAGGGTTTTATTAGGGTTTTTTCTTCCATAATGCTTTTATCCTATTAAATTCTCTCTTAATTCATAAACCCTAATTTCGACATCAAAAGCCCAATTAAAGATGATTATTTCTCTTTTATGCCAAAACTACCTTCTTTACCCTTTTAATTTATTTCAAGGTCATTAAACTCAATTATAACCTTTAGTTTCTTTCGGATTAACAACTCATAATTCATGATGGTCTAATTCCCATATGAACTCTATTTAGTATTAACTCTACCTTGATTCAATCGAAAACCCTAATTTCTATATTAAGGTTATCTTTCCACAAATTAGTGACTTTAATGCTCAAAATAGCATATTCCAACCTTAATCATGAAATTAGTCAATTAAAGCCATTAAGAGTCGAATTTACCAACATTAGGGTTTCATGGCTCATTAATGTATCATTCATGCACATTAGACTCGAAATTAAACTAATTACATGCAAATTCATCCTTTTCCAATCTTAATGATCCTTTTTATCATTAACAGGATAATATCAACTTAATATACTCATTTAACCTTTTCTAACTCATTAATCATCAAAGGTTAGGGTTTTTCATTGATTAAACTATTAAAGATAGTATCTCTATATACTTTTAGAATTGCATAAGGAATCAGGCTCCAATTATATTTTATTTAGATTCCTCTCGATTTTCTGAGCAAGTTTCATGTATAAAGTGTATCCATCCGAGCTACGGTTTTTGAGATATGAATTAAACAAAATAACTTATTGTTGGCCAATGAGAGGGCACCACGTCTCCCACTTTCCATGCAACGTTGCTGCTTGAGAACATTTCGAAATGACGCAAATACCCTTACTTAAGTTGTGCGCTTTATAAGCCCGCAGAGGGCAGAACGGTCCAATGTCCCGAGACCTTCTTCAACCTTGAGAGACCTAATCAGGTGCGCCAAACTGCAGCAAGGTTTGGCTGCCCCTCTCCATGCTTGACCTCGACGGCCACCGGAAAAGCCTCCTCTACCTCCGTCGTGCCTTGGTTCACACGGGGAACCCTCGATTAATGGCTGAGGTGGTTGGTCCTATGCGCGCCAAGGCTGCGATCTGCTGCGGTTTGCAGGTCTTCGGCCGTGAGCTGCTCAGGGTTGGGAGCATGGAAAGGATATACAAGCGTTTTAGGCTGGTCTCATGAGGTTTGTGCCTCCTTCTAGACCCATCGAAGCTCCTTTGGGCCCAGGAAAACAAACAACTCTCATGTTTAGGGTTGGTGGACGAAAATAAGAAAAAGTAGAGAAGATCCATTGTGATTATCCTGATTTCGGTCGAGGGCTCTACCCCTTATATAGGGGAGGGTAGCCACGCCCTAAAAAGCTTGCCCCTAAAGTAATCAAGGCCCCTTTATCAAAAAGGAAACTTACTTTCCTTGTTTGGGTGCGAATTCTCTTCTTTAATCTATTTATTGTTTATTAGTATTCCTTGACTATTAAAGAATCTATTATTCTAAAGGAAATTCGAAAGTTATCTCTCTCTTATTTTCCTTATGCATTTTTAATTTATTGATCACGAATTTATATTTTCTTTTAGTAGGAAATACCTTCTTTCTCAACAAAATCACTTATTTCCTTAATTAGGTATTCCTATTATCCTTTTATTTTGCAATTTGATATTTTCTCTTTCCTCTTTCTCATTGGGGCTCCTTGGCACCCAAGAAACTTTAAGAATTCGAAATTCCTTTTAAAGGAATACTCATTATCCTTAAATGCATCAATATGCATTATTCTCATTATCTTGTTTTATTTCTTATTAAAATATTTCCTTTTGTGGATTTCTCTTTATTTCTCTCTTATTTTCCTCATTAGTGTTCCTTCTATTATTAGGAATCCTTGGGACACGAAATCCCACTAAGGATTACCCATTTATTCCTCTTTTCACATATTTTCCACATTTCATCAATGTTTTCAATTTCTTTATTAATAAGGAAACACTTAATTGATATTTTCTTTTCTTATTGCCTTTTCTTTGCAACTTTGGACTCCTTGGAACCCAAGGAATCTAAGAGGCACGAAATCCTCTTTGGATTTGCCTTCTAGAGGTTTCCACACCTTTCTTATCTCAAATTCTCAGTTATTCATTAATTAATTGAATTTCCTTGTTATTGGGCCCAATAGCCAATAAAGCCCTCAAATCAAACAACATGGCTATTGTAAATGAAATCCATTTATTCAAAATAGATTGTATCATTTATTCGTTCAAAAATCTTTAATATGAGAAATTATATTTCTCAGCAAAAGAACCCAAAATTGGGGTTGTAACATCCTTCCCCTCTTATAAGAATTTTTCCCTCAAAATTCCATCAAGCAAGAAAACAAATAGGATAAGTCTTTCATATGTCCATCATGGATCCCATGTGGCTTCACCCTTTCCATGGTGTTTCCCAAGAACCTTCATTATCTCATATTCTTCCATCTGAGTTCTTTCTTACCTTGGTATATCGTACCCTCATAGGTGACTCAGGATATTTCAGCCTCTCAAAAGCTGAAAAGGTTCAGGGCTCAACACATGGCTTGGGTACCTCACATAGTGCTCTAGATCGGACTCACATTACACATCGTGTTATCCTGAGGGGTAAGGCTAAACACAACCATCTCCACCAATCCATCTCAAATGGACCCATATATCAGGGATTCAGCTCTCTCAACTGTAGCTTAGAGGGCTCGGATTTTCACATTATATTCCTCCACAGTGAACTGCATGTCAGTCTGCTTTGCATCAGCTCGTGACTCATGTCACCACTGGGCTCTCTCTCAGCCATTGCACGATCAAAGAGACTTCATCTGCACACACCTGGGGTTCTTTTCTGACCTTCGTGAGGCCTCCTTCACCAACATCATCATAATGAAGTGGTGACTGACACAACCTCCCTATAGAACTTCTTGCATCCCGATAAAGTCTATGGCGGTTAACATTACATCTTAAGAACTGTCTCTATGTATCACCCTAAATGAGCACACATGCTCTCATCAGACCCTCTAGTCTGGATCATACTATCCATTAGTATGGGGTGATAAACTGTATAAACACTGAGCTCTTCATGTATCTACTTCCACCTCATGGAAGTGAACTCTGGGGTCACATCAAAAACTTTTGAATTCGCATCATGGTGTAGTTGAACCATTTCTTTTCATATGTAGTTCAACCAGATCTGTCCCTTGACAGAACTCTTCCTTTCTCATGTCATCTAGGTAAGGCGATCTACCATAACCCATATTGTATTTTGACCTTCTTGGTCTAGGAGAGACTCACAACATCCATAATGATGAACTCTCATTCCTTCTCCGAAACTCTTTATACTTTACATCCATGCACTGGGTTAATGGTGTTCGTCCTTCACCTCCTGGCTTGCATGGCCACATGCTACAAGCAACTTTGTTTTAAGCATCCAGAATACTACCATCACTTATTATCTTTGTAGTATCAAGGTGTATCATGATCTTAAAACCATGATCTTCTGTAAGTCATGATTCCTCGAGATCGATACCTCAGAAACCCCAAACTACTTTCATCAGGGTTTCATTACATTCTCTTCCAGAGAAGAGCATCTGAGGCTCTAACCCATCCTTTCATTACGTCAAGGACTAGACCAACTAACCCAACAATCATTAACTTGTTCAACCTATCTCATTACATCTGAGTGTTAGCCAAAACACATCTTCTTTCCAAACTTAGGGTTAGCCAAACAACCTCCACTTCTTCTAGTTTCCAGCTAAACTAGGCAGCTATACTTCAACCAGAGTATTCATTACCACTTCACCCCCTTAGGTGTCAGGTAATGTGACTATATACACCTCCATGTATTATACTTATCATCTCATTTAAAACTCTAAGCTGGTCTTCATCAAGAAACTCTGAGCTCATCCTCATGGTGATTCAACTCAACTTTGCATAACTTGCAATTTCCACATAGCTCATGATAAAACATCCTTACAAGATGATCTCCTTATACTCTTAGTGTTAGTAAACCATCCATGTACCATTCACTTCACAAGGGTATGTTATCATCTCTATTCTCATACCTTGTAGCAATGTTTCAACTCGCATTATCTTTTATCCTTGGTGTATGGCATGCGCACTGTCCTATCTCTCACTCCCATAACAAGAGGAAATAAGCATTTGGCTGCAGTCCAAATACAGAGTTCTTCCTGTTCCAAGAGTAGAGATGGTACAACCCACCTCGCCAGTACACTTTCAAATCTAAGTTGAAACGTGCCACATATCATCCTGTTATCAAAATTACTTCCATGAAAAACTGGTCCAGAACTTACTTGGTCCAAGCATAATCCTTAGTCATCTCCTCTAGATCTATAGGGTGCCGGAACTTTTGGGGTCATCCCTCTTCCCTTCTGCACCAGAGAGTGCCCTACTCATCTGCCCTTTGGGTCCCATGAGTTTATGAAGGTGATCAATCTCCTAACCCATGACCCTCGGACAATGATAGCTGTTACCTCCCGACCCTATGGTCATGTGCAAATAGGGAATTAGGCAACTCCTTCTTCCATCGGTCTTATCCCTCCCTGACCCTAGGATAGACTTAGGATTATATCATAGTACATGTTCAACATAGAACCTTACCCAATCCTTCATCATCTCTCTCTGCATTCTTGACTGACTTTCATCCCTTCATAAGGGTCATGGCAACCTGCCTACCTTGGTCAGGTCCCATATCGGCTACCTCCATGGTAACACATCCACATGCACTCAGATATGGTTATCTATGGGTTTACTGGTTCATTTTCATGCCATGTACTTTTCACTTAGCTTCTCAAGATCCTACAAAACCTCCTTAGGTTACCTAGAAACCGACAGAACTGGTACACATCCTACAAAAGGGTCCCTCTCCCAGGATGGGAGGGAACTACAACTCTTGACAACAAGGTCACAAACATCCTTAGGGTTTACTTCCATATGAGCATGCTTAACCCAACATCTACTAAGGCACAGGAAGACCACCTATTAAACCATGCCAGGTCATACTTGTTCTCTTTCCTCAACATTAGTTCAACTTAGTGGTGAGGGGTTCATCAAACATACCCTTAACTCAAGGGGTTTCCTTTACCTTTTCACTTGAGGAGCACCATGCTCGGGACTATAGAGACTCAAATCTCACCATGAGCATTGGATACACAGCTTCCCCTCTTAGGCCTAGGAAGCCTAGATTCTCCTTTGGGTAGCCCATTGCATGCTCAATCTCTCAACCATGAATCAAGCATGTCCCAGGTATGTCATGTACTACCATGATCTTTCTACTCAAGAAACACTTCAGAGTTGATTCCTCTTCCCAGACAACTACTAGGTATAAAGCCTCACAACTGGTGCCTTAACCTCCTCAGGGTCTAAAGCACTCTCTATCTCATCTAGTAGGAAATCACTTATACCATAGGTACCAGAAGCATCATCCTCTCTCTAGGGTTTGGTTACTCTCAAGCTAACCAAGACATCATCAACCTCCAGGGATCATGCATGAGGCAACCATTATCATCCACTTAGGTCGCATCATTGTCGATTCCCACTGTTCCTCAAGTTTCGGGGTTTCAGGCTTCCAACTTTCTTGGTCGAGGTCTGCTCCCTCCCTCTAGAGCTAATCCTACAACCAACCCCTCTATAAGAGGTCCTGTCTTTATGAAGGATCAAGCTCCTAAGAATGCCCCTACCTGAGTGAAGCTTATACTCGAACTTACGTTTACTCAAGGTTATCTATAACCCCTTATGCTTATCTCCTAAGCCATCCATCATGATCCCTTGACTGGGGTTTCACTTAACTTTCAACACTACTGACGCACTTTGGGTGCAGGTTATATCCTACTTGCAACAGCCCTATAGGTTCTTCTCTACCCTTATCCAGGAAGGAGTTACCCTTTTCTCAAACATGCACGACCCTCTCCAGGGTTGGGTCGCCAAAGGTACTAGGTTATCCAACCTTTCATGGCTCGTATGACGATCCCAAGGCATGTCCAACCAAACACTCGGTCTAAGTCATCATGTCAACTCTATCTCTAACCTTCACTTAGGGTTAGGGTTAACATCATCCTCAAAGGATGTGTCAGGTATCTACTTTTGATGGAGGTCTCTACCTCCAAGACTAACTCTCTCTACTCATCCTCCTGCCAAGGAGGTCTATCCTCAAGTATCTCCTGAGGGTAATGACAACTCATGTCATACGACCTAAGCATGTATCTATTCCTTTACGCTTACTCTATTAAGCTTATGTCCATGACATCTTATTTACATGCTTTTTATTAATTTGATGGAGGATTCCTTAATCCTTATCTATGTTACCCATACCTCAAGAGGGCGAGGAAAAGAGAGAAAACCCTAATCCTTAAGGTCCTTAATAGAATTTGAGTCGAGAAGGGATGAACAAGATGAGAGAGTCCTAAAGGTATCTTATTTCAATTCATACCCTAAGACTTTGGCCAGGCAGTCACACAGATTCGGGAGTCCTCGTATTCCGACTAGCGGTGCGGAGGAAAATCTTGCCAGCCCCCGGTCGTGATCCTTTTCTAGACACCTCTGTCTTTCGGATAATCCTCTAATAACTCCCTTGGGTTCTACAGAATTTGTAAAATTTAATAATTATTAAAGATTAATTGAGGAACCTATGCTCTGATACCAATTGTAACGACCCCGTCTCCCGGTAACCCCCAATTAAGGGAGACCCGAAGGTCAAAGCTGTTATTCAATTAACATGATCAAAGGTTCGACAAATAATCAATAATAATTAAATAAACTTCACCAACTAAAGCTAAAAACTGGTATAAAATAAAACTTTGTTTACCTTTTTAAAAGATGGGATTTCTAAACTTCTATCCATGAAGATGCTACTCTAACTAATCCTCCTGTGCACGTTAATTCTCATTTAATTCCACATATGCCACTTTACTATTTGTTCTTTTCATTTGTAACTAAAACACCGACAAACAAAACGTCGGTCAGTATATCGAAATATACTGGTATGTGGAGACAACCAAAAGTTTGCACATATGGATAACAATTTAAATATCACAATCAAATTATTTAACAAGCCAATTTACACTTTTCAGTATGACATTCTCTACCGCTTTTGCCCTAACCCTGGCATACCCACCTTAGGGTGCCCTTTGCCAATGACTTAAGGCCACCTTCTCAATCCCGAGCTTGGTGCCTGGGGGTCACCACTCATGGTGCCCACTAGTCATGCAATATCATAGGCCACCTTCTTGGTGCCTGGGGTCACCACTCAAGGTGTCCATTGGTCTACCCATCTGGGCCTGACCTTTGGCATCATCCATCAGGGTGGCATGTAGGTGCGAGAATCCATACTTCTATTATTAATGTGATAATCATAGTGACTTTATAATTTGCAAATATGAACATCCAAACTGATAATTTGCAGTCAATGAGATCAATCATCCGGCAACCACGCGGGAAACTAATGCGGTTATTCATAAGCGTAACCACATACCTGATCCAGAGCAACTTGTTGTCCAAGCAATAATGATAAAGAACAAGCAACAAGCAATCAACAAGTATCCTGAAATTAATGCATGACATCCAAGTGTTATAATTTATCCAGAACATTCGAAAGCTAGACTTGGATTCCACCTTATGTTTTCTAGACCACATTAGGGTTTTATTAGGGTTTTTTCTTCCATAATGCTTTTATCCTACTAGATGCTCTCTTAATTCATAAACCCTAATTTCGACATCAAAAGCCCAATTAAAGATGATTATTTCTCTTTTATGCCAAAACTACCTTCTTTACCCTTTTAATTTATTTCAAGGTCATTAAACTCAATTATAACCTTTAGTTTCTTTCGGATTAACAACTCATAATTCATGATGGTCTAATTCCCATATGAACTCTATTTAGTATTAACTCTACCTTGATTCAATCGAAAACCCTAATTTCTATATTAAGGTTATCTTTCCACAAATTAGTGACTTTAATGCTCAAAATAGCATATTCCAACCTTAATCATGAAATTAGTCAATTAAAGCCATTAAGAGTCAAATTTACCAACATTAGGGTTTCATGGCTCATTAATGTATCATTCATGCACATTAGACTCGAAATTAAACTAATTACATGCAAATTCATCCTTTTCCAATCTTAATGATCCTTTTTATCATTAACAGGATAATATCAACTTAATATACTCATTTAACCTTTTCTAACTCATTAATCATCAAAGGTTAGGGTTTTTCATTGATTAAACTATTAAAGATAGTATCTCTATATACTTTTAGAATTGCATAAGGAATCAGGCTCCAATTATATTTTATTTAGATTCCTCTCGATTTTCTGAGCAAGTTTCATGTATAAAGTGTATCCATCCGAGCTACGGTTTTTGAGATATGAATTAAACAAAATAACTTACTGTCGGCCAATGAGAGGGCGCCACGTCGCCCACTTTCCATGCAACGTTGCTGCTTGAGAGCATTTTGAAATGACACAAATACCCTTACTTAAGTTGTGCGCTTTATTAGCCCGCAGAGGGCAGAATGGTCCAATGTCCCGAGACCTTCTTCAACCTTGAGAGACCTAATCAGGTGCGCCGAACTGCAGCAAGGTTTGGCTGCCCCTCTCCATGCTGGACCTCGACGGCCACCGGAAAAGCCTCCTCTACCTCCGTCGTGCCTTGGTTCACATGGGGAACCCTCGATTAATGGCTGAGGTGGCTGGTCCTATGCGCGCCAAGGCTGCGATCTGCTGCGGTTTGCAGGTCTTCGGCCGCGAGCTGCTCAGGGTTGGGAGCATGGAAAGGATATACAAGCGTTTTAGGCTGGTCTCATGAGGTTTGCGCCTCCTTCTAGACCCATCGAAGCTCCTTTGGGCCCAGGAAAACAAACAACTCTCATGTTTAGGGTTGGTGGATGAAAATAAGAAAAAGTAGAGAAGATCCATTGTGATTATCCTGATTTCGGCCGAGGGCTCTACCCCTTATATAGGGGAGGGTAGCCACACCCTAAAAAGCTTGCCCCTGAAGTAATCAAGTCCCCTTTATCAAAAAGGAAACTTACTTTCCTTGTTTGGGTGCAAAAACTCTTCTTTAATCTATTTATTGTTTATTAGTATTCCTTGACTATTAAGGAATCTATTATTCTAAAGGAAATTCGAAAGTTATCTCTCTCTTATTTTCCTTATGCATTTTTAATTTATTGATCACGAATTTATATTTTCTTTTAGTAGGAAATACCTTCTTTCTCAACAAAATCACTTATTTCCTTAATTAGGTATTCCTATTATCCTTTTATTTTGTAATTTGATATTTTCTCTTTCCTCTTTCTCATTGGGGCTCCTTGGCACCCAAGAAACTTTAAGAATTCGAAATTCCTTTTAAAGGAATACTCATTATCCTTAAATGCATCAATATGCATTATTCTCATTATCTTGTTTTATTTCTTATTAAAATATTTCCTTTTGTGGATTTCTCTTTATTTCTCTCTTATTTTCCTCATTAGTGTTCGTTCTATTATTAGGAATCCTTGGGACACGAAATCCCACTAAGTATTACCCATTTATTCCTCTTTTCACATATTTTCCACATTTCATCAATGTTTTCAATTTCTTTATTAATAAGGAAACACTTAATTGATATTTTCTTTTCTTATTGCCTTTTCTTTGCAACTTTGGACTCCTTGGAACCCAAGGAATCTAAGAGGCACAAAATCCTCTTTGGATTTGCCTTCTAGAGGTTTCCACACCTTTCTTATCTCAAATTCTCAGTTATTCATTAATTAATTGAATTTCCTTGTTATTGGGCCCAATAGCCAATAAAGCCCTCAAATCAAACAACATGGCTATTGTAAATGAAATCCATTTATTCAAAATAGATTATATCATTTATTCGTTCAAAAATCTTTAATATGAGAAATTATATTTCTCAGCAAAAGAACCCAAAATTGGGGTTGTAACAACTACTTTGGTAAAACTACAATGTACATGAGTGGGCCTATTAATATTTTAGAATTTGAGGCAAAGGAGTTTTCTATCAGCCCATCCATCATACAATTTCTACAACTGAATGCATTTGGAGGGACACCAATGGAGGATCCAAACCTCCACATTGCTGAATTTCTGCATTTGCTAAGCACTATAAAGATATATGGTGTTCCTACTGATGGGATACACCTAATCCTTTTTCCATTCTCTCTTAGGGATAGAGCCAAGGCATGTCTCTATACTTTACCAAAGAAGTCAATCGGCACTTGGGAGGAGCTTCTAAAGGTCTTTTTGGCAAGATATTTTCCACCAAGCAAGACCGCACAATTGAGGAGTCAACTCATCAATTATTCTCAAAGGGATGGAGAGACTTTGTATGATGCATGGGAGAGGTTCAAAGATCTTCAACATCTTTGTCCACATCACGGTCTAAGCAATTGGCTTCTATTGCAATATTTCTATAATGGTTTGTGCTACAATACAAGGATGTCTATTGATGCAGCTGCAAATGGAGCTCTAATGAACAAATCTTATGGAGAAGCCTATGCTATTATTGAAGATATGGCATCAAATTATTTCCAATGGAGTACGACTACAAGCTACCACCCATCCTTTTCACATACTACTTCTAAAATGCAAGTGGAAGATCACATGGTTGATGCTATAGACTTGATTGCAACAAGGCTAGACACTTTGTCACAAAGGTTTGAGAATCTAAGCACACAACTAATTCAAACAGCCAACAATATTTGTGATGCATGTGGGTTACTTGGACACTCATCTTCTACATGTTATGCTTCTTCTATTTATTCTCCAATGGGCTACACTCCACCGGACTTCTACAACAATGTGAACCCGAATTTCATTCAGCCACAACAACCACAAGTAACTTCTAGATTAGAGTCCATGCTTGCAACATTTATTTCAACTCAAATGCAGCAAAATGAGGAGTTCCATCAACAAAGACAATCAATGAAGGGTGACATTTGCCAACTCTCTTCTAAGATGGAGACTATAGCCACTCATGCACACATCTTGGAGAAACAAATTTCCCAGCAAGCTCTTCCTAGCAAAGAAGCATTTCCACCTTTCTTGCCTAGTCCACCGGAGACAAATCCTACATATTTCAGGCCAGTGACATTGAAGAATGGAGTTTTTATAGAGTTATATCCTTCAAAGTATGATGATGTTGATATCCATGATGATTATGAAATTGCAACTAAAGGGGAGAAAGCTACAACACATGCTCTACATGTTGATTCTTCAAGCAAGCTACATGTCCTTCCTCCTCACATTCTAGATGACACATTGTTTTATAATGATAACACTCTTCCCAACTCATATTTTGATGATGCTTCAAAGGAGAATGAAAAGACAAATAGTATTGGCATACAAAAGAGTATTCTTGCTGCAGCTAATAGGTGCTTTCTCTTGCCCCAAATCAAGGACATATTTGCAAGGAGGCATCAATCTTTAGCACAACAATTTCCAGCTGCAAATCAGAGCACCGGTCCTCCATGGACTTTGATGTTTCCACCATGATTAGGTACCCGGTTGCAACCTTTTTATTTTGATTTATGCAGTGAGGACACTACAGATTTCAAGCTTAGGGGGGAGCAACCGGATGGTAACCTAGTTCTTTTAGCTTTTCCCTTTCATGTTATTTGCTTCTTGTCATTTGCTTTTGTTTTGTGTTCACATTTCAGTCATTGTTTTCAATTCTCCTCTTTTGGTGGCAAATCTAGTATGATATGAGGTGTATATTTTATATGTGGATAGAACTCATATGCTTAACAGATTGTCCTCTTTTGATGAGAAATATCATTTGGAGAAATTGTAAAAGGCATGCATTAATCAAATGAAACCTTTTGGCCATCAACATGTGCTTAACTCTAGTTTATGCTTCTAGCCTGAACATTCATCTTTCACATCCTTGATTGCTTAAAACATGTAATGGTTTCAATTTTTGTGAGTAAATCAACTTTACAACATCATTTGGAATATGAGATGCCTTTGTCAAGCTCTTAGTGCATTTTCAACCACTCTTTCAATGAAAAAAAATCAAAACAAATGAATGAAATCTAGCTAATGTTGCAATTTAGTTGACTCTCCTATGTTTTGGAAAAATTTCAAAATTTCTTTTGGCTTATCTCATCTTTATACCCCATAAAAGATGGCTAAACTGCCCACATATCATGCTAGCCTAGTGTAAGTCCGATCTGGCCACGATGGTTAGGTGGTATGTCTTAAAAGAGGGTAAAATACCCCAACCAACATTCTACGTGTGCATAAGCCTACATTAGCAGCCGAGTGTCGGAACCCATAATCCATTATCATATCATTTTTTGGAAAGAAGGAGAGTACAACTAAAATTGTCAATTTTAACTAAGATTTCATCATTTGTATCCTTAATAGTTGAGAGTTTGAGTTGCACATCCACTAATTGTTTGGCTTGGTCATCCAAATTCTACTTAGTGTTGTTTAATTGATTGATTCATTTAATTGTGACCACCCCTGCTGAACTAAAAATCTCTTTCTTGAGTGTTTAAGTTGAATTGATGGCTATGAGCATAAACATGTTGATCATGGTTGGTTTGGTCTTATACACATCTTTCATTTCATTTGATCTATTCATGAACTTGACAATTCTTCAATTATGTTTCTATGCTCTTTTTGCTTGAGGACAAGCAATAGTTTAATCTTAGGGGGATTTGATGTGCACAAATCATATCATCTTTTGGATCATGTTTGGTTGCATATCCATGTTGTTTTGACTCAATTATCACTCTCATTCATGCTAGATTCTATATTTTTAGCTATTCTTACTTGTCTCATGGTTTGTATTGTAGGTACTACATATTGCAATGAAATTATGAGTAATATATCATATTATCTCTTATTGGATCACTCCTCAAGTATCTACATGTTTTGGGGTTCAAAATTACACAAATACCACTTTTTACGGCATGTAAATCGGACCTACACACTGAAAGTTATGAGCAAAATACACAACATCCCAGAACAGCGAGGTGCACGGCGTGCACCTGGCAGTTTCAGCATTTTGAAAAATACGAGTTTTTGTTTAAAACGAAGTGGGAACTTAATGGGCAGTTATGCCCGGTCATTTATGAACATTCCCTCGTCCCATAGCAAGCCTAGAGCAGAGGAGGGCGATTTTGAGGAGATCAAGGGTGGTTTCTTGGGAAAGGAGTCCATTTCTTCTTCTCTTCTTCTCCATTGTCTTCTCCAAAGTGCAGCCAAGCTTCCCCAACTTTGTGCAGCTTCTCGGGAGAGGAGCCAGTCCATTTTGGAGCAGCTTTAGGAGTGGAATTTCGTCCCCAAGATGGAATTCTACTTCTCTTGGGTTACACTTTCAATTCTCCTAGCTTTTCTTTCTCTAAACCATGTTAAACTCTGAAAATTTTGTAGCATTTCTGCAATACATGATCATGGACGAGTAGAATCTGAATCTTGGACATGGGAGAGTAACTCCCATGTCATAGCTTGTATGAACATATGAATTTCATACTAAATGTTAGTTTCTTGCATGTTCCAAGAGTTGTTTCAGATTTGAAATGCTTGTTTGTGTGATTGGCCATCATACTTGCATGTTTTATGCTTTCTTTCATAATCTGAGAAGATGTGTTTGAGAGTATGGAGTTACTCTTTTGGAAACTTGTCCTTGACCACGAGAGTAGCTGGGATTATGTTGAGGAGTAAGGTTTGTGATTTGAAATGAACTACGTACACGAGAGTGATGTATGGAGTTAAAATCGTCATCACTTCACCGGGAGGTGAGTGATGACTACAAACCTCCTTTGCAAGCTAATTAACATGTTTAAATTCGTATTTTAATATAAGCTATGATGTGATAGTGAAATCCCAAGTCTAAGATCCTTCCAAATCTGAATCTTAACCTTTCTTAAGTGATAATTTACTGTTTTATTTTAAATCTATAATTTAGTTGTTATAATCCAATCATCTTGTGTACAACGATCTAGATTATTGAAAATCATAACTCTTGCACCTAACTAACCAACGCTCCTTGTGTTCGACCTCGACTACAACTACTCTCGTATACTTGCGGGATATAGCTAGTTGAGTAAAAGATCATTGTTATGAATGAAACTCGTTAGTGTAAATAACCAACAAGTTTTTGGCGCCGCTGCTGGGGAGCATCGGTATTCCTGTTAGAGTAAGAGTTTTTGATAAGTAATTGAGACTAGATCACATCCTTCATATCCACCATCATATCCATAAATCATAATTCATCGTGATCATCATAATTTGTTGTATCTTCCATGTTTGTTTTTGTATCTCACTCACCTTGTTTATTTGCAGGAGCATATGGGGTGTTCATATAAAGATCCTTGACCGTGCATATCTCTACATTCAGAAAATGAACACACTATTTGCAGCCCTCATGGAGAAAGAAGGAGTGAAACCCAAACATGTATGGAGGAATCACAACCCGCACAACCATCATCCATGTCACCATCATCCAAACGACATTCACCCATGCCGCCTTCATCCACATCACCTTCATATGTACCACCCTCATCCACACATCCTCCATCCACACCACCATCATTCACACCTAATTCACCACCATCATATACACCACCAACACCCATACCACATACATCACCACCATCTACGCCACACCCACCTAATCCTCCAGATCCACATGAAGAACTAGTCAAGGAGGATGACCTTCCTCTTAAGGACTACTTTGGTAAAACTACAATGTACATGAGTGGGCCTATTAATATTTTAGAATTTGAGGCAAAGGAGTTTTCTATCAGCCCATCCATCATACAATTTCTACAACTGAATGCATTTGGAGGGACACCAATGGAGGATCCAAACCTCCACATTGCTGAATTTCTGCAGTTGCTAAGCACTATAAAGATATATGGTGTTCCTACTGATGGGATACACCTAATCCTTTTTCCATTCTCTCTTAGAGATAGAGCCAAGGCATGGCTCTATACTTTACCAAAGAAGTCAATCGGCACTTGGGAGGAGCTTCTAAAGGTCTTTTTGGAAAGATATTTTCCACCAAGCAAGACCGCACAATTAAGGAGTCAACTCATCAATTATTCTCAAAGGGATGGAGAGACTTTGTATGATGCATGGGAGAGGTTCAAAGATCTTCAACATCTTTGTCCACATCACAGTCTAAGCAATTGGCTTCTATTGCAATCTTTCTATAATGGTTTGTGCTACAATACAAGGATGTCTATTGATGCAGCTGCAAATGGAGCTCTAATGAACAAATCTTATGGAGAAGCCTATGCTATTATTGAAGATATGGCATCAAATTATTTCCAATGGAGTACGACTACAAGCTACCACCCATCCTTTTCACATACTACTTCTGAAATGCAAGTGGAAGATCACATGGTTGATGCTATAGACTTGATTGCAACAAGGCTAGACACTTTGTCACAAAGGTTTGAGAATCTAAGCACACAACTAATTCAAACAGCCAACAATATTTGTGATGCATGTGGGTTACTTGGACACTCATCTTCTACATGTTATGCTTCTTCTATTTATTCTCCAATGGGCTACACTCCACCGGACTTCTACAACAATGTGAAACCGAATTTCATTCATCCACAACAACCACAAGTAACTTATAGATTAGAGTCCATGCTTGCAACATTTATTTCAACTCAAATGCAGCAAAATGAGGAGTTCCATCAACAAAGACAATCAATGAAGCGTGCCATTTTCCAACTCTCTTCTAAGATGGAGACTATAGCCACTCATGCACACGTCTTGGAGAAACAAATTGCCCAGCAAGCTCTTCCTAGCAAAGAAGCATTTCCACCTTTCTTGCCTAGTCCACCGGAGACAAATCCTACATATTTCAGGCCGGTGACATTGAAGAATGGAGTTGTTATAGAGTTATATCCTTCAAAGTATGATGATGTTGATATCCATGATGATTATGAAGTTGCAACTAAAGGGGAGAAAGCTACAACACATGCTCTACATGTTGATTCTTCAAGCAAGCTACATGTCCTTCCTCCTCACATTCTAGATGACACATTATTTTATAATTATAACACTCTTCCCAACTCATATTTTGATGATGCTTCAAAGGAGAATGAAAAGACAAATAGTATTGGCATACAAAAGACTATTCTTGCAACAACTAATAGGTGCTTTCGCTTGCCCCAAATCAAGGACATATTTGCAAGGAGGCATCAATCTTTAGCACAACAATTTCCAGCTATAAATCAGAGCACCGGTCCTCCATGGACTTTGATGTTTCCACCATGATTAGGTACCCGGTTGCAACCTTTTTAGTTTGATTTATGCAGTGAGGACACTGCAGATTTCAAGCTTAGGGGGGAGCAACCGGATGGTAACCTAGTTCTTTTAGCTTTTCCCTTTCATGTTATTTGCTTCTTGTTATTTGCTTTTGTTTTGTGTTCACATTTCAGTCATTGTTTTCAATTCTCCTCTTTTGGTGGCAAATCTAGTATGATATGAGGTGTATCTTTTATATGTGGATAGAACTCCTATGCTTAACAGATTGTCCTCTTTTGATGAGAAATATCATTTGGAGAAATTGTAAAAGGCATGCATTAATCAAATGAAACCTTTTCGCCATCAACATGTGCTTAAATCTAGTTTATGCTTCTAGCCTGAACATTCATCTTTCACATCCTTGATTGCTTAAAACATGTAATGGTTTCAATTTTTGTGAGTAAATCAACTTTACAACATCATTTGGAATACGAGATGCCCTTGTCAAGCTCTTAGTGCATTTTCAACCACTCTTTCAATGAAAAAAAAATCAAAACAAATGAATGAAATCTAGCTAATGTTGCAATTTAGTTGACTCTCCTATGTTTTGGAAAAATTTCAAAATTTCTTTTGGCTTATCTCATCTTTATACCCCATAAAAGATGGCTAAACTGCCCACATATCATGCTAGCCTAGTGTAAGTCCGATCTGGCCACGATGGTTAGGTGGTATGTCTTAAAAGAGGGTAAAATACCCCAACCGACATTCCACGTGTGCATAAGCCTACATTAGCAGCCGAGTGTCGGAACCCATAATCCATTATCATATCATTTTTTGGAAAGAAGGAGAGTACAACTAAAATTGTCAATTTTAACTAAGATTTCATCATTTGTATCCTTAATAGTTGAGAGTTTGAGTTGCACATCCACTAATTGTTTGGCTTGGTCATCCAAATTCTACTTAGTGTTGTTTAATTGATTGATTCATTTAATTGTGACCACCCCTGTTGAACTAAAAATCTCTTTCTTGGGTGTTTAAGTTGAATTGATGGCTATGAACATAAACATGTTGATCATGGTTGGTTTGGTCTTATACACATCTTTCATTTCATTTGATCTATTCATGAACTTGACAATTCTTCAATTATGTTTCTATGCTCTTTTTGCTTGAGGACAAGCAATAGTTTAAGCTTAGGGGGATTTGATGTGCACAAATCATATCATCTTTTGGATCATATTTGGTTGCATATCCATGTTGTTTTGACTCAATTATCACTCTCATTCATGCCAGATTCTATATTTTTAGCTATTCTTACTTGTCTCATGGTTTGTATTGTAGGTACTACATATTGTAATGAAATTATGAGTAATATATCATATTATCTCTTATTGGATCACTCCTCAAGTATCTACATGTTTTGGGGTTCGAAATTAAGCAAATACTACTTTTTACGGTATGTAAATCAGACCTACACACTGAAAGTTATGAGCAAAATACACAACAACCCAGAACAGCGAGGTGCACGGCGTGCACCTGGCAGTTTCAGCATTTTGAAAAATATGAGTTTTTGTTTAAAACGAAGTGGAAACTTAATGGGCAGTTATGCCCGGTCATTTATGAACGTTCCCTCGTCCCAGAGCAAGCCTAGAGCAGATGAGGGCGATTTTGAGGAGATCAAGGGTGGTTTCTTGGGAAAGGAGTCCATTTCTTTTTCTCTTCTTCTCCATTGTCTTCTCCAAAGTGCAGCCAAGCTTCCCCAACTTCGTGCAGCTTCTCGGGAGAGAAGCCAGTCCATTTTGGAGCAGCTTTAGGAGTGGAATTTCGTCCCCAAGATGGAATTCTACTTCTCTTGGGTTACACTTTCAATTCTCCTAGCTTTTCCTTCTCTAAACCATGTTAAACTCTGAAAATTCTGTAGCATTTCTGCAATACATGATCATGAACAAGTAGAATCCGAATCTTGGACATGGGAGAGTAACTCCCATGTCATAGCTTGTATGAACATATGAATTTCGTACTAAATGTTAGTTTCTTGCATGTTCCAAGAGTTGTTTTAGATCTGAAATGCTTGTTTGTGTGATTGGCCATCATACTTGCATGTTTTATACTTTCTTTCATAATCTGAGAAGATGTTATTGAGAGTATGGAGTTACTCTTTTGGCAACTTGTCCTTGACCACAAGAGTGGCTGGGATTATGTTGAGGAGCAAGGTTTGTAATTTGAAATGAAATACATACACGAGAGTGATGAATGGAGCCAAAATCGTCATCGCTTCACCGGGAGGTGAGTGATGACTACAAACCTCCTTTGCAAGCTAATTAACATATTTAAATTCATATTTTAATATAAGATATGATGTGATAGTGAAATCCCAAGTCTAAGATCCTTCCAAATATGAATCTTAACCTTTCTTAAGTGATAATTTATTGTTTTGTTTTAAATCTATAATTTAGTTGTTCTAATCCAATCATGTTGTGTACAACGATCTAGATTATTGAAAATCATAACTCTTGCGCCTAACTAACCAACGCTCCTTGTGTTCGACCTCAACTACAACTACTCTCGTATACTTGCAGGATATAGCTAGTTGAGTAAAAGATCATTCTTATGGTTGAAACTCATTAGTGTAAATAACCAACACATATAGTCCACAAAATGGTTGCAATCAACATTTTTGGGTAAGTATAATCATATGTCCCTAGATTTTGTTATGCTAATAATGTGTCTCATATAAGTGTGGTAGTCTGGGATGGTGCATGTGTATGATAGATAGTGTTTCCATAGAGACACTTCCAAATGTCAGTGAAGAATAGACACACTATGGATTCTTCTTCTTTTGAACATATGGAACATACGGAGGGGCCTTGAATACCTCTCTTCCAAATATCAAGGTATGTTTCTATTTCTTTCCATATGAGTCATGTAAAAATGTAGATCTTAGGTGGAAAAATGATTTCTGTATGCATGTAAGGGGATGAGATGTCTTCAATAAGTGAAATATTGATATGCATTTCTGAATGTGAATGTATTTCGTCGTCTCTATGATATATGATTTGTATTTTCTGTTTCCAAATATTGTATAATTTGTTCCATGCAAAAATAAGCCGAAATTGTTCTCTTAAGTTTTCTGTTTTTATTAATAATTGTAGGGTGTTTCAATTTTACAGGGGATATTAATATGGTTTGATTGATAATTCTTTTTCCCTCGAACCAAGGGTCAAATTAAAATTGATAGTGTTAGTGTAGTGTGGTGGTGCAATGATATAGTGTTGGATGGTATATAAGGTGTTATTGATATAATACCATAGTGGGAAAGCTTGATTGTTATATGTGGACATAGTTTGTGTTTCTTATAGTATTATTGGTGATTTGTTCTTTCCATATCTTGGGCCTATCAGAGCATAAATAGGAAGTAATTTTGTATAGTTTTAGGGATCATACAATATCCCTATTTGAGAGGTGAATCTTTTCTCCCATATGTTTTCATAGGAAACACCTTCTAAGACAATCAATGATATTTAGAATGTTGGAAGGGAGTGGAATGCAAAGAAGTATGTGGTGAGAAAAGTGAAAGAGTTATTGAGTAGTGTATGTTATTCTACCCAGTTGAGAAAAAGTGTTTCCCATGAGCCTAGAGGATGTTTTAGAGCTTCAATGATGGGTTTTAGCAAGTGTTAGGAAGTTTATATAATAAAATAGGAAGACCGAGACATGTGAACATGAATTGTTCTATCTTACAGTTGAGAGGTGCTTGATATATATCCATCACTTGTTGGTCTATATGAGTCCCAAGAATCGATGATAGCATGTTTTTCTTTGTCTCAAAATTTGTACAACATCCAATAAGGAAATTAAGGTCATGAAAAGCATCACATATTTTGACCCTCAAATTTATAACGTTGTAATATTACATTACATATATTTATCTATAATAATAGTCATATTTATATAATGACATTCGTAGTAGTTCATAATACATTCACTAATAGTCGTTACTCGACCATTATTTATATTTTATTTTATGCCTGAAATGGGTTTTATATATCATCATAAAAAATAAAAGATCAACCCAAGCGGGTCGAGTAGTGATGAATCTTGACAAGAAACTTTCGGGGGTAAAAGTACCTATATATCGTTAAAACGATTCATAATATAATTAAGCTTATATATCAAATATGGCTCTTATCTTTGACACATACAAGTAAAAATATAATGATAAATAAAAATTAGACACCAAAATAACACATGTTTTAAACAAGCATAAGTGTTTTGAAACTAGCTCATATTTTCTACGTCTAAAATATGACATTTATTTCTTTAAATTTTTATCAATAGTAATAAAGACAATTTTAAATACTTGGTCAACACCTCTTTCAACACGAATAATCATAGCATAAACAAAAAACTTATTATCCAAATTAATGGTAAAAGTGTCTCAATAAATATCTAACACCCACTCATTTATAGCAGTGACAAAAATAAAAAATGCCAAAATAAGATGTATAGGTTTAAAATTATAAATAAATACAAGATGCTAAAATGGAAAGAGAAAAAAACATGACGAAATACATGAAAACCAACTAAATTACGTTCCCCATACTATGTTGATATTATACTCATACATCAAATATATGGTATAAGAAGATCTGACTACTATGTCGCTAAACATTCATTGAAGCTTTAGGGCATCCTACTGGTTAATACTATAGTAACAGATAAAATTATTTTATATTTGATAGATAAGTACTAAATAATTAAGCTATGTTCTTAGGGGTTCCTACCAATTAACACTAGTGCCAGATAAAATTAGTTTATATTTGACAAAGTTTGTATAGCATGATAGAAACTATGGAGAAGAGGAAAGAGAATATCTTTCTAATTTGGATAGACAAAGTGATATGAAAAAAGGAGCATCCAAGGGAATGAATAGGAAATCTTTATATATACTTTTTACCACATCTCTTATACCATATTCAAGTTAATAAAAGTTAAAAGAGGAACGCATAGTGGGAGACATATCATAAATATGAGGGAAACCATGATAGAAAATATGAGAAAATTTTGTAACAGGAAATTAAAATTCAAATAATTTTTTAAAATAAAGTTTAGTGGATAACTTAATTAAAAGCTTAAAACTATAATAAAATCTTAAAAAAATTAGGAAAGAAATTTGATTTGAAACATGACGTATTGATTGAAAATGAGTAGAAAATTTGGAGTGAGAAATTAGATTGTTGAGAAAACATAAATATTTAGATAGAAATCTAACGAAAAACATATTGGGATACATAAAAAATACTTATGTTTCTCATAAGACATATTAAAAAGTATTTATAGTGACTCTTATGACATAAATTTTACTTTTTTATTATATCCTTCCCCTTTTCTCTATGTACAAATCAAACACATGATAAAAAGTATATAAGTCCCACTCCTCCCCTCTCATGCTATTCATTCACAACATACCATTTTTACACATTTTTGTATTTGACAAAGTAGTTGAAATGTGAAGATAATATATAACAATGTTGCAATGATGAGACGTCAATCCATTTTAGACCAGTCCACACTAATCGATTTAGTACTGTTAAGTTTACCCAGTACATCATATCTCTCTATATTGAAAATTGTCAATCGCTTCGTATTTATATTTCAACATAAAGTGATTAATTGTAATTATAGTTTAAAATTATGTATGACATTTTTGTTGGAATAAAACATATTAAATTACAATAGCTAAACATTTTTTTGCAACCATAATCTATAGCAATGTTGCAACAATGATTCTAGTCTGATGAAATATGCATCTATTGTTCAAATACTAGTTATAAGTTTCTTAATTCAGACGTCAATCCATTTTGGACCAGTACACACTAATCGATTTAGTATTGTTAAGTTTACCCAGTACATCATATCTCTCTATATATGTGAGTTAAAATTGTCAATCATTTCGTATTTATATTTAAATATAAAATAATTAATTGTAATTATAGTTTAAAATTATGTGTGACATTTTTTTGGAATAAAATATATTATTATATTATAATAGCTAAACATTTTTCGCAACCATAATCAATAGCAATGTTGTAGCGATGATTCTAGTCTGATGAAATAAGCATCTATATTTCAAATACTAGTTATAAGTTTCTTAATTCAGACACCAATCCATTTTTGGACCAGTCTACACTAATCGATTTATTACTATTAAATTTACCCAGTACGTCATATCTCCATATTTGTGTGTTAAAACTGTCAATTATTTCGTATTTATATTTAAATATGAAATGATTAATTTTAATTATATTTTAAAATTATGTGAGACATTTTTGTTGGAATAAAACATATTATTATTATTTTTTGATAAAATAAAACATATTATTAAATTACAATAGTTTAATATTTTATCCCAACCATAATATATAGCAATGTTGCAGTGATGATTCTAGTTTGATGAAATAAGTATCTATTGTTTAAATACTAGTTATAAGTTTCTTAATTTAGACAACAATCTATTTTGGACCAGTCCGCACTAATTGATTTATTACTGTTAAATTTACCCAGTATGTCATATCTTTCTATATTTATGTGTTAAAATTATCAATCATTTTGTATTTATATTTAAACATAAAATGATTAATTGTAATTATATTTTAAAATTATGTGTGACATTTTTTTTGGAAAAAATATGTTAAATTACAATAGTTTAGCATTTTATCCCAACCATAATATATAACAATGTTGCAATGATGATCCTAGTTTGATGAAATAAGCATCTATTGTTTAAATACTAGTTATAAGTTTCTTAATTCAGACGACAATCCATTTTGGACTAGTCCACATTAATCGATGTGTTACTATTAAATTTACCCACCACGTCATATTTTTTTATATTTGTGTGTTGAAATTATCAATCCTTTCGTATTTATATTTAAACATAAAATGATTAATTGTAATTATATATTAAAATTATGTGTGCCATTTTTTTTTTGGAATAAAACATGTTAAATTACAATAGTTTAACCTTTTATCCCAACCATAATCTATATCAATGTTGCAATGATGATCCTAGTTTTGATGAAATAAGCATCTATTGTTTAAATACTAGTTATAAATTTCTTAATTCAGATGGCAATCCATTTTGGACCAGTCCACATTAATCGATTTATTACTGTTAAATTTATCCACTACGTCATATCTTTCTATATTTTGTGTTAAAATTATCAATCGTTTCGTATTTATATTTAAATATAAAATGATTAATTGTAATTATATTTTAAAATTATATGTGACATTTTTGTTGGAAAAAAGTATGTTAAATTATAATAGTTTAATATTTTATCCCAACCATAATCTATAGCAATGATGCAATGATGATCCTAGTTTGATGACATAAGCATCTATTGTTTAAATACTAGTTATAAGTTTCTTAATTCATACGACAATCCATTTTGAACCAGTCCACATTAATCAATTTATTATTGTTAAATATACCCACTACATCATATCTTTCTATATTTGTGTTAAAATTATCAATCATTTCGTATTTATACTTAAACATAAATTGATTAATTGTAATTATATTTTAAAATTATGTGTGTCATTTTTATTGGAATAAAATATGTTAAATTACAATAGTTTAACATTTTATCCCAACCATAATCTGTAGCAATGTTGCAATGATGATTCTAGTTTGATGAAATAAGCATCTATTGTTCAAATACTAGTTATAAGTTTCTTAATTCAGACGCCAATCTATTTTGGACCTTCCACACTAATTGATTTATTACTGTTAAATTTACCAAGTATGACATATCTCTCTATATTTGTGTGTTAAAATTGTCAATCATTTTGTATTTATATTTAAACATAAAATTATTATTTGTAATTATATTTTGATATTATGTCTGACATTTTGTTGGAATAAAACATGTTAAATTACAATAGTTTAACATTTTATCCCAACCATAATCTATATCAATGTTGCAATGATGATTCTAGTTTGATGAAATAAGCATCTATTGTTCAAGTACTAGTTATAAGTTTCTTAAATCAGACCCCAATCTATCTTGGACCAATCCACACTAATCGATTTATTACCGTTAAATTTACTGAGTACGTCATATCTCTCTATATTTGTGTGTTAAAATTGTCAATCATTTCATATTTATATTTGAACATAAAATAATTAATTGCAATTATATTTTAAAATTATGTGTGACATTTTTGTTGTAATAAAACATGTTAAATTACAATAATTTAACATTTTATCCAAACATAATCTATAACAATGTTGCAATGATGATTCTAGTTTGATGAAATAAGCATCTATTGTTCAAATACTAGCTATAAATTTCTTAATTCAGACCCCAATCTATTTTGGACCAGTCCACACTAATCGATTTATTACTGTTAAATTTACCCAGTACGTCATATCTCTCTATATTTGTGTGTTAAAATTGTCAATCATTTCATATTTATATTTAAATATAAAATGATTAATTGTAATTATATTTTAAAATTATGTGTGATATTTTTGTTGGAATAAAATATGTTAAATTACAATAGTTAAACATTTTATCCCAACCATAATCCATGACGATGTTGCAACGATGATTCTAGTTTGATGAAATAAACATCTATTGCTCAAAAACTAGTTATAAGTTTCTTAATTCAGACGCCAATCCATTTTGGACCAGTCCACACTAATCGATTTATTACTGTTAAATTTACCCAAATTGTCAATCATTTTGTGTTTATATTTAAAAATGATTAATTGTAATTATATTTTAAAATTATGTCTGACATTTTTGTTGAAATAAAACATATTAAATTACAATAGTTAAACATTTTATCCCAACCATAATCTTGTTCAACACTTACTCTCATCTTCATGCCTTAATTGATCTGAGAGAAAATTGAGACAATGTAGTATGGTACCTTTTTTATAATACTCAAAATTCTTGAGAGATCAACCCAACCAACTTAGTATCTTTTTACGAATCCAACATGCTATTGTAGTATAAATTATTTTTCAAAAAAAAATTGAGGGAGTTGTATCCAGTCCTTAGCACTGTCAATGAGAGGGTATTATCCGTTTATCCTTTATCTATACCATGTAGAATAATGGTAAGGGTAAATTTTTTTGTTACACGTTCCATGTTTATCCTTTTTATGTTTTCCCGCTACATTAAAAGGGGGGGGGGAGAATATGGGCATTATCTGTACCTTTTTTCTTCTTATATTTGTATTTATTTAACAAAGATATATAACAATATAGAAGCTTTTAGCTCAATTTCCACTCTATTTTTTCAATAAAAAATCTTTTGGGTTGTACCTTGCTTCCCACCCCTCATCACACTCAAATGATTACAATATATTATTATTAAATGTTAAACCAGATGATTGGAGCGGAGAACAATGGGAAAAGAATTACCACACCATATTAAATCAAGTTATTCTTGAACCAATGTCTAAACATATTACACAAGTATAACATTGTCCTACTTATATTCACATTTGTGAAAACGTAAGTCAAGAATGATTGAAAAATATTTTTACTCTGTACACACCTTAGAATAAGTTATCTTTTCATAAAATTTATTTTATATCAAAATTATCTATTTACCCTTTATCATGTGGGGAAGAGGGTAAGGGTAAGGAAAGAAAACAGATATTGCTAAGAAGAATAATTTATCTTACCCTTACCCGATACCATCTGGAAGGTAAGGATAAGGGTAGAACCTTATACTCCCCATATCCTTCATGTTGACAGCCCTGCCGTTCCTCTTAGCCATACACAAAATCCGCTACTGCGTCCACACATATTACGAAAAACTATAATGATTAAGTCAAATAATTGTACTTTAATACATGTAACAATAAAAACACTTTATTCCCCCATCTATTTTTATGAAACATGTCTCATCTTTCATGTTCCTAGAAGAAGCCATCACCACACACATACTCGCGCACACCTGCTCCAACGCATGCCGGTGTCGTGTGGTTACTGCAAAGCCGTGATTGTTTAAGGTGCCACTAATATAAACAAGTCACTGGAACAAAAACACACACAACGATTACATAAAGTCAGCGTGATTCGTAAACTAATTCATGAAAATTGTACTTTAGGTCCAACAAGGACATGCAACCAGATGAATTTATTTCCGAGCCTCGTCCCCTTTCGTATTTCTTTATGAACGTTGTCTGATAATTGGAGTTGTCCTCGTCGTGAAAGATCTGTGTGCAAGGAATGAGAGGGCAGAGTCGTTCAGACCGACTCCTGGCAGCTGGTTGGTCACTCTCTAACCGCATTGGGCCGCTTTTTCCGGCTCCAAGCCGACCCGCAAAAAGCGACGGGTGATACGTGTAAAAATTAAAAGATCCCCGCCCGCGACGAATCGACTCAACCCACCCCGCTCCTTACTCCTCCAGTCATGTGTCTCGCTTCTACTTCAAGTTTGCACTGACCACTGACCGCTCCGGCTTCCGCCACCGCCAGAACGACGCCACCTCTTCCTCTCCCTTCTCCCCCCTCTCCCATTCAACACCCACGGAACATTACACGCTGTCGAGGCTTAAACACAGGGCCAGCTCAAACCCCCACCGGTTCAGATCCCGTCGCTCGCCATGGACCACGGCGGCGGCGGACCCCGATTCCTCATCCCTCTCTCATCAGCCTTCTCTTTCGGTCCCCGGCGTCTGTCCGAGGAGTCTACCCCCTCTCCTGGATTCCGTGCCTACGCTGCGGTCGTCGGGATAGCCTGCGGGGCCGCATTGCTCGTGGCCTTGGCCGTCCTTCTCATCGTGCTTCTACTCCGTGCGAGGCGTAGGCGGAAGGCAGGGGAACGGTCACCTGCCTCTGTGATTCCGGCGTCGAGCAAGGAGATCAAGGGGATCATGGCTCGCCAGATGAGCTTCGATGTGGAATCGGCAGGTTGCTGCTCTTCTTCGTCGGCTGGTGGAAAAGGGAAAGGCAGCGCAGAGGAGGATTGCGGCAGCGGGAGGGCGGCAGCAGGGAAGGAAGGGGCGGTGGCGGGGTTTGGCATGGGTGACATCGGGTGGGGCCGATGGTACACCGCCGCCGAGCTGGAAGCCGCGACAGATGGGTTCTCTGCCGGGAACGTCATCGGGGAAGGCGGATACGGGACTGTCTACCGCGGCCTGCTCCCTGATTCGTCCGTCGTCGCGGTCAAGAACCTTCTCAACAACAGGTGCGTTCTCGAGGTCACTGGTGACAAATGGAGTCCGTTGTTCATCCTTCTTCCGTGTTCACTTCGTTGCTGTTTTCAATTCCCTCCCCTACCGAATTATCGAGTTTTTGTTTTCTGAAGAAAACTGGTACTGAAAGCGTGTGCCCAGTTTGATTATACCAATTGCCGTTGGAGATTGAATTCCAGTGATAGTGTATCGCCGCTAGCTTTCTGATTCGGTTAATGTCCCTGGTGCCGCCAAATGTTTGTCCTCCCTCTTTTGTTCTATAGTTTTCTAATTCCCCTCCCAAAACCCGAATCACGGAGAACAAATAGTACTGAATAACTTAAGCCTAATTCGGTGTTAGCACCGCCATTGCCGTTGGAGATTGATTTCCGGTGACAGTACATTCATCCGTCACTGCTGCGATCGCTCCGTGATTCGTTTACTAGTACCGTAAAGTAGTGACAGCATTAGTGAGGCATTGATGGATGAAGAGGTAGGTGGAATGGTAAAGAAGGCTGTGACCCGCACTGAAAGGCAGTGCAAGCATCTACCCGTTTGAGCTCATTGATTTTATATGTGCATTGTTTTCTGCCGTTCTCTTGATTCAGGGACCCTATTATAGCCTTCAAGAGATGATGATGGGCTTGCTGTCTCACCATCCTCTTATGACAGCTGACATTCATGAGAATGATATGATTGATGACACTTCATCAGCATATTATGCAGTCGAACTCGAGTTTAGTGAACCGTTCCATCTTCCTGGGGACCGACCGGATCTCTTATATGCTTTCCTCGTTAATTTAACGATTTAATTCGTGCTTTGCAGTAATAAACATGCCATGATTTAAAATTTTTAGCTATGAGCTTTTCCTCGGCCCCAATTGATTTCTGTCGGTGATCTGGACAAACAACAAACAACAAACAACAAACAGACCCGGTTGTGCTGTTTCTTTTCCGATCTAAAAGCACAAACAGTTATTGCTCGCCATCCTTTTGCATGTGGTCTTGCTAGCCTACACGATCCTCACTACTTTCTTTCGTTCGCTCTGTTTCACCTTTTCCCGCAGGGGCCAGGCGGAGAAGGAATTCCAGGTGGAAGTGGAGGCCATCGGCAAGGTCAGGCACAAGAACCTTGTTGGGTTGCTGGGGTACTGCGCCGAGGGTCCAAGAAGGTAATGCTTGCTGTGAGAAACAAAAACTCAATGCCTCAAACAACCGTGCTTGCGAAAGCCCACCCCGTACTCTGTAAACAAACATTTATTACTAGGTGTATCCCCCCTGTTTGATATAAATGCAGAGGTAATTTGATCCCTGATCAATCCAAGGAATGAATTGCTGTCACAGGATGCTCGTGTTCGAGTACATGGACAACGGGAACCTAGAGCAGTGGTTGCACGGGAACGTGGGGCCGGTCAGCCCGCTCAACTGGGACGTCAGGATCAAGATCGCCATCGACACTGCCAAAGGGTTAGCTGACATGTCCTCTTCAGTTTCGTGTTTGTTCATTGCCTGCTCTCTCTCTCTCTCTCTCTCTCTCTCTCTCTGCTATACGACTACACAACATCCGCCAAAATTCACTTGATCCTCTGCTCCACACACTATACGCGTGTCCCATACAACATTCCATTGGAAATATATCATATTGTGGAGATAGTTTAAGACAGGCCTGATTAGTGAAAATTTCAAAGCTCCTGTATATACCTAATCTTGAATTGGCTAGTTATTGAATTTCCAAAATCCAGTAAACATAAATTTCATACTTCATTTGTTGGATTTGATCACTGTATCATTTAATTTTTTGTTGTTGTCAATCAATCAGTTAGACAAGAGATTTTGAAGTAAAAATTTATAATATGAGATTTTCATTATCTCTGAAAATTCCAAAATTTAGTCTAATTTTCCAAACTCTCTTATCAAACATTACTTTGCATACATAGATTTCAAAACATAATTTATTACTTCAGAATTCAAGAAACCTTAGAGACATGGAGTGCTTAATTTATCTTTATCAACATTTAAAATCTCAAATATCTAAATAACATACCTGCAAATACTTTCGATGTATCAAACGATTACATTTATGCTAAAGAAATATACATACAAAAGTAGAGAATTGAACACCAACATATGCGCAATAGTATAGACACACATCCTTGTTTAGATACCACACATCCTTTAAAAGTTATATGATTTTATCTTTGTTTACATAGTACAGACCACACATCCCTTGTAAGTTTAGTATCATCTGCGTATGGTCTTTTACATCATAACTCACAACAAAATCAATGGAATTGGTCCAGATTCCTTTACAATTTGCTTGGCACCAAAGTAATAATGTATCACAAACATGCACACTTAGCTTGGACCTAGGATGATTCTGGTTTCTATTAGTTTAGTTCAATTCTCGTCGGGGTACAAAAATTACTTTAGATTCATATATTGGCGTCCGTTCGAGTCCGTCTTTACTATCATGTCACTATCAGTACTGAATTCGTAACGCAGATGTCACTTAAATAGTTCGAAGGAAACATTGAAAGTCTACTTAACAGTGCCCCCCCCCCCCCCCCCCACCCCTTTCAATATTGAGTCACATTGTCTTACTTGGAGGCATGGTCAGTGTTGATGTGGCAGGAAAAACAGACACAATAAGAATGAGAAATATTTTCTAACAAGAACAATTTGACATATTTTTGAGAAAAAATATTTTCTAACAAGAACAATTTGACATATTTTTGAGAAAAAAAATAATATACGAAGTATAACAAGAGAGGAGAGAAGTATAAAGTATAATACCCATAAAATTTTGTGTATTGTACTCAAAAATAGAATTAGTGTCAGTATCGTACTTCCAAAACTACAATAATATATACCTCAAAACATAAATAATGTACCCCAAATATCGGTACTATACTCAGATTTTGATCAAAATGAAATTGGATATAGTAAACATCCGTACTGCATTGGGTATAATACTCGTACTCTTGGGTACCATAGTCAATAAGTAAAATATTAGTATTGCAACTCCAAAAGTAAAAGTTATGTACCCTAAAATATGTGCATTATATTCTAATTATTGGTGATATATTAGGATAGATAAAAACAAAAGGGGTACAGCACTTGTGATTTAGTGTACATTACTCCTATTTTGAGATACAATATGAATGTTTACTTGCTTATGTATATGCTCATAAAAAGTGTATTATACCCGGAACATATGTATGGAACCCAAATATTGATACGATATTTCTTTCATATTAATATTTTTTCAAAGTATCTCAACATGACTGTTGTTGAAAAATATTAATTACAAAAAATCTAATGCTTTTTATTTTATCAAAAAATACATTTCGGATTGAAAATTACGGTCAAAACTATTTTTACTTTCTTCTACTTCTCTTATCTTTTATTGCTTTATTGCTGTTGGGGGCAATGTGTTCACTCTAAATCTGAAAACCGGGTGGGCAGACAGGATTATACTAGACTATATCTAAAAAATTTCTACAATATTTTGTAGAGTTCACTAATTAATGAAAAAAGATGTCCGATGTTGCCATGTTGGTCAAACGCTGAACAAAAATAAATTTGCATCCTTTATATATGTGATTTTTCCTAAAACCCCCCTCACTTTTCTTGATATTCCAAAAAAAAACCCTCACATTATGAAAATTCTAAATAACCCCCTTTCTTCTATATAGAATTCCAAATAATCCCCTTGATTCACTTTTTCACCCCATTCTGTTCCTTGCCGTTAACTCTAGCTAACGGTTTGCTTTTTTTTTTTCTTCTATCCAAACTTTTAACCTCTATTTAATATCAACTAATGTATATTTAATAATACCGCTAATATCTAATATTTTTAATAACTACAATAATATATTATTACTAATTATTATGATATTTAAATGATGTTTTTAAGTTGTGTTTACATATGATTGGTCACATTTTCATATGCATAGTTTGTTCTTATGTCTTACTCGATCTTGCACAAACATCATAAATGTAGATTACCATTCTTATTGGCGCTCCTGGACTAACTAATTGTTATAATAGTATTTAAATGTTAATACTAATGGTCTGAACCTCGTCTGAGGTAAATATCGTAATTATTCATTATTAATATAAGCAGTCTAGGCCCAACCGGACTTGAACACATGGATATATTTTAGTATTAATATTAGTGGTCCACCCTGACTTTGACCAAAATTATAATGGATAATTATTTAGATTTGCATTCCTAATCTAATATGGCTTAAACATCATAAATATGTTATACTAAATGAATTAGCATAAAAGTCATGTTAGATTAGGAATCAATTTTTTTTATAACGAGGAACCCCTCCCATGTAAGGCCACTATTGAACCCGATCCAACTAAAGTAATTCTCAATACTGGCCGCGTCATAGGGGGACACCACGAAGAGCCACTGTTGTACAAAGGTCGGCGTTTAGAGTCCAACTCGGGTCTATTCATTGGAGATTGTCGAGCCGAACCGTTGGGTTACCAACCTCCATAGGAATGCAATTTTTTATAATTATTCATTATAATTTTGGTCAAGTTAAGTTGAATCCTAATATTAATAAAAAATATTTCTATGTATTCAAGTCGGGTTGGATCCCTCCTGCTTATATTAATTCTAAAGTATAATTATGACATGTACCTCATGTCGGGCTGGGACCGCTACTATTTTAACGTTTTTGTTAGGTCCGGTCACCACCAATACTAATAGTAATATACATTTATGATGTTTGTGCAAGATCGACTCGGACATAAGAATAATATATGTATATATATAAATCTAACCAATCATATGTAAAAACAACTCAACGACATCATTTAAATATCATTTTAATTAGTAATATTTTATTATTGTAATAATTAAAAATATTAGATATTAGAGGTATAATGAAAATATATATGAGTTGATTTTGAATTGAGGTTAAAAGAGTGAATGAAAAAAAAAAACAAATCGTTAGCTGGAGTTAACGGCAAGGAAGGGAATGAGATGGGAAAGTGATTGGAGGAGGTTATTTGGAATTCTATCTAAAAGAGAGGGGCTATTGAGGATTTCCTAAATGCGAGGGAGTTTTCTTGAATATCAGAAAGGTAAGGGGTTTGTTGAGAAAAAAACTCTTTATATATCTCGCGGCGTCGCTTACTTAAATATTTGGAATGGATTCGGGTCTATCAGGTTGGATCTAACTTTTGCCAACCTTACTTGGATCCCGCCCTTAATACGTATCAGTACTGTACTTTAGATGCACATGTCGCTTAAATAGCTCGGCTGAAACATTGCAGGTCCACGTACCAGTCTACTGGCCACTGCTGTTCTGAATTTCTGTCCAGTTCCATATAACGAAAATTGCTCTTGCTATTTGATCAAACGTTGGAACGGAATTAATGAATTTCCTTTCCGTTTTTATCTACAGGATAGCTTACCTGCACGAAGGATTGGAGCCCAAAGTGGTGCACCGCGACATAAAGTCGAGCAATATACTTCTGGACAAGCACTGGAACGCCAGAGTCTCTGATTTCGGTCTCGCCAAGCTCCTGGGTTCCGAGTCCAGCTACGTGACCACGCGCGTCATGGGGACGTTCGGGTATGTTGCTCCAGAGTACGCAAGCACGGGGATGCTCAACGAGGCAAGCGACGTGTATAGCTTTGGGGTCCTGCTCATCGAGCTGGTCACCGGTAGGAGCCCCGTGGATTACAGTAGGGGCGCCGGAGAGGTAAACTGGAAATGCCTATTTCTTAAAGACGAGTTGGCGGAATAGTGCTCTCTGTTTGTCGGTCCTCATTCTCTTCTTCTGTTAACGACCAGGCAAGCTTGGTGGATTGGTTTAAAGGGATGGTCGGTAGCCGCCGCGGCGAAGACATTGTCGACCCTCTGTTGAGGGATCAGCCCCCACCATCCAGGGCCTTGAAGAGGCTGCTGCTCATATGTCTGCGTTGCGTCGACTCCGTCGCACTTGCCAGGCCCAAGATGGGTCAAGTCGTGCACATGCTCGAAGGAGACGATTTCCCGTTCAGGGCGCGCATAGTAAGCTACTAATTTCTAGTTATTGATTCCAAATAACCGAACCTCTCTACTCTCGCATTTGCCTTAATCATTAACAGCTAATATGATATTGATGATGATGATCGACAGACAAGGCCGGCAGCGTACAGGGCATCTTCGATTTTGACCAGGAACAGAAGCCAGGAGAGGTAGCGAGGCGGGCCACATACTCTCATTTGAATAATGTAAATAACAGTTGCCTGTCGGGTTTCTCGTGGTTGACGTCTCCTTGACGTTAATCAAAATTGTCTTTCCTGATCTACTACTCACCATTTTACATATCATGTAGAATCGGAGACTGATCGCTTAATATCTATAATCTAATTTAGGGTGTCCGATGCTAGCTGCTTCTTCCAATACTTCATAGAAACTTTCTTGCGGCTTGCGCGTTAGTTCTTGTCTCGGCAAAATGCGATGTATATTTGGACCTGACATGTTTGGCTCCAAGTAAAAGGTTTCTTTTTAAGTGACCCTTTTTAAAGCAAACATCAGCAATGTGCCACTGATAGAAAGAATTTAATTGTTTTTATTAAACACTGCCTAGAAGATGGGTCGATTTGTATAGGCCTGAAATGCTTTCACCTATGCCTAGACCTTTAAAATGCGTCGCAGTGTCCCTCCTTCCTCGTATGGTCTTATTTGAGCAAATTCCTTTTGTTAAAGGGCATAAAAACGGGGATAACGTTAGGCTTGATCATGAGCTCATGCTTGACCTTGACAAGGGATCTCGCCTCAGAGAGAATGTGATGCACACAGTGGGCATGTCAAAAGCATTTGAGAAGAGTTGGTCAGACATTCCTCTATAACGTACTCCAAACACTAGAATTCAGTCAAAGACTGAATATATGTATCATGAACGTCATTAGAGGAGCTTGGTTCTCGATATCCATGAATGGTAGCATGGGATGGTTCGTTTCTACCTCAAGATGGTTAAGGCAAGAAGATTTGTTGTCACCAATACTATTTCTGCAAATGCAACAGTGTATGAAGAGACATATCAAGAAAAATATGGAAATAGGAGAAATTATTATGTATATTACAAGGGCAATGGGTTAGCACCTCTGTACCTTATGTTTGTATATCACCTTTTTTCTCAACCTAGAAGGTTAGGTAACAGCCATGGAAGAGGAGGTACTAACAAACTATATATGGAAGGTATTAGCGCAAAGAATGAACAAAGAGAAATAAAATCCTAAGAAGATATATCGAGATCGAGAATATACAAATCACATCTACAAGGTGTTGAACACGAGAGAATGAATCAATATATACCTAGGGATTTCATTCATCTCGACTAGAATTATGATTAGACAATATAAAGGTCGAAGTGAAGATCACATAAATAATCACTATATAGTCGGGGAAAATGTTGTCTATCTCGAATATAACCATAATGATTATATCAATTCTCACATCTATACCAATTACATAATTTTGGTTGCTCGTGCAATACCATTAGTGATCATCAAAACAATTGAAAGATGGAAAGTTGTCTAGAAAAGAAGACATTATGTTAGTTGGGAAACAATCATGACATTGCGGGATTGGAAGGAGTAGGGATTATAAGGGTTAAAGACATTCAAAGACTCTATGATGAAAGAAGTGCAGGGGTATCTTGCAAGGAGAGTTGTTATGGTGCTGACATCTACAAAAGGAAGTGTTGTAGAGTGACTTGGAAAATAACAAAGCATTGTTCTTTTAGAATGGAATAGTGGTATGTTTTTAACAGAAAAGGCTTTGAGAGACATATCTCTTGGTCGAAAACAATAAAAATGGGACATAGGAAGTGGAACCATAGTTTTTTGAACCACATAGTTGAGTTGTAAGAGTATGCTCTAGTAGAAGGAAGGAGAGGTAGCTACCAACACAAAATTGTGTCTTTATGAGCTACTAAATAGGAAAGAGATATGGAGACAAGATGTGGTAGAGAAGTTAATTACAAAATATGGATTAGAAAGTACATGATTGGGCTTTATGCTTAATTAAACAACAAAATGACCAACTTAGCTATTTGTACCCAGAAGAAGATAGTTCATTTTACTAAAACATTAGAGATCATAGTGACATAACTCATAGGGAATTAAAATAGGCAACTCTATATATTTGTATGTGTTTGTGTCTATATATGTACTCAAATAAATTATTCTAGTGTTTGTGTCTATATATATACTCAAATCAATAACATGTCAACTCTATATATCTGTATGTTTTTGTGTCTATATATGTACTCAAATAAATTATTCTAGTCATGATTTAGTTGATGTACATACATTATTTCAAATTATCTCAACATTATATTTATTATTTTTGCTAGAAATATGACTTTTAAATTGATGTTTTAGCTTATATATAATATTTTAAAATAATTTAACACTTATTGATTGCATGTAGCATACAAAATATTATATCAAATGTTTAGACAATAAGATTTATATCTTGTTCTCAAAGTATGACTTTTATTGAAGTGCATCAATAGCTTGACAATTGAATCAAATTATTGGTTGAACTATTTTGTGTTGATATCCTTTTAAGTGTACGACTAGTAAATATTAGGTAGTAGTGGTTTTAGACAGACTTAACCAAACTTGACCACATTTTAGAGGTCAAGTTCAGTTTGGTCTAGAATATTCTAGCAGTCAAGTTTGGCATGAAAAAATTTTGGACCACTATATGTGGTCTGGTCTATGGTTTTTGGTTCAAACCAGACTTGACCTACCCACGCACACCCCTAGAGGGAACAATGAGAGAGCCATAGGAGATATCTTGGGAAACCACGAGGGATAAGTAGTCATGGGTATCACAAGACCAATGAAGGAGTTAGACATGTTAGGATGTTTTATAGAGGATTTGAGTGCATGCCATACTTGTGTATGCGCATTCCATGTCAAGGAATGATTATAGAGAGTGATAAAATAGGTTACAATCATTAAGGGTGTGGAACATCACCCATCGAACTACAAAATGCATCTTTTTGTAATGTAATCAATAAAAAACCATAATTTGCCTTGTAGAGTATTGTATTGAGAAATGGGTTGGGATGTAGGCTTGTAGAGCAAGGGACTTGTAGATATTGGTTGGTTGTATCATTTGAGAGGTAGTCATATAATGACTACAATGTGATACTTTGTACATGACTATCATTGATAGATTGTCAATTCCACATATTATGTCTGTTTCAATATGAGATAATGATTGGATGTTATAATGTACAAATAATGTTTTGATATGATGACATTTGGTTTGGGTTGATGACCTAAAAATGCTTAGACTATTTGCTCTTATTCTGTCCCTTATTAGATATTATTGTGGAACTATGGACAAAAGTAGTACATAATACTAGTGTGTGCGCTGAATGATGACTACAAATCTTTTAGTTATGATATCAAATATCAAGTCAGACTCATAGTGCTTTTTAGAGAACAAGTGTATTGAACAAATCCACCTTGAGATTGATACATGTGTTAAGTATATAAGTACATCTATACTCTTATACATTGGGATTAGTCCCATATGTTGTCTAAATGAGTATTGGTAGCCATCGATAGTCCTATATAAACTCTAGCCCTCCTATCTATAATACACATAATATTTATCCACCTTCTCTTTGGTAATATGGTATCTGAATGTTTCAATGCTCTCTTATAAAGAAGAATCCAATTTCTCTAGGTGGTGATTTATCTTATATGACATCCTCACTGGCTACTTTTTCTCCATGGTGGAAGTCACTTCCACCAAACATCAATTCCCACAAAAGACATATCCATGGAGACATCTCTACGACGGAAGTCATATCCATCCTGTTTCATATCTATGGAAGTCATGTACACTCATGTCCCCTCTTCTCCCTTTTTCCTTGTGCACCATCGATGTACAAACATATCTATGAGATCTATAAAATCTAGAATCATCTTTGACGACTGCAAACACATGGTGATACATTGTGTCGTCACTAGGGTAAAACATTCAACAACGAAATAAATATTGTGATGCACCATGTTAATCCATCAAAATAGTATTTTATAGCTGGAGACACCCCATGTTGTTATCTAATATGTCGTATCACCAGTAGGGTTTACCCCCAACCTTGGCTAACACGAATTGTCTTAACATGTGAACATGATGTGTTGTTGTATGACTACACTACATAATGGGAGATGAGAACCCTCCACAGACAACGACCATGCCATCCACACCTCTTATTGTCTAGAACTTTGTCATCACCTTGAGAAAATTAAATGAACACAACTTTAGTCAGTGGCATCACAAAATCACCGTTTGATTCAAACATCAAGGAAAAGGGAAGCATTTCAAAGAAGGATCTCCCACTCATGACTCTCTTCCATAGTGGGAACAACATGATTCTAGTCTCCTCTCTTCTCTATGGAACTCAATGGAGCCTCATGTTGCTGAAAATATGTATTACCCGACGGACAATAAGTCAGTTTGAGATCATCTCCAAATGATGTACTCCAACAACATCAATCGTATGTACGACATTCTAGTTGAGATGTATAATCTCTACCCAGAGGAGAATCGTCTACAAAGATATCTTGTAGAAGTCACTGACATCATGAAATATCTAAAAAGTCTCCTTCCCATATGCGTAGACTTTGTCAAGCTCCTTAAGCAATGAGACCATATGGTTGTTGGCAAGTTCCTTGCTTGCCTTCATAAGGAATACGACATGGTTAGAAGCCAAATAATATTAAGGATAGATCTTTTCTCCTTGTAAGAAGCATATCATCACATTTATAGAGCCTTCCTCATCAAAATGCTTAAGCTAATCATGTCACATATTCATCTACCTTTGTCTCCCACAATATTAATCTTTTGGTTGCTTGATACATTTAGATATGGGGCATGTTAAATCCTTTTACAACTTGCATATCTCAATCTAAGAATATAGGTTTGTCATCATTGATACTCAATTTTGGTGCAAGATACCGTGTTAAAGCTATAACTAGACCTATTGATAACATCATTTTTGGTGCAATTTCAATAGCCTTTTACATAATAAAGTATCATTAGAAATAATGTTTATATGTTTAGATTTACCCATTTTATTCTAGTTTACCTAAATAATAAGTTCTAAGTTAGTTTTGGTGATATTTGAAGGAATTGGATGCAAATCAAGTCAAATCGATGAAGTCTGATCAATTATTCAAAAGAACTCTCTTCAGTCTATCGATCAATCAGTCGATAAGAAGGTCTGACCAAGACGATCGAGGAAAGATAGTCGATTCAAATTCGAAAACTTATCGAGCATCAATATGATGAATTGAAGTACTTTGACAGCCACTAGGGTTGTCAATGGGGAGGGTATTATCCGTTTACCCTTATCCATACCCTGGAGGGTAAGGGTAAGGGTAGAGATTTTTATTACCGTTTGTCCATTTACTCGTTCCCCGTTTCCCCACTATACTATAAGGGGAAGGTAAGGGATAGACATTATCCATACCCTTTTACCCTTTTACCCGCACATGATATAAAAGTTACATAAAAATATATTCTAAAGCGGTTTGTATGTAAATGTTTAAACCTAATACTAATAGACTAGTTATAAAATAGCAATGTTGGATGCCTCTTAGGGCACGATACGTAAAGCCCAGTTCACCATTCGGGGGGAACAACAATTACACGCAAAGCAGCGGCAGTCGCAGACTGTGGAGAGTCGCAGTCGCAGGCCCGCAGGAGACTCACGACGGATAGCTGGAGTCAGGACAGCTGGACAAGGACAATGATTCTTCCTTCTGAGTTCTGACCTTCTCCCTTCAGGATTCACTTCATCCGTTCGTCCCCCCTGCCCCCCCGGTCTGTATCTGCACAGCGCAGCTGCACTCTCTTCTAGTCAACTGTCATCTCTCTTCCAGTCCCAGTAGCACACATCCAGCAATGTCGCCGCCAGTGTTCCTTTTGGTCTCTGGCGACCTGACCGGCTGACCTTTGTTTCCTCCTCCCTTGTTTGCTTGTGTACATCGGCCCTCAACTCTTGTTTCATCCGCAGTGACGGTCGGCGATCCACAGTTTGGATTCTTTCGGACCCGAGGCTATGTGTATGTCTTGTATCATCTATCACAGATCAAGACAAGAGCCACACAGACACTCATGCACCACAACAGACATATCAAACGCATAATTATCCATACTCTTGCTTCTATAAAACCCAGTTAATTTGATATCTAGTTGTTCTGTTCTACCTTCTGGCCTTCAGGCTTTGCCGTTTAGTGGAGGTTGTACTGGTGCACAATAGCTACCAGGTATTGAGTTTTCCATTTTCTCTCTTCCTTATTTGTGGTGTTGTGATCCTGATCTCTGATCTCTGACCTTTATCCTCAAGCAGGGGCTTCTTCGTTTCTTCTAAACTTCTATTGCTCTTGTGTGTGGTTATAACTTGCTTAAGAAGTTAAGCTGTCTGTTCTCATTCAAATGGGTACATTCCTAAAACTCTTGAATGTCTTTGTTTAAGTATAAGTTCTAGCTTGTATTGTAATGAGTAGTATGTGTCACAATCACTGTCAACATTTGATGATTGTTTGATTAAAACACAAATGCTAGTTTGTTGTGTGGTGGTTGTTAAGTGACTATTTATGATGATTCTTGTACAACTATGTGTAATGAATGTTGAGCATAATATGTCTTTATTATGTTAATGTCTTGTTTATAGTCAAGTATGAACATTCTTAGTAATAAAGCTCATTCTTATTTGTATAGATTCAATGGACAAAAGCGGGGAAGAAAATGCAAGCAATCCTAATCCTAGTGGCAATTTGACAGATTCTTCTTCTGGTTCTGCAATTAGTGATAAGCAAGATAAACCTAAAACTAAGCAAACTACCTCAGATGTGTGGCCTCATTTTGATAAATTAGTGGTTAATGGTGTTCGTAAAGCCAAGTGCAAACATTTTTCACAACTTCTCACTAATAGGCCAAAAGATGGATGCTATCACCTAGCCTATCATCTTACTAATAAACATTTTACTCAATATAAGGGAAAAGGGCAGACAACCTTAAATCTAATGCCTAATAGGAAAGATTGTGCAATGGAGGTGAAAACATACAAGTTTAATCAAGACTTATGTCGACAAGTTTTGGCTGTTTCATGAATATACATTTTCAATGGTTAATCATGTTGGGTTTTGTGATTTTATTAACAATCTCCAACCTCAATTCAAAATGGTGACAAGAAATACCATAAAGAGTGATTGTATGCAGTTGTATGAACAAGAAAGGGTCAAATTGTATAATGTTCTAGATGGTTTGTCTTTTCGTATCTCACTTACAAGTGATATGTTGACATCAAATACAAACAAGGGGTATATGGCTTTAACTGCTCACTACATCGATGATTCTTGGAAATTACAAAGAAGGATTCTCAATTTTTCCTTTGTACCTACTCCTCACACCTATGATAAGCTCTTACATGCATTGATGGAAAAACTTTATAGTTGGAACATTGATCGAAAATTTATGTGCCTTGTCCTTGACAATTGTACTACTAATGATGTCATGGTTAGAGTTTTAAAATCTAAACTTGTATCTAAAGGTGATTTATTGTCAAATGGTATAATGTTTCATGTTCATTGTTGTGCACATATTTTGAATTTAATTGTATAAGAAGGTGTTAATGTCACATCCAAAGTGACTGCTAAAATTCGTGATGTTGTGAAATATGTTAGGTCATCCACACTTAGACTTCAAACTTTTAATCAAGCTATTTTGCAAGTAAAGGGTCCTACAAACAATTCCCTTAACTTAGATGTATCTACTTGTTGGAATTCAACTTATTTGATGTTGAAGACTACACTAGAATTCAAAGATGCATTGACGCAATATTCTGATTTGGATCTAAATTTCAAACATATTCCTAGTGATGATGAGTGGGATAACACTAGAATAGTCTGTGATGTCTTGGAGAATTTCTAAGAATTAACTAATATGTTTTCTTGCACTTTGTATCCTTCCTCCAATTACTATTTCACCCATATATGTGCAATTCACATTTGTTTGAGGAAACTCAAAGCCGCTTCAAATGATTTCTTAAAGAAAATGGCTAATGAAATGGTTTCCAAGTTTGATAAGTATTAGGATTATGCTTTCCCTGTTTTGGCTATAGATTCCATTCTTGACCCACACATGAAGATGAAGGCTCTTGAATTAAACTTGTTTGAGGTGTATGGTGAAAAAAGTGGTGTTGAAGTTGGGAAGGTTAAAGATTTTCTATTTGATCTTTACAATGAGTATCGATGTAGTATTGGAGATGTTTCTATTTTAGATGGTCTTGATGAAGAATCCACCTCATTATCTAGAGGGCACAATATTGGAAGTGGTAGTAGTAGGGTTGTCAATGCTTTTAGCAAAATTTCAAGTTACACATCTAGGGTGAATCAAGGATTATCTATTGAATCTTGTACATGGCCCATTCAGAATGACTTACAAACTTATTTATCTGAAGCCATCTACCCAATGAGAGAGAAAGAGACTCAATTTGATATATTGGGATGGTGGAAACTCAATGAGCCAAAGTATCCTATAACAACAAAGATGACACATGATGTTTTAGCTATTCCTATTGCCTCTGTCACTTCTGAAGCAACATTTAGTATAGGAGGGAGAGTACTTGATCAATATAGGAGCTCTATGAAGCCAACTATAGTTGAGGCAATCATATGTTCTCAAGATTGGATAAGAAGCTCACTTCATGGTAATTTGGCACCAACTTTTTCATTATCTTTTACTTATATTGTGAAATACTTGGTAATTATTTACTTGTTACTTATTTCTTTTTTTGTCACAGAACAATATGTTGGAAAGGAGGAAACACTTGATACAGTTAAAGAATCTATTGATGAGGTTCCTAGTGTGGATGATGATATGGAAGTGGAATTTGAGACTTGAAGGTATACACTCTTACATTATGTTTTATTTTTAAGTCTGGATTAGCAAATGTTTAGTTATATGATCTTTTTGAATGCTTGTTCTTTCAGGGTAACAAAATGATCACCATTTTTGGAGGGACAAAAAGCTCATTATTCCTATTGTGATTTTATATCATGTAATGACTCTCATGTAATATGTTCTAGTAGATTTTTATAATCTATGAACTTGCTAGCCTCTTTTGTAATAGTATTTGAACTTGAGAGTTACTTTATTCTATCATTAGAAAATGACTTGTTGTTGTGCTTGTAATACTTTCTTTTTTAGGGAAAAACATATATATCTTGTAGAAAATGAGGTGTTGGTGAAACACTTATTTTTTATGCATACTTATGCAAAGGAAAAAAAATGATTTATGCATAAAAAATTGTTATTGTGTGAATTGACTTAACTTTACACGGAGAAACATATTATTTTGAATTGGATACAATGTTTTGTATGTTGTTATCAATAAATTAGTTATACAATTATTAAAAATCAACACACAATGTGTAAAAAATTCTTTTTTGTAAAAATTACCTGCTTATTCTTTACCCTCCCTGTTTACCATGTGGAGAAGAGGGTAAGGGTAAGGGGAGGGTAAGGGGATTGCTGAGAAGGATAATTACCCTTACCCTTACCCGCTACCCAAAGAGGGTAAGGGTAAGGGTAAGGGTAAGACCTTACCCTCCCCATACCCTCCCCACTGACATCCCTAACAACCACCTATCGAGGGAAGGAGTGTCAAGCAAAAGGTGGGGAAACTCACCTCTGTTGATATAAAATCGACAGCCCTATTCGTCAACACCTACAGACACTTTTCGGTATGAAGCTATCGGTCCAGCACTCGACACACCTATCTAGAAGAGGACCCTCGATAGTCCCATGAATCATTCTACCGATAGACTACATCGACAAAATTATCGACGCCCAAGGACAACTATTAAAGAATGATATCGACAAACCTATCAATAGTAAGATCAACAGATCATGTGAAGTGAGAACTCTGTCAACAACGAGAATAGGCCGACATGTCCATCGATCGATAAAGATCATAATAAGATCCATTTTCAATCTGTCTGTCAATAGACACAATGAAAGGAAACCATCGAAACCAATGGAAAGGGGGCGACAACCTTAACCCTATACATACGCCCCCAGTGCAACCATATCTCACATCTTGAATCTTTGAAGTGAGAGCACCGAGAGGCTATCGCCAAACTTTCCCAAGTTCCAGAACTAGAGGACGGGAACTATCATCCTACTGGGATCCTTTGATCTAGTCCTATTGATCTTGCTCCCTGTCGGTCCCTCTTTATCACCAAGCACAAGAAGGACCTTCTTACCTCAAGCCAAGATAAGAAATGAGGATAAATATTGTTGACACCACTATTGACCACCAATATATCAACTGAGAGGTTGGTAGATTGGCCATTCGATTTACCCTTGTATCGATCTTCTCCTTCTCTTTTCTGCATCATGACTTACTTTTGTTGTATTCTTCTTGTTTCTTTGTCCATGTGTGGATAAAACCCTAATTTGGGTTGGGAGTAGCCGTTAGGCCCTCCTAACCATGTATTTGTTCATCTTTCTATTTTATAGCATATATACTTTAAAGTTTATTCCTTTACTCTTGTTAATTTGTGTCGATTGATGATTAGATACCTTCCTTCGATGTTTTATATGAATATTGTTTGAGAGAATAAGTTCCACAAGATTTGGAGTATAGGATAGTAATAATTCATGAGAGTGAGGATTTTATATAACAAAAGTTGTATTATCTTCCACTGATCTTTTAGTTATTAACTCGAGAGAGGGAACCCCATTGGATAGACATTTGCCCGGATCTCGAGAGAAGGAAGGGACATTTATTTTCTTATGACTATTTACAAAACAAATAGAGAATGTATATAAAATAGGAGTGAAGGTTTTACGTGGTTGAGGTTGGCTTGATTGGTGAAACCCAATCCAAGTCCTTATTATCTTGATTTTTCAATTTGTCTACTTTTCTTCTTTCATTTTCTATAATCTAGGTTCACTACTTACTTAGGTTAAATCTGTTCCTTAATCGAAACACCACAAGATTGCTTTTGGTTAAGCTAGACTAAGCAATAATTTTATGTTTTGGCCCATGAAAAAGAGCAATCAACTTTTGGCACCGTTGTCGAGGACAAGGCATCAGATAAACTCTAAAAACTTGGAGTCTACTTAGCTCTAGTCATCGCTTCTAAATTTTGCAAAACGTTTATTAGTAAATCTCTTTTACTACCTATCCGCTATAATATCGGTCACGTTTCCAATTTCAGACTCTATTTCATTCAATATTTCCATTTATAGGTAGCCTCTTATCTTTTCTAACCAATCCTAGAGTTCCTCATTCAATATCCAGAGGAAAATATTCTCCTCATAGATCCAATGGCAGCACGAGGTCCCCCTAACACAAATGTCCCTTAGGAAAAGCCTTCTCTACGTTCCTTAGTCAAAGGTCATGTCAAACGACTGGGATCCTATAGTTCTCCCTTGCATGCCAATATCAAACTTTGAGTTGAAGCCTGGATTCATCATTATGATCTAAAATCACATGTTTGGGGGAAACTCTACGGAAGAAAATCCATATCACCATATTGATGCCTTCAAGAACCTCTACAATACTATTAATGTGAACAAAGTACCGTAAGATGTCATCTACATGAAAGGGTTCCATGTCTCCCTCAAGGACAAAGCCATACAATGGTACCTATCTCAAAAGGGCATTGCTTCGTGGCAACAACTGTCTGAAGCCTTCATGAACAAATTCTACCCAATTGAGAAGACCATAAGATGCATGCTAAAGATTATCAGTTTTAGATAGAAGGCTATGGAAATCCTACTTGATGCATGAGAAAGATATTAGGAATAATTAAGAGATTGTCCTCATCGTGGCTATGATGACATGTTTATCATCATTACCTTCTATGAAAGCCTTACTTCAACGAAGAGAACGTCTCTAAGCGCTGCAACTGGTAGCGATTTCATGAAACACGATGTCGACACCTCCAAAGAAATAATCAATAACATGGAAACTCTCCTAATAGTTCAAGATTTTGACAGTAGTTCTTCAGTGACCGTGTCCACCGCTGGCGAATCCCTAGACTCTAAGCTATTGGAGAAATTGAACAACAAACTAGATAAAATGGCATCTGACGTCCAAAATATGAAGGAAGTCAATTCTAGACGCTTTACCGAGGCATCCATAAAGTGTGCCACATGTGGAGAAGGGGGTCATGGTATTGATGACTGCATATACACCCATGAAGTAGAAGACATGCAAAATGAGAATGTGTCTTATGTGAACTACAAACATCTTGACCATCCTGGATTCTCTTATGGGAACACCTCGGTGACAGAAAAGGCATCTCAACTAAATCAATCTTCTCAAGCAATGGGCAGAGGGAAAGCCATCAGAAGAGGAATGCCACCTGGATTTCAACAAAATAGATCTCAGTCACAATAATAGGGAACATTCAATGGGCATAGGGGGAGCCTTTTTCAACATCATCGAAAGTTTATCGCTAGTATGGAGTCTTTAACAGAAAAGATGGGGGAATGTCTCATGAGTAACAACAACATACTAGCAAACATGCAGACACAAATGAGCACCATGAATACTCAAATAAGTGATCTCCAAACTTACAATCGGATGACCGATCAACAATTATCTTCTATTGTTGCATCGATAGAAAGATCATCAGGACAATTCCCACCTAACACCAAATAAAATCCCAAGAATGAAACAACAAGAATGGCCACACTCCGCTCTGGGAGTTCTACTTCTGTTGTAAAACCTAAAGTACCAATCATTAAAGGAAGCATCAACAACCCATAAGAGACCCCAGTATGTAAAAAGTCAAAAGGAGCCACAAGCTCTGTTCCGTCATTAAAGGTGACTGAATTTCCCAGTGGAGCCCCTTATCCACATCAATTGATTAAGGTAGAACTCGAAAAGAGGTACACCAAATTCCTTGAAACCATTAAGAAAATTCATCTTGATATTCCTGTCCTTGACATCATCGACGAGATGCCTACATATGCCAAGTTTTTGAAGGATCTCATCACAAAGAAGAGGAAGAGGGGAGAAGTTGAAATAGTATGCCACCATTATTATTAAATCAAATATGAGAATTCAATTAGCAGATACTAAACCAATTTGGTTGGTGGAGGACGTACCTATCAGGATAGGGAATTTCTACATCCCTTGTGACATTGTCATCATTGATGTAGCTAATGATCCCACATGTCCAATGATATTCGGATGACCTTTTCTTTCAACGGTACAAACATTGACTGATGTGGCTGATGGGTCAATCACAATACGAGTTGGGAACCAATCTATCAATTTCTACATACTCGATCACACAGGGGGCCCTCTTCAATAGAAACAAGTTACTTTTCTGACTGTTGCAATCAACTGTCGGTGGAAATAGCCAAGCATAATGCTATAGTTGATCCTATGATGCACGCATTAAACAACCCTACCTCAAGATTTGACGATCCCAAAGTTGAAGAAATCATGGCTTACTTAGCAACCACAGATGAAGAAGAAGAGTTTTATGGTGCTACTAAAATGGTACGATATGCCTCTCTTCAACATGAACTAAAAGACATTTCAGTTCTAAAACCACTACCAACAATTAAGCCACTTTCGAAAGGTCTGAAGTATGAATTTCTCGATGAAGAAAAGAGAAATCCAGTGATCATTAATGCATGACTACCCTCCGATCTATAGGAGCAACTTTTATCTAAACTAAAACACAAGAAAAAGGCTCTCAAATACTATATAGATGATATCAAAGGTCTCATTCAAATGGTGTGCATGCATAGAATCAACCTCGACAATGATGCAAAGCTAGGAGTCAATGGTCAAAGGAAGTTGAATGACAAAATGCGAGAGGTTGTATGCAAGAAATTCATCAAGCTTATAGATGTAGGTATTATATATGCTATTAGAGACAACAACTGGGTAAGTCCAGTTCATGTGGTTCCAAAGAAAGGTGGGATGAAAATAGTAAAGGATAGTGAAGGGAAGGAATTAGTCACACACATAGCGACTGGTTGGTGCATGTGTATAGATTATAGAATACTAAATGCAACAACATGCAAAGATCATTTCCCCCTTCCCTTTATTGATCATGTTTTGGAGAGGCTGGCACATCATTCACATTTTTATTATTTAGATGGGTATTTGGATTTTATCAGATTCTCATTCATCTAGAAGATCAGGAAAAGACCACATTCACTTGTTTGTATGGGACATATGCTTTTAGGCGCATGCCGTTCGGTCTGTGCAACACACCTGCCACCTTTCAGAGGTGTAGCCTAGACATTTTTTCTAATATAACAAAAGAGGTCATGGTAGTCTTCCAAAATTACTACTCTGTGTATGAGCCATTGATAACCTCCCATTTTGTGATGTTATCTTATTGGTTTTTCTCAGTTTTCCATACTCTTTCTTAGATAAATTAGATAAAATCTTTAACTTTCCACTTTATTGCAAATATACCATTAAAATAACTTTTCTTCTTTTATTTCTTACAGAAAAGCACAAAAAAAATTTCAAAAGCACCAAACGGTCCCAAAACTGAATGGACACCAAATGGTCCAAAGACCGAATGGACACCAAACGGTCCCAAGACCGAATGGACACGAAACGGTCCCAAGACCGAATGGACACCAAACAGTCCCAAGACCGGATGAAGCCAAATGGTCCCAAGACTGTACAAAGCCAAACAGTCCCAAGACCGAATGGAGATCAACCGGCCCAAAGACCGCATAAAGTTACACGGTCCCAAGACCGAATAAAGGCAATCAGTTTCAAAACCACAAGGACTCAAATGGTTTCCAAACTGGGAGAGTCCAAATGGTTTCGAAACCGAGAGAGTCCAAATGGTCTCAGAACCCAAACAATTTTCATGATCGTTTGGGCCCAAAACCGCCCAAACCATTTGGACTTCACTCAAAGCCTATAAATAAGACCCAAAGGGTCCTCACAAGGTATCAAGTTTTCAGACGTCCAAAGGCTGCCTCTATTATTCCAGAGCTATTCCATCCTTCGTCCACTACCCCGAGGCTGCCGGTCTGAGATCCATACTCCATCCCCAAGACGCTTTCTCTCTCATCGACAAAGAAGGTGGGAAGAAGAGGATTCATCATCAAGCAAGCTACGAAGTGTGAAGATCATTGCTCTCTCTCTCCAAGGGGTCGAACTTCCTCCCTCCTTCGTGGAGATGATGCTCTCTCTCTCTCTTCTCACCCCCTTCTTTGTTCTTGCCATGAGCGAGTAGTCTTATACACTAGGGTGCGGGGAGTAGCCCCACTACCCATGTTTTCATTTCATGCAATGTAATTCATAAGTTTGCAGTAGAGATATCCTTTTCTTTTCAGTTCAACATCAATCGTTTAATGAATGCTTGTTGCTTGATCACCAACTTGTGTTACCTTTTATCTTTTAGTATGGATTGTCTACGTTTGTACTATCAAATTCAAATCTCAATTGAGTGTTGGTTCTTGATGCATGTAGCCACCATGCATCTGTTTCGGTGTCTAGGAGTGTTTTTTCAAGAAGTGGAGTAAACTCACTTCCATCGTTGTACTTTCATACTATGAAATGGAATTAGTTGACGTATAGAAGTACAACCTTGATAAGTCGAGGTACACACTTAGTGAAGGGAATGATGCAAAGTAAGTGACCATTCGTTTGGGGATGGCTGGCATTGCAACATTCCTACACTTCTCGTAGTTAGTTCTCTGAAAGGAAACTAAACCTACAAATACACTAACTGTTTAGACTCTTATTGTAGGTTATGTTACTATGTTTCATGTTTTGATCCATGCGTAGTGGTGGAGAAAGCCGATAACATCCTAGTGGTTTCTTAACACTATTTACAACCTTAATTTTACTTTCTTGCTTTTACTTTACTTGCACTTAGTTTAAAACAACCAAATCAACTCTTTGATCTAAATACCAACTGTTAAGGAGTTAGGTGAAATTCTAATGTTTTCTATCTTGCTGATCTCAACAAGATCGTTGTCCTGTAGATTCGACCCTTAACTATACTACGATAAGACTTCCATGTATCATAGCATGCGTGGGTGGAGTTTTTAATCTAGTATAAGCAAGGCTAAACCTAAAGACTTACTATCTTTGGGATTTTTAGTGGTGCACGCAACTCCATACAAGTGGAAGCTCTTTCAAAAATTGGCATCGTTGCCGTGGACAACGGAACATTTTAATTTCATTTATCATCTTGCTATTGGTTAGGGTTTTACACTTTTTGTTTAAACATTACTCCATATTTTCTTAATTTCATCACATCTCCCGCATCATCTGAAAAGTGTGTTTCTTCCTCTACTCAGGTAGAAGATGTGTATGCAACCATCACATAATCTTGAATTCTCCCTTGATCCAGAGTACAACTCTGAGGTAGAGAGAAGTTTCCACCGCTGCATCAGACTTAACCACCAAAGAGCCAGACAAATGGGTGAAGATCAATGCCAAGCTGCACTATTAATGGATGGGGTCAACGCCGCCATAGCCGCTCAGAGAGCACAACTCATTGTTGACACTCGTGCTCAGGTCCAAGAGGAAATTCGAGCTGAAGAACATGCCCCCATCCGAGCTGAAAATGAAGCAGCTAATGAAGCTGCCCAGTTAGATCTAAGAAACAAGCAACTTTGGGACTATGCCATCCCCAAGAACTATGAAGACAATCATCTAGTCCGACCACCAATCATCAACATACCTAATTTCAAAATCCGGACACAATGGATTCAAATCATGCAGGGTATCTCATTCTCTGGTGGTTCTAGAGATGACAGCATGGATCATTTGAAGAGATTCAAGGCACTTTGCCGACTTGTCCCACAAGCCAGAGTTTCCTTTGACGCAATAATGCTACATCTTTTTCACTTCACTCTATCCGAAAGGGCCTTGAGTTGGTACAACTCACTTGATAGGGAGCCAATCATCACCACATGGGCTCTCTTGGAAGAAAAATTCCTAGAAAATGTTTTCCCTCCTTCATTAACCTACGAAATTAGGGGGAAGATCAACCACTTCGCCCAACTTCCTGGAGAAGCACTCACAGAAGTATGGGAAAGATTCAAGGAGCTTCTAAGGAAGTTCCCTCATCAAGGTATCTCCCAAAATCAATTAATAGAGATGTTCTATAGGGGGGTGAGTGATGATATCAAGCAATTTATGGATTCCTCATCTGGAGGAAATTTTATGAGGAAGAACTACGAGGATGCCAGGAATATCATTACACTTGGAGCTGAGAACGAATCCAATTGGGGACGATCATCCACTAAGGGAGTCCTCAAAGTTTATAAGGCTCAGGAATCAATGGAAATGAAAGCTATTGCTGAAGCTTTAAAGACTACAGCTCACAAATAGCAGACACTTGAAACTTCATTTGGAGAATACAATAAGAAGAAAAACCCCCAAGTCCAGCAAGTTAAAGCTGCCACAGGGACTTGTGAAGCCTATCACACATCTGATCACCCTACATTGTCATGTGGCTTACTTTATAATGTGATGATGGATATGCAACCAACACAACAGTAGTACGAACCGATCATCAAACACCTTGAAGATCAGATGCCCGAACAAGTCAATTCCATTCATTCCATACCAGGACAAGCTTACTATAATCCAAATCAACCAAGAAACCACCCCGGGTTTCAATATGGGAATCCTGCGGGGACTACTAACCTGCAACATCAAACACAAGGTGGATCTTCCAATAGATTTCCACCTGGATTTCAAAGTAACTATAACCAAAATCAAGGGAATCTTAGAAATAATTTCCCAAGATCCAACTACCCAAGAAATCCCTCTGCCTACTATCAATATACCCATCCTCCTCTACACCCACAATTACACCCTCAGCTACAACAATCACAACAACCTCAGTTAACACCACCTCCGCAACAACCACCTCAAGGGCAGCGACAACTCACTCAGTTTCAACAGAAAAATTCTCCTTCCCAACCAACAAACGAGATGAATATGATTAGGCAGATGTTACAGTCGCAACAAACCATGCTTGCCAATCAGAAAGCTCAACAGAAGGTTGTGGAGGCTCAACTAGCACAAATTGCTGCCCAGTTGAAACCACCAGCAGGTACTTTTGCTGGTCAACCAGAGTCAAACCCAAGACATGATCAAAATAGACCAGAGCAATTGAAGGTCATCACTACAAGATCTGGTCTTTTCTTTCATGAAGCTACAAGAATCTCTCATGATGATGATGATACACCTGTTTTTACTCCAAACGCAAGCCCGAATCTAGGAATTGAGAAATCTACAGAGACTGCAAAAGGTAAAGAAAAGGGACAAGCTCCCAAAGAGCCAGAAGTTCTGCAATATAAACCTAGGATACCATATCCATGAAGATTGAGAGAGACTAAAATGGACACTAGATTCCAAAAATTCAAGGAGGCAATGAAGAAACTTTATATCGATATCCTGCTCCTCGATGCCCTCTCTGAAGTACCAGCTTGGGATAAATATCTGAAAACCTTGCTATCAAGGAAATATATTACTGAAGAGAAAGATATGGTCAAACTGGCTCAGACCACCTCCGACATCATTCTTAATAAAATGTCAAAGAAAAAGAAGGACCCTGGTTCCTTCGGTATTTAATGCTGTATTGGAAATGCTTTGAGCAAAAAGGGGTTAGCTGACTTGGGGGCTAGCATATTTATTATGCCCTACTCCATGTGTAAAAGATTGGGTTTTACTGACTTCTTACTCACAATGATGACAATTCAGTTAGCTGATTCCACTATCACTGCACCCCTAGGAATTATTGAAGACATTCCAGTCAGGATAGGTAAGGATTCTTATGTCCCATGTGATTTTGTCATTATGGATATCAAGGAGGATCTAAGATACCCAATAATATTCAGAAGACCCTTCCTAGCCACAGCCATGGCACTCATTGATGTCGAAGCTAGCACGATCATTCTGAGACTGGGAAAAGAAGCAATTCAGTTCTGGGTCTTCAACAGCATGAAAGGCCCCAACATTCAAGAGGAAGTTTTTCTCTTAGATGCAATACATCAAATGTCCCAATTGGAAATATCGAAACCATCTGATGATTTAGAGAATGTCTTAATAAATCTAGAAGTTGAATTCTCAACTAACAAATTAGTTCAACAATGCCTGTAACACTTAGAGAAAGCTGAAGAAGCACCAACAACCACTTTTGAGGAGCTCAAATCTGTCACTATTTTAGAAACAACAGAAGCACCTAAGGCTCCCGAGATGAAAACCCTACCAAAGGGACTTAAGCACGTCTTCCTGGATGAAGAAGAACTATGTCTAGTAATCATCAGTTCCACTCTGATGAAAGACCAGGAAGAAAGGCTTCTCATTGAGTTCAAGAAACATAAGAAAGCCATTGGGTACAAAATAACTTACATGATAGGTATAAACCCAGCCCTATGCATGCATAAACTTCCCATGGTAGAAGAATTCAAACCTTCAAGAGTGCACCAGAGAAAGCTGAACCCCAATCTTAAAGAGGTGGTTTGCCTCGAGGTCCTCAAACTTTTGAAAGTTAGTATTATCTACCCAATTTCAGATTCCCAACGGGTTAGCCATGTCCAAGTGGTCCCCAAAAAGGGAGGAACCACTGTTGTGCTAAATGATAAAAATGAGCTAGTGCCCACAAGGACTATCACGGGATGGATAATGTGTATCGACTACAGGAAACTAAACAAAGCAATAAGAAAAGATCACTACCCTCTACATTTTCTTGACGAAGTCCTCGAATGCCTAGCCCATCAAAAGTTCTTCTGTTACCTCGATGGTTATTCTGGGTTCTATCAAATCCCTATACACCCAGAAGACCAAGAAAAAATAACTTTTACTTTTCCCTTTGGAACCTACGCTTTCAGAAGAATGCCCTTCGGGCTGTGCAACGCACCCGCTACCTTCCAAAGATGCATGCATGCTATTTTTGTAGGGTTAACCAAGTCCATAATGGAAGTATTCATGGATGCCTTTTTAGTCTATGGAGATTCTTTTGACAACTGTCTACTCAACCTTGGACAAGTCTTACAAAGATGTGAGGAAACGATCCTTATCCTAAATTGGGAAAAATGTCACTTTATGGTAACTGAAGGTGTCGTCCTCAGACATAGAGTGAGTGAAAGAGGAATTGAGGTATACAAGGTAAAAATTGATGTCATCTCAAAACTATCGCCACCAAAGGACGTAAAAGGAGTATGAGCATTCTTGGGTCATGCTGGGTTTTATGGAAGATTCATTAAAGATTTCTCAAAAGTAGTGAAACCCATGACCCACTTATTGACCAAGGACACCGATTTCAATTTTGACCAAGAATGCTTACACAGCTTCACAACCTTAAATAACACTCTAGTCTCTGTGCCCATTCTGAGAGCACCTGACTGGTCAAAACCATTTGAAATAATGTGTGACGCTAGCGACTATGCTATAGGAGCGGTGTTAGGGCAAAGAATTGACAAAAAACCTTATGTAATATACTATGCATCCAAGACACTTGATGAAGCGCTAAAGAGCTACACCACTACAGAAAAGGAGTTCTTAGCTGTCATCTATGCATTCCAGAAATTCCGCTCCTACTTGATCGGATCAAAGGTCATAGTCTACACTGACCACTCTACCATACGATATCTAATTCAGAAACAAGACGTAAATCCCAGACTTATCTGCTGGGTGTTGATGCTTCAGGAATTTGATTTGGAAATCAAAGACAAAAGCGGAGTGGAAAATGTCATTGCTGATGATCTCATCCGCATTGAAGTTGAGGATGATGCTAAAATACCTATCTGAGACTCCCTCCCTGACGACCAGCTTATGAAAATTACCACCGAATTCCCCTGGTATGCCGACATAGTGAACTATCTGGCCACAAGAATCATTCACCCCTCCGCCTCTCACCACGAAAAAAAGAAATTTCTCCATGATGTTAAGCAATAATACTGGGACGAACCTTATCTCTTTCGTCTATGTACATACAGACTTTTTCGACACTGCATACCAGGAGAGGAAATTACTCCTGTCTTAGAACATTGTCGTTTCGGCCCCACTAGGGGACACATGAGTTTGAAAAAGACCACTCTAAAAGTTCTACAATCGGGTTTCTTTTGGCCAACAATAGCAATAGATTCCCATGATTTTATAAGATCATGCAATAAATGTCAACTTTCTGGCGGTATAACTAAAAGGAATAAATGCCTCTCACTATGTGGCAAGAAATCGAACTTTTTGATGTTTGGGGAATAGACTACATGGGTCCCTTCCCCTCTTCATATGGATTTTCTTACATACTGGTCGCTGTAGATTATGTCTTGAAATGGGTGGAAGCTATACCCACCATTTCCAGCAATTCAAAACCAGTCATTAAGATGTTTAAAGATATCATTTTCCCCAGATTTGGAGTCCCCCGAACTGTCATATCCAACGAAGGGACCCATTTTCTAGAACGAAGTTTCGAATCCCTCCTAAAGAAATATGGAGTCAACCATAAGGTCGCCACACCTTACCATCCACAAACTAGTGGCCAAGTTGAAGTTTTGAACAGACAACTAAAAGAAATTTTGGAGAAAACAATCAATAGTCATCGTACCGATTGGTCCACCAAGCTTCCCGATGCCCTTTGGGCTTACCACACATCGTATAAAACACCAATTGTAACAACCCCGTTCCGATTAGTATATGGGAAATCATGCCATCTTCCAGTTGAGCTGGAACATAAGACCTGGTGGGCCATTAAACAACTGAATTTTGATTTTAAAAGCACTGGTGAATACATACAACTCCAGTTATAAGAACTTGAGGAGCTTCAAATGACAACCTACCATAGTGCCAGAATCTATAAAGAAAAAACCAAGATGTGGCACGATGGCCACCTCAAGAGAAAAGACATTGCTATCAGAGATAAGGTCATCCTCTTCAATTTCAGACTTCAGATGTTTCCCGGAAATCTCCGCATGAAGTGGTCTGGACCATTCACAGTTAAACACATTTACCCCACCAGAGCAGTCATCATCCTTGACAATAATGGGGGAGAATGGACTATTAATGGCCACATATTGAAGAGATACTACACACCAACAGATAAAATACCAAGACAGACTATCGAGATCCACGATCCCTCAACATCGACATAACCAAACCAGATTCTTATTAGGCCAGCGACGTAAAACCCAGGCGCTACTTGGGAGGCAACCCAAGATCTGAGTATCACCATTTTTATTTTTGCTTCTTCGTTTGATTTAGGTTTATCATCTTTAATATGAAAATATAAGCTCATCCCATGTTAATTTAGGCCTTCCTCTTCTTCTATTTAAAACACTATAAATAGAAGAAGAGGAAGGCCTAAATTAACATGGGATGAGCTTATAAAGAGAGATTTTGAATCTCTACATCTCAATCCGAATATGGCCCATGATAGAGCTGAATGGAAATGAAGGATCCATGTAGCCGACCCCAACATAGTTGGGATTGAGGCTTAGATGATGATGATGATCTTTAATATGAAAATATAAAAATTGACACAAATCACAAAAATAAAAATAAAGATATAAAAATAAAAAACCTAAATCATCTTATCCTAAACAGTCTTGAAACCGTTTGGGCCTCACAGTCTTAAAACTATTTGGACCCCTTTTCGGTCTTGAAACTATTTGGAGCCCAAACGGTCTCGAAATTGTTTGGAGCCCAAACAGTCTCAAAACTATTTGGAGCCCAAATAGTCTCGAAACTGTTTGACCCTGGGAATTTGTAACGTCACCCCCAAATCCTATAAATATAACCCCACCCCCTCTCCTTTTTCTTTCATTAGAATCTCGAACTCTCTAAACCCTTGCATGAGCACTGTTTCATTTCCTCTGTTTCTTGCTCCCGCGCAACTCACGATGCCGGTTCGTTCCGCCACCATCACCGACATCACCTTAGCTTCTGTGTGTGTTCATGACTTCCGCACCATCATTACCGTCGTTTATTGCCTCACCATCATCATCGTCACCCGCAGCAGCAAGGTAGACCAGCGCCACTGCCATCGCCGACACTTCTGTAATCACGCCACACTTCATTTTTACCATCGTCGACGCCTACGTCGCCGACGTGGTTCTCTTTTCTATCGACGCACGCGTCTCCACTGTCGTTCACCTTTTCCAGCGCTCCCGAAGTTCCACCTTCCTCACAGTTTTGACCGTTTGGAGCCAAACGGTCTTGAAACCATTTGGAGCCAAACGGTCCTGAAACTGTTTGGAGCCAAACGGTCTTGAACCCGTTTGGAGCCAAACGGTCTTGAAACCATTTGGAACCAAATAGTCTTGAAACTGTTTGGAGCCAAATGGTCTTGAAACCGTTTGGCCTTACAAATTTCTTGGATTCCACTAAAAACTAAAAACACATACATAATGTAAACTTTTCTTTTAATAAACTTGTTATCTTTGCAAAATCCAAATCATTTCAACACATGACTTTCTATAAACTTTTCAGTTATGACATCACATGCAAAAGAAACCACCGAAACTACTGACGCTCCATTCTAGACAATGAAGCAACTGATGGAGGACCACGCCAAGCTCCAGAAAATTGTAGACATCTATGACACGATTGGAATGATCCCACCCAAAGTCAACCTACTCACGTTCATGAATGAAATTGACCGTCTCAACATGTGTTTATCTGAGGAGCCGAAGCAAAAAGTAGAAGAAATTTCTTCCAGTGATGAAGGTTCAGAATACGAGACAACCCCCGAGGAAGAATCCCCAACTACAAAGTCCAAAGGGAAAAGGAAGACCCAGCAAGCTGCCAAAGAACAACCTACGAAGAAATGGGCAAGGAAGTAGGTCCACCCCGCCACTGCTAGGGAACAAACCCTAGAAGGATACATCCCATCAACTGCTACCACCACCTCCACTACCATTCCCACTGCCACCAATGCTCCTATCTTCCCCGCCATAACCACTACAACACTACCACCAGAAAACCTATTCATCCACTCTCCCTTCCATAGACAAAACTTTAAAGCCAACAAAGTACGTCTGTTCCATCGTACTAAAAAAATGGGGATATACGATAGAATCCTCACCCTGCTCGATAACGCAAATCTCTCAAGACTATGTTTTGTCCCTGAGATCTCATACGTCGAGCCCACAATAGAATTCTTTACACATCTCAACAAAGATTCTGTAGACATTATAGACAGAGCAAGGGACGGAGGTGACTGCAGGCTGGTCACCAAACTTTTTGGTAACAAAGTTGTCATAATAGAAAATTTATTGAATGAAATCTTCATAGACAACCAGGAGCAGTTAAAAAAGGCCAAAGTTGTTATTATGGAGATCTCGCAATTCAACAGACACAACTTCTGGAAATCCCTAATAAGGACCCCAAATTATGAGGCGAAGACCTGCAAGACCTCCAATATTCATTCTGGGTTGGTGTGCACACTTCACAAAATTCTCACTGATGCGCTCTTCCCCAGAATAGAGGGAGGGAATGTTATCACCTCTGATCTTTTTATTCTCTAGTCCGCCCTACATGGGATGCCAGTCAACATTGGATGGCACATGATACAAAAGTTTTCAACATACGCCCTAGGGAAATAAATATGCATGGGCAGACACATAACTTCCATTCTTAAATATCTCAAGATGGAAAGATTACTCCCCAGGTGCACGCAGATCAAGGGTGACATCTTTACCAATGAGAAAATGTTGAAGAACTCTTACATTATCAAAGAAAATGATGCAAAATTTCTCTACATTTTCTGCCCTACAGTAAAATCTTCCAGAACTCTACTACCGCTTCCGGAGCTTGCAGATAATGACAAGGAAAAGCTACTCTTTACTAACGAAGAGCTTACCAAAATCCTAGCTTCAGTCAAAGTACAAGAGAAGAAAACCAAAGCGGGCCAAACGAAACTTAGTATCACTGCCCCGGCAGCTAGGGTAACAAAAATACCAGTAAAACGACCATCTAAGGCACGCTTACAATCACAACAGCTGTCGGGGACGCCGACATCAAAGCTAAATCCTGAGACAGAACGCCCTCATCCTGAGGAACATATCAGTACCTCATCATTAGACTCCTTCATCATGAGCCTAAATGTTGAGCTCACCACCACCACCTCCCCCACCACACTACCATCCACTACTATCCCACCATCTACCACCCTCCCACCTTTCTCCACAACAATCCCAACAATAATTCCTTTCCCCACATCCACACCTCCACCCACATCTTCAACCTCAACCTTTTTCTCTTCGGGCATCCCATTCTCCACTCCAACACCCAACTTCACCTCCTCCACTCCCATCTCCACCCTTTTCCCCTCAACATTCTTGGTCCCACCATTCTCACCGGGAATGTCACCATTTTTTTCATCCGCCACCACCCCGACACCATTGGTGACTCCATCTACAGTCACCACGCAGTTTGTGGGACCATCAACAATGTCTCTTTCGCAAGGAACTACTACCCTTCCACCTTGACCCCAGCCACCCCACCCTTCCACATCTGGGGTCCCTTTTACAAATGTCGATGAGGAATTTAGACATCAATTCGACGCTATCCGAAACCTCCTCACCGACCCTTCTAATATATTACAATATATTTTTTCTTATGTGCAGGGTCTAACTACACAGGTCACCAAGATTGATGAGCAAAACTGTGCCCTGCCAGGCATCATCTCAAGCATCCACCAATAGTAGAAATCAGCGACCATGAAAGTCAAACGCATCGACAACCGCTTGCAACAACTTCCACAGTTGGTGCTCGGGGTAAAAAGCCAGCAAGGCGATCTGGCCAAGCAAGTCGATAGGATTTCTGTGCTAAATCAACCATTTCCAGAAACCCTGCGTGAGCTTAAGCATCAACAAACTACTTTAAGCACGCACTTGGATGACATCGACACCACCCTCACACAACTTAATAACTGCCAAGAGGAGTCATCCAACAATGAAATCAACCAATTAAGAGCTCAAGTGACATACCTCTCTGCACGACTCCTCTCCACCGAGGCTCGTTATTCAGATCTCAAAAAAACCCACGACGCACTGCTTGAAACACATGAGCATATGCAAGTGGCTTTCGACGAACTACAAGCACTCCGCCAGTAGTGCAAGAAGCCTCCACCAAAGAAGACCACAGATAAGGTGACAAACAAAGAAGATGATGAAGAATAAGATGAAGATGAGGATTCTGACTCCTCGGCTGACTCCAACAATAGCACCTCCTCAGATGATAAATCTGATGACCCAGACAATGCTGGGGAGAGCCCCAACCGCGGAGCTGCACCAGCACAACAGAAAAATCACCAAGAAGGTGATAAAGATCCCAAATCCCCTACTCACAATGACAACGTTAACATGTCATATGGGGATCAGTTTCTTGACTATTCTGCAATGGAATCTCTGGGGGAAACTACCAAAGAAGCAACTTTTGCTAAGTTCCAACAACGTTTATTTGGAACCAACATGAGTTAACCACAAGCAGACCTTCCTTAACACTCTGCCCCGGAGCAATCTTCACCCCTTCCCCCAGAACATGAAGAATTAGAAAGAGTCAATTTAGATACAGATGAAGATCTCAAATCTGCTTCTGATTCAGATAAAGACGAAGATCTACAGTACTACATCGACGATTTGGAGCAGACTTCTTCCCACCCTCCGCAAGAGCTTCCCCCGCCGCCACTTCTACCTCACAAGATACACGATTTAGACATGACAACCATCTCTACCCTAGATGCTCAAGATATCTTCATCCTAAACACTATCGTAGATGATGCCAAAAAGGGGGAGACGTTATCTACCATAATACAAAGACTCAGCGCAAGTTGACACGTGAAGATTTCCACACCATCCTTCGACTACAGTCAGCAGTGAAGATGGCAATCTTCCGTGTCCTCCTTGCCAATTCTATCGAAATCTACATAAGCTCTAAACAATAGCAACCGGTACTTAACGCTTCACCTGCTCTAGCCATGAGTCTATTATATAAAGATTTACAAAACAAATCTATTGAGCGGTTGCAGAGGGGGATTTCCAGAAAGGCACAATATATTACTGTACCCTTTCAAATTTTTGGCCACTGGCTACTAATGATCGTGGACACTGCGGCTCGAGACGCCAAGGTGTACAATTTTTGTACCAGTGAACTAAAGGCCAAAATAATTAACTTTGCTGGCCTAGGAGCCGAGGAGGCAAGATGCATCCCTTTCCGGCTTCTGAAACTAATATGGCTGCATGCCCATCCCTCCGAAATGGTTGGAACCAACCCTGGTTCCAAATCATAAACCCACAAGCCCAAATACAAGAAGGATCTGGAGATTGTGCTTTCTACAATATACGCCACATCCAAGTGCTCAATCAACAAATCCCTTTCATTGAGGTGGCCACAGAGGATTTTCATTCTCTATGAGGCCGTCACACCATGGAGCTAATATGTGACAGAAGGTTTTTCAAGGACCCAACTATGGCGCCTAACGACGTTCCTCACTACCTCTACTCAGCCATCCAACGTCCTCAAAAACAGCCATTCCGACAAACAATAAAGGAGTTGGAGAAACAACAACCTGCCAAGGTCCCCAAAAAGAAACAATGGGACCCTTACTCTTTTGATTTGGTGGATGATAAAGGGGACACCGAGTTTCTAACCGGGGCTACCATGAAAAGACCATCTTCAAAAAAGGTGCCCCTATCTGACATTAAACCGACGTTCCCTAATTTTGACCTTGCAGCTTGCAAGAATCTCTCCGACAGTGAACTCCGGCTCCTCATGTCGAGGCTACATACCGAGAGATATGATCTTGTTTTTCTAGCTGGAGATATTCTAGTTATGGAAGATACACTCCGTGAAACTATTCAATTCAAAGGGTCTCTATCCGTGAGTCTGATGATCGCCTATCAATATCTACTCAGACAAAATCACCCTACAGTTTATATGGCGTCAGCATATATGAAGGATGATCTCCTAAACCTAAATAACTTCAGAACCACCACTACTACAGAAATAACATTCAGTGTCACTTTTCTGGGCGTCGGTTATTAAGGAAAACCGACGCCTAACATATAAGGCGTCGGTTGTTTAAGCAAACCGACGTCTATATTCGAAGACCAGCTAGACACAGGTACCACTTTGTATTCCGCATCGGTTGTTTATAACAAACCGACGCTTAAAGTCGCCCGCAAAATCCAAATTTTGATAAAAAAAATAGTGTAATTTTCAACGTCGGTTATGTAGGTATAAACCGATGCCTATGTGCGATGAAAATTTGCGGGAAAAGTGTCACTTTCAGTGTCAGTTATCCTTGTATAACCGACGCTGAAGGTGGTTCCCTCCAAACAATTTCATGAAAATACCGTCCAATTGGACGTCGGTTGTTGCAAACAACCGACGCTTTTTGGGAACTTTATATCCCGCGATCTCCCGACTCTTCCCCTTTCTTCTATTCCATTGCGAGCCGATTTCCCTATTTCTCTCTACCGCCGATTTCTTCTCCAGCGCCGCCTTCTCTGGCTATTTCTTCTCCGGCGCCCCCTTCTCCGGCGCCCCCTTCTCCGCCACCACTCCTGCTACCTTCTTCTCTTCTCCGCGCCCCTTCTCCGCCGCCCTGCTGCTCCAGCGCCTGAGAACCGGCGCCTGAGAACTACTGCTCCAGCGCCTGAGAACCGGCGCCGCCACACCGTCACGCTGCCGCAACCACTGGACACCTGCTGCTCGCCACCGCTGGACACCTTCTGCTGCTCGCCGCCGCTCCTGCCGCCGTTGGACACCTGCTACTCGCAGCCGCCGATTGACACCTGCTCGCTTCTCGCCGCCGCCGCTGCCGCTCATCACAGGTACCCTCTTCCTCCTCTTCTTCCACCTACGAGAGAGTAGAATGAATATGGATGTGTTTCTTTCATTAAACCCCGTTGTCGAGCAAGAGGGGCAAATGGAGGAAGCAAACAACAATACATTAGGGTTCTAATCTACCCTTTTGTCCTATATTTGATGCTGATTGTGCATATATGTTGAGTTTGGGACTTTAGTGATGGACTTTGTCCTAAGTTGCTAATTTTTATTCTAATATGAACTCTAGTCTCATCTATCCATGTTGCCTATAGTTTATAACATTGCATTGTGAATTATTGCATGTTTGAAACTATTAAATTCTTGATTTATTATTTAATAATGCTCTATAGATTAGGTACTTATCATGTCTATTAAAATCCCACCAGTATAATTATGTGATCGCAACATATTAAATTGAATTAGAATGATTTCATGAATTATAGGGTTTTAAAGTTGATAAACATGTACATGCGGAAATAGGGTTATTAAACCAATGGTTATAACATAGTATGATCTTAATCTGATCTGGATGTTCATAATAATGTAGTATGTTAAATATGATGATTATGGATACATATAATGTCTAGTAAAGATTCCTAGACCTTTTGTTTGAAACTATTGATTTCTTGATTTATTATTTAATAATGCTCTGTTGATTAGGATTAACCATGTTGCCTGTAGTTTATAGACAATTATTATATATAAGAATGACAACACATGTATTTGTTGGCCTAGAAACCCGTCCAAGATTTACTCATTAGGAGTAAATCTTGGATAGTCCCCGGTTTGGGACTGTTCTTGAACACCTAATCTCACTTAGGATGTAAGTGTATAATGTGTATTGGGTTTTCGAGAAAATTTCGGTAGCATTTCCCCGTTTGTTCTCTAAGTACATATGTACTTAGAGAACAGCGGGGAAATGCTGCCGAAATTTTCTTGAAAACCAAATACACATTATACACTTACTAGTGAGATTAGGTGTTCAAGGATGGGATAGGTGGTACACATTTATTATATATAAGAATGACATCAAATGTGTTTGTTGGCCTAGAAACCCATCCAAGATTGACTCATTAGGAGTAAATCTTGGATAGTCCCCAGTTTGGGACTGTTCTTGAACACCTAATCTCACTTAGGATGTAAGTGTATAATGTGTATTGGGTTTTCGAGAAAATTTCGGTAGCATTTCCCCGTTTGTTCTCTAAGTACATATGTACTTAGAGAACAACGGGGAAATGCTGCCGAAATTTTCTTGAAAACCAAATACACATTATACACTTACTAGTGAGATTAGGTGTTCAAGGATGGGATAGGTGGTACACATTTATTATATATAAGAATGACATCAAATGTGTTTGTTGGCCTAGAAACCCATCCAAGATTGACTCATTAGGAGTAAATCTTGGATAGTCCCCGGTTTGGGACTGTTCTTGAACACCTAATCTCACTTAGGATGTAAGTGTATAATGTGTATTGGGTTTTCGAGAAAATTTCGGTAGCATTTCCCCGTTTGTTCTCTAAGTACATATGTACTTAGAGAACAACGGGGAAATGCTGCCGAAATTTTCTTGAAAACCAAATACACATTATACACTTACTAGTGAGATTAGGTGTTCAAGGATGGGATAGGTGGTACACATTTATTATATATAAGAATGACATCAAATGTGTTTGTTGGCCTAGAAACCCGTCCAAGATTGACTCATTAGGAGTAAATCTTGGATAGTCCCCGGTTTGGGACTGTTCTTGAACACCTAATCTCACTTAGGATGTAAGTGTATGATGTGTATTGGGTTTTCGAGAAAATTTTGGTAGCATTTCCCCATTTGTTCTCTATGTACATATGTACTTAGAGAACAGCGGGGAAATGCTGCCTAATCTTTTCCTAATATATACTTGTTTCCTAATATATACTTGTTTTCTCTGATCATAGAATGGATAGATCATGGATGTCCATTCGTAATCGTTGCACCCCAGAGTTTATATCTGGTCTTGATCAGTTTATTAGATTTGCCGAGGAACATAGGAAAAAACCTACAGATAGGTTCTACTGTCCATGTAGGCATTGCGGTAACAACTTGAAAGTCAACACTGGTGAGGAAATCAAAAGTCATGTCATGTGCAACGGGATTGTACAAGGCTATACATAATGGCACTGGCATGGAGAGATTTCAAAATTGAAACCAGTAGATGTCGATAGCAGTGCTTGGGTGGAAGAAGAAATTGCCTCCGATGACGTAAATGTGAACGAACCAGTTCCAGCAGACATCGTTGATGCGATGCTGGATAGTTGTAGGGTAGAGCACACCGATCCACCTCCTATCTTTAGAAACATTGTGCATGATGCTGAGATACCTTTATACACAGGCTGTGCTAAGTTTACGAAGCTTAGCGCTGTGTTGAGATTGTATAAGTTGAAAGCTAACAATAGATGGAGCGACAAAAGCTTCACTTCATTGTTGACTTTGTTGAAAGAAATGCTTCCTGAAGGAAATGAGCTGCCAATCTCAACATACCAGGTAAAGAAAATGTTGTGCCCAATGGGAATGGAGGCCAAGAAGATACACGCATGCCCGAATGATTGTGTATTATTTCAAAAGGACTATGTAGATTTGAAAGATTGTCCAAAATGTGGTGCGTCACGGTATAAATTGACGACTTTGGGGGAGTCCAAAGCTGGTTCTCCTGCCAAGGTGTTGTGGTATCTACCTATAATATCACGGTTTCAACGCTTGTTTGCAAATCCGAAAGATGCGAAGAATTCGAGGTGGCATGCAGATGTTAAGAAAAATAATGATAGGATCCTGCGACATGCGTCTGATTCCCCACAGTGGAAGAAGATTGATCTATTATACCCCAAATTTGGTGAAGAAGATAGGAATCTAAGACTTGGGCTTTGTACAGATGGGATGAATCCGTACGGGACATTGAGCAGCCAAAATAGCACTTGGCCAGTCATGCTTGTTATATACAATCTTCCTCCCTGGATGTGTATGAAAAATAAGTACGTTATGTTGTCATTGTTGATATCGGGCCCTAAACAACCCGGAAATGATATCGATGTTTATCTTGAACCTTTGATTGATGACTTAAAGAAACCTTGGGCTGAAGGTGTGATGACCTATGATGCTTCAGCAAGAGAGACATTTCGTTTGCACGCTATGTTGTTTTGCACTATTAATGACTTTCCAGCATATGGGAATTTGTCTGGATATAGTGTCAAAGGAGCTAAAGCATGTCCTATATGTGAAGAAAATACTGATTCAATAAGACTAAAACATGGCGGCAAGACTGTATATCTTGGTCATCGAAGGTTTCTTTCATAATTCCATCCGTATCGTAGGAAGCGCAAAGCATTCAATGGATGGAATGATGAACGGAGTGCACCTAAACCTATACCAGGGGATGTTGTTTATGAAAGAGAAAGACATTGTCAATGAATTTGGTAAGAAATCACAATGTAGTATGGCCACACGGAGTGACAATTCTTCATTCAAGAAGAAGTCAATATTTTGGGATCTTCCTTATTGGAGTTCTTTGACAGTCAGGCATTGTATCGATGTAATGCACGTTGAGAAAAATGTCTGTGATAGCATCATTGGTACTCTATTAAATATACCAGGTAAGACTAAAGATGGGATAAAATCCAGACTGGACCTACGTGAAATGGGAATAAGGTCAGAATTAACAGAATTACGTGAAATGGGTAGTAAAAGAACATACTTACCTCCCGCTTGTTACACGTTGTCTAGAAAGGAGAAGAAAACTTTTTGTGAATGCTTGGTAAATGTTAAGGTGCCACATGGTTACTCATCCAACATCCGTAGATTGGTATCAATGAAATATCTAAAGTTGATAGGTCTTAAATCTCATGATTTTCACACTCTAATGCAACAAATATTACCCGTGGCAATTCGATCTATATTGCCGAAGCATGTAAGGTTTGCAATTACCAGACTTTGTTTCTTTTTCAACAGTCTATGCAGTAAAGTTATTGACCCTGATACTCTCGATAATTTGCAAAGAGAAGTGGTTGTTACCCTATGTCAGCTTGAGATGTATTTCCCTCCTTCATTCTTTGATATCATGGTACATCTTGTTGTCCACTTGACTAGGGAAGTGAAAATCTTGGGACCAGTTTTCTTGCATTGGATGTATCCCTTTGAACGATACATGAGCATTTTTAAAGGTGATGTTTGAAACCGTTATCGGCCTGAAGGGAGTATTATTGAAGGTTATGTGGCGAGAGAGGTTATGGATTTTTGCAATGACTTTCTCAGTGGTAATGACACTCCTGATAATGACAAGAATATTGAGGAGGGCAAAGGAATTTTGGGATCACGGGTGAAAGTAATCAGCCGTGAGCAGTTGGAACAAGCTCACTTGTATATTTTACACAATATGGACGAATTGAGTGTTTATATCGAGGAACATACCAATTTATAAAGAGACAACATCCTCGAGCAAGTTCAATGTGGCTTGCTAGAGAGCATAATAAGACTTTTACTAAGTGGTTTGAAGATAAAGTCTTACATCAGCTATCTCAAACACCAAATGATATTACAGAAACTATCAAATGCCTCGCCTTTAAACCAAAACCGAATGTTATGTCTTATGAAGGGTTTGACATTAATGGATTCACATATTACACAAAGCGCCAAGATGATAAGAGTGTCATCCAAAATAGTGGGGTCACTCTTCAAGCGTCGACTATGTACTTTGCAAGTGCAAAGGATAAGAGTCCACGTGAAGCTAAAATGTCATATTACGGTGTCATTGAGGACATTTGGGAGTTTGACTACATAGATTTCAAAATTCCGCTCTTTAAATGTAATTGGGTTGATAACACCAAAGGAGTTATAGTGGATGAATTGGGTTTCACTTTGGTGAACTTTGAAAAGATTAGCGAGAAGGGTGAACCATTCATATTGGCATCACAGGCGAAACAAATATTCTATATCGATGATCCTGCGAATGATAAATGGTCGGTTGTTCTTCATGGTAAAAGACAATTCATTGAAGATCCTATAGATGAAGAAGAGTACTATGATAAGTATGATGACTCCAGTCCATTCTCAGTTGGGTTGCCAACTCCACAAAATATTGAAGCTAATGATGACTTATATGTGCGCGGAGATCACAATGAAGGATTGTTAATTGATAAAAGATCACAATTTTAGAGACATGTATGTTTATACAAATGCTAAATGTTTGCCTTTTTCTAGTTAATACAAATGCTAAATGTTTGCCTTTTTCTAGTTAATACAAATGCTAAATGTTTTCCTTTTTAATGACATTTTCAGATGGCTGACCATGATGAGCATGATGTCCATGATGAGCATGAAGTCCATGATGAGCATGCTATCCATGACGAGCATGGCGAGGATACCAATGTAAGTTCTAAAAACATATCCTGTATTTCTATAAAATTCATTATCTTCTAGTTATGTCATATATCCTATATTTCTATATTGGGCTAATTTAGTGTGTTTATTTTTGTCAAATTTTAGGTTGATGATGTACCTGTACCCACTGAAGCACTGGAGCAACTTGATGCGCAGCACCAAACACTTAACAAGAAAAGGGGCATCACTCTGTTGAAGAAGTTATTAGCGCTAAGTGGTAGTGGATCCAAATTGGTGGTGGAGTTTGATAATGGAGGAAATGCAATTGGAGTGAACCACAATAATTTTGTAAACTATCTTGGGTGTACCACTTGGAGCCATTGTGGTGTTAAGTATGATAATTGGCATAAAGTTCCTTAAGGGAAAAAAGACTTGATATGGAAGGATTTATGCGTGAGTTATTATTATTTGCAATTCTATTTTGTAGATTACAAATTCTATTATTTGAAATTCTATTTTGGATACTAGTGAATAACATTTCTATTTTATAGAATCTGTTTGCATTGGATGAGAAGTTGCATCGTAAAAGTGTGATGCAACGCGCTGGAAAGATGCTTAGGAATTATAGGACAAATCTGAACAGAGAATACATAAAAGAGGGTGATAAGAAGAAGAAGTCAGCCCTTGAACAATGGAACTTCTTGGACAAAGAAGATTGGGACAATTTTGTTGCTTCAAGAAAATCTGAAGAATTCAAGGTATTAGGTGTCACTCCCAATTTAATTAATATACATTGTATTCACCTATTTAAGATTAACATTTAGTGCTACTAACCAAATCATTAATGTGCATACTAACTAGGCCCTCAGTGATGCACAAAAAGCAAGGCGTGCACTGAATGTGCATGACCACACTATGGGTCCAAAAGGCTACGCAAGCGTTCGCCAAAGACTACAGGCGGAGTCTGCGGCTACTCAGCAGTCTGCTGCTACTCAGGAGTCTGCTCCTACTCAGGAGTCTGCCACACCCATGCCTCGCCATGATATCTGGATAGGTGGCAGGCAAAACAAGAAGGGTGAAATAAAGAAGCCTGTAACTGTTGAGGCGGCTGCAAAAATGGTAAAATACAACTCTTAGAGAAATCGTTTGAATATTGATTATTTGTGGTGTTAACTTACCAATTTCTGTTTATGGTGATTAGCGGGAGCTGCACGAGCAGAGGAAACAAGGCACGTTCATCCCTCAGGGCACAAGGGATGAATTGACAGTTGCTCTGGGTAACCCAGAGCATCCTGGACGTGTTAGAGGTGTCGGCGCTGGTGTTGGCATCAAAGCATTCTTTGGGCCATCCCATCGCAAACCCAGAGCGAGACTTTCTCAAGAAGAGGTAACCTGTTCTTTTTTTAGAATGTTACTGCACAAGGAAATTCATTAATAAGAAGCTAATGTTTCTTTTATCCATGTATAGGAGAATAAGAGAGTTGAAGATTTAGTTGCTAAGAAGGTCAACGATGTAGTTGCTGAGAAGGTCAAGGAAGAATTGCTGCGGTGGCAGGCATCTCAGGCTTCCAATCAGCCTATGGCGACCCACTCTTCTCCTGATGCACAGACTGCGAGTAATCCTGGAGACCCATCGCCTAGCACGTCTGCTGTAAGTATTGTTTATGACATTGTAGCTAGTCTTTTCAAGATGATATGTTTTCAAGATTATATGTATATATGTATAATATTCTTTACGTAAATTTGTAGGCATTGAAGCCATGCCGCTTAAGAATGCAAGACTATGTTGTTGCAGAGGCGCAGGCTTACCAGTCCCTTCCTGGGGCAACGTTTCATGGGACTCCAATGCCGCAGGGCTACATTCGTGTCAGCCCGCTACATGTATTACCCGATTGGAGGGAAGTTGCGTTGCCATATGCCCACCCAGATATTGATACACTTGGTGAGGCAGAAGGCGGGGTCATATTGTGGCCCAAAGCAGATGTCGTCTACACGACTGAAATTGTAAGATAAATTTACATTGATTTAGACTGTTAATGTGTATATATGATGTCAACTGATCTGAAATTATATATACAGGTTAAAAAGAAGACACCAGGAGCACCTAGGCCTCCACCTCCACTTCCCTCATTACCAACTTGGGTTCCAACTGACCTAACATACCCGTTAGGTCCTGCTTGTAGGGGAATGGCATGTTGGCTACGGGCACATAATATACATTGCCCTATAATAGTTTCTTTAGATGCAGATTATGCAGGTCAATCATACGATAGCTCTTTATTTATACAAGATATTATTGAGCTGTTAATGTATGATTGGCTGAATACATCAATGATAGAGACATGGATAAGGTGAGATCTTGTTTATACATCCATATACCTTGTGTAAGATCCGGTGATATGGTTTCTTATATATTAATGCATACGCCTATATGTTTTGCAGCTACTTAGTCGAAGATCATTGCAAACAATTTGCATTTGATCATGTGGGATTTTTGATTCCATCATTGATTAGTTTGGTAGCTAAAGACCCTGATAATGTTCAACAATACTGTATAGATGCTTTTACAATTTTTGGTCAGCAAAAGAAGACGATAATAATGGCTCCATTCAATGTCAAGTAAGTTTACTTTATTTATAATTTGGACTTAAGAAAATTCCATTTTTATTTTGCATTTTGAGTTATTAATTGTTAACTTCTTACCTCTAGCGGTAGACATTGGGAGTTACTAGTTATTGTCCCCGAGACATTCACTGTTTATTATCTAAATCCTGCGGAGAGTACATTGAACACTAAAATTGGACACGTAATGAGAACGCCATTATTCTGGTGAGAAATATTTCATTTTTATATCCGTTAACATCTTTTATTACATTACTATTTACTTATGCAACTTATTGTGTTATATTAACATGTTGGGGTTTAGATGCATTCAAAAAGGCTGGAGGAACGGTCCCAAGGAAAAAGAACCAGCCAATAAATTGGCAGAATGTACAAGTAAGTTCCCGACTCGAATATATATATTATTGATGTGAATTGTGCTTAGTTGTATTATTTTGTATGTTTCAATTTATAGTGTGCTACACAAGACAATGGCTGGGCATGCGCATACTATGTGATGCAATTTATGCAGATGATTATCAAACATGCCGCATTGGACATCGATAGCATACATGAGGTATTATATATAGTCTCATTAGTTAGTATGAAATATATCAATCTTATTTTTATATTATTACTTATATATATACATCATTCTCTTTGCAGGTGTTTAAAACTGACCACACTATAGGTAAACGCTTAAAAAATATACATGCTCCATATACGATGGAAGCATTAAATGAAGTAAGTGAAGAATGGGCAAAAGCCATACAAGCAGTGGCAACTGTAAGATATAATTGGGATGTTGATAGCGATAATGAATGATACTTTGTAAATGAATATTTCTGAATGTTAATACATGTATTTGAATGTTTCTATATGTGTGAATGTGAGAATTGAATTGATGTCTGAATGTATGTACTTGTGTGAAATTTTCCTTGTGACTTTTGCAGGTTTGCGGCCTATTTGTAGGCTGATATCAATGGATGTCGTAAACCTACAGTTCAGAAAATTGAACTGCAGGTTCTCATCCTGCTGACCAGCCACAGTAGGCCTGCAAACTGATATGAAAAAAAAAATAGAAATAGGCGTCGGTTATTTATAGAAAACCGTCAGCAAAGACCTACAGCGTCGATTTTTTTCAAAAAACCGACGCCTGATGTGGCCAAAGCAGTCCTGGAAATGGCGTCGGATATTCGTATCAAACCGATGCCTATTTAATCTATAGGCTTCGGTCTTTTGGTATATAACCGACGCCAAAAGTGTTTGCGCCACAGAAAATGGCGTCATCTAGGGCACTTTATGCATCGGTTATCTACTAAAAGACCGACGCTATATTCCATATAGGCGTCGGTTGTTTAGTAAATAACCGACGCAGAAAGTGCCCTAGATGATGCAGTTTTCTGTGGCGCGAACCCTTTGGGCGTCGGTTATCTACTAAACGACCGACGCCTATAGATTAAATAGGCGTCGGTTAAAAAACTAACGCCGAAGTGTTCGACCTTTAGCGGCGCCCACATAGGCGTCGGTCGGAAACCGACGCCAAATGGGGTTAAACGACCAACGCCAAAGGCCGTTTCTGTAGTAGTGCACGGAGGCACTCATCTCTTGCCTCCAACATATGACTCCGAAGTTCATTATGCTTCCTTTCCTTCACTCAGAGCGCTGGATGCTATTGGCAACAAACCATCACGAAGGAACAACTATCATGTACAACAGTTCTGATAGCCAGTTTGATGCAAACCAGAGGCAATATGCTGTGATAACTAACATGCCCGCAGAGGAGGTGGAAAAGGAGTGTGATGAAAAACTCCATGATCTCTTAAGCAAGCACATAAGGGCGTATGATAAAGAACACTTTCATCGCCCAGCCTTCAGCCACAGATGTCCTCAACAGCTCTGAGAGTCAAACGACTACGAATTCCACATCCTCTACTAGATGTACACCATTATGGTCCTAGGAAGACCAGTAGAGGACATGACATACGTGGATTATCATGCTCTATGTGGAAAGTTCACAGCTAATCTTCTCCGAACGCATGGAGCTAACAAAGGACTAACAGAAGCCTAATGCCCTTATCCTTGTACTTCTCAACCTACCATTTTGACACTCTGAGGATAGAGTGAGTGATAAGTTAGGGGGGGAGTACACTGGACAAGGGCGAGGTATCAATTAAAAAAAAACCCTTCCCTCTCTACCTTCTCTTTCAATTCTGCACAAAATCTTTAGCCTTCTCTGCACATTTAGTTTTGTTTTAAGTAATTCCTTTGTTAAAATAAATCATGCACATAAGAATAACATCCCTCTTGGAAAAAGTCATCCCCAGCTAAATTTAGAATCCAGTTAGTCCTCAAAAGCAATAACAAGAATATCATATAGGCATGTAATGGCGAATTAATAAATTACCTTCACACTAGATTTTCATGCCTTTGCTTCAATTCTACATTTGACTCTCCACAGGTCAACATTAGGTCCGAAACAAGACAAACACTCTCAAGGACGGGAGGGATATCAGGTGACATCCAAATCAAGAAACCTCACAAGTGGACCACCAAGTAAAAACCAAATAAGTGCATGTCAAGAAACTCTAAGAACAACTTTCTTCTCTTCAATAAAAGAGGCTTGGCCGCCCAATCAAAACCCCAAACATCTCAAATCCTAAGCCTGTGAGTTTACAAATAAAAGCCAGAGTGTTGAATAAAAATATGAGAGTTGTGCCACGCATAAGGATCTATATGAAAGAGCCAATAAAGGTCTCGCCCGGCCGGTACATTCAGCTTCCCTCACAAAGGCAGATGTGTCATGCCCAGTAGTGAGACCCTAAGGTATCCAAATATATGAAAAGACTGATAAAGGACTCACCCGGCCGGTACATTCAGCTTCCCTCACAAAGGTAGATGTATCATGCCCGGTAGTGAGACCCTAAATGCATAGACAAACCCTCCCCCACTTGAAGGGGGAGTTACACAACAACCTTTAGCCAACCTTCATACTCACTCTAGCTTCCGGTAGGATTTTTAGAGAAGTATAAAACTGATTAGAGTCGACGACATACACAAGATAAAATCAAGAAAAAAGGGGTGGTCCCAATGCGAGCTATGTGATATGGAAGAAACTTGAGATCCAAGAAACTCTCAACACCTGAAAGAGTTAGGGCAAGCAAAATCCCCGATGCGACTTTAGGAGATGTCTGGTTTAGAATTGAAGAAAGAGTATGGAAATCTTAACTAAATAAAATCGCCTTGCCACTACGTGCCTTAGCTCTATCTAGCTTGAGGACAAGCTAGACTCTAAGTTAGGGGGGGGTGATAACCTCCCATTTTGTGATGTTATCTGATTGGTTTTTCTCAATTTTTCGTACTCTTTCTTAGATAAATTAGATAAAATCTTTAACTTTCCACTTTATTGCAAATATACCATTAAAATAAATTTTCTTGTTTAATTTCTTATAGAAAAGTACAAAAAAAATTACAAAAGCACCAAACAGTCCCAAGACCGAATGGACACCAAACAGTCCTAAGACTGAATGGACACCAAAATGGTCCCAAGACCGAATGGACACCAAACGGTCCAAAGACCGAATGGGCACCAAATGGTCCCAAGACCGAATGGACACCAAACGGTCCCAAGACCGAATGGACACCAAACGGTCCTAAGACCGAATGGACACCAAACGGTCCCAAGACCAAATGAAGCCAAATGGTCCTAAGACCGTATAAAGCCAAGCGGTCCCAAGACCGAATGGAGATGAATCAGTCCTAAGACCATAGAAAGTTACACGGTCCCAAGACCAAATAAAGGCAAATAGTTTCAAGACCGCAAGGACTCAAATGGTTTCCAAAACAGGAGAGTCCGAACGGTTTCGAAACCGAGAGAGTCCAAATGGTCTCAGAACCCAAATGGTTTTCATGACCGTTTGGGCCCAAAACTTCCCAAACTGTTTGGACTTCACTCAAAGCCTATAAATAAGACCCAAAGGGTCGTCACAAGGTATCAAGTTTTCAAACATCTAAAGGCTTCCTCTATTGTTCCAGAACTATTCCATCCTTCATCCACTGCCCCGAGGCTACCGGTCTGAGATCCATACTCCATCCCCAAGCTACTTTCTCTCTCATCGACAAAGAAGGTGGGAAGAGGAGGATTCGTCATCAAGAAAGCTACAAAGTGTGAAGATCGTTGCTCTCTCTCTCTCCAAGGGATCGACCTTCCTCCCTCCTTCATGGAGATGATGCTCTCTCTCTCTTCTCACCCCCTTCTTTGTTCTTTCCATGAGTGAGTAGTCTTATACACTAGGGTGCGGAGAGTAGCCCCGCTACCCATATTTTCATTTCATGCAATGTAATTCATAAGTTTGCAGTAGAGATATCCTTTTCTTTTCAGTTCAACATCTATCGTTTAATGAATGTTTGTTGCTTGATCACCAACTTGTGTTACCTTTTATCTTTTAGTATGAATTGTCTATGTTTGTACTATCAGATTTGAATCTCGATTGAGTGTTGGTTCTTGATGCATGTAGCCACCATGCATCTATTTCAGTTTCTAGGAGAGTTTTTTCAAGAAGTGGAGTAAACTCACTTCCATCGTTGTACTTTCATACTATGAAATGGAATTAGTTGACGTATAAAAGTACAACCTTGATAAGTCGAGGAACACACTTAGCGAAGGGAATGATGCAAAGTAAGTGACCATTTGTTTGGGGATGGCTGGCATTGCAACATTCCCACACTTCTCATAGTTAGATCTCTGAAAGGAAACTAAATCTACAAAGACACTAACTGTTTAGACTCTTATTGCAGGTTATGTTACTATGTTGCATGTTTTGATCCATGTGTAGTGGTGGCGAAAGCTGATAACATCCTAATGGTTTCTTAACACTGTTTACAACCTTAATTTTACTTTCTTGGTTTTACTTTACTTGCACTTAGTTTAAAACAACCAAATCAACTCTTTGATCTAAATACCAACTGTTAAGCAGTTAGGTGAAATTCTAACATTTTCTATCTTGCTGATCTCAACAAGATTGTTGTCCTGTGGATTCCACCCTTAACTATACTACGATAAGACTTCCACGTATCATAGCATACGTGGGTGGAGTTTTTAATCTAGTATAATCAAGGCTAAACCTAAAGACTTACTATCTTTGGGATTTTTAGTGGTGCACGTAACTCCATGCAAGTGGAAGCTCCATCAGCCATCTTTCAAAGATTTTTTTAAAAGCTATCCCTGGTCCTCAAAAGATATGAAGAAAATAAATTAATCTTCAATTGGGAGAAGTGCCACTTTATGGTACGAGAAGGAATAGTCCTAGGACACAAGGTGTCCAAAGTTGGTATAGAGGTGGATAAAAGTAAGATAGAGGCAATCTCTAAACTTCCACACCCCTCTTCAATCTTTTCAGTTTGTAGTTTTGTAGGACATGTAGGATATTGCCGTCTATTTATCAAGGAATTTTCAAATATTGCAAAGCCGTTGTTCAAACTATTTATAAAAGGCACTCTGTTTGTCTTTGATGAAGAGTGCGAGAAGGCCCTCCACACCCTTAAAGATGCCTTGACCAATGCTCCCATTATACAAGCTCTAAATTGGGATCTCCCCTTTGAAATATTGTGAGACTCTAGTGATTATGCAGATGGGGCTGACCTATGACAAAAGAAGGACAAGAAACATCATGTCATCTACTATGCCAGCAAAACTCTTAATGGGGCTGAAATTAATTACACCACCACTGAGAAAGAGATGTTGGCCATCATCTATGCCTTTGAAAAATTTGGATCCTACCTACTAGGAGGGAAGGTGACAATCTATATTGATCATGAGGCAATCAAGTATCTCATGCACAAGAAAGATACCAAACCACGTCTCCTCCGGTGGGCCCTTCTTTTACAAGAATTTGATCATGAGATTGTTGACAAAAAGGGGACAGAGAATGTCATTGTTGATCACCTTTCTCGAATAAAGGTGGAAGAAATCAATCCCCTCCTTATCAATGAGTCCTATCAAGATGAATCATGTCTTCTTATTCACTCTATTGATCAAATAACTCCATGGTATGCTGATTTCTGCAACTACATGGCATGCCAACAACTACCTCTAGGAATGACCTACAATCAAAAGAAGAAATTCTTTTTTGACATCAATAACTATTTCAGGGTTGATCTCCTACTCGTCCAAAAGTGCGCAAATGATGTATATCGTCATTGTGTGGATCACGATGAGGCTTGTTACATCTTAGAAAAATGTCATGCACCCCCCTATGGAGGACATCTTGGCATTGAGAAGACAATTTTAAATATCTTGAATTGTGGATTTTATTGGCCAACCATATTTAAAGATGCACACACCTTTACTAAACAATGTGACAGATGTCAGTACACTCAACGAGATGCCCCTTGTTGAATGGATCGACGTAGAGATCTTTGATGTTAGGGGGATAGACTCCGTGGGACCCTTACCACCTTCTTATGGGAACAAATACATCTTGGTGGCTGTTGGATACATCTCAAAGTTGGTGAAGGCTATACCATGATCAACATGTGACTTTAAGATGATCATGCGTTTGTTCACAAAAATCATCTTTCCTAGGTTTGAAGTTCCACATACTGTAATCACTGATGGAGGGTCACACTTCAATGAAAGGCAATTTGAAGCTCTTCTGAAGAGATATGGGGTGAGGTTAAAGATAGCCACCCCGCATCACCCTCACACTGCAGTTAGGTTGAGGTCTCCAACATGTAGATAAGAAAATTCTCGATAAAACTGTGAGAAAATTAAGAAAAGATTGGTTTTCTAAACTCGATGATGCTCTTTAGGCATATGGACTACTTACAAGACACCCATAGGAATCACTCCCTATCGGATAATCTATGGGAAATCTTTTCACCTCCCATTGGAGCTCGAACACAAAGCCTATTGGGAAATCAAGGCCCTAAACATGGATGTTGGACTTGCTAAAGAAAAGCATTTATTACAATTAGATGCGCTATAAGAGCTTTGCCTGTACGCTTATGAAAATACAAGAATCTAAAAGGAGTGCACCAAGATTCGGCATGATTCTCATATCAGAAGGAAATATATTTCAGAAGGAGATAAAGTTCTTCTATTCAATTCTTCTCTACGTCTCTTCCCAGAAAAGCTTCATTTTCGCTGGTCTAGACCATTCATAGTAATCACTATCTATCCCTCAGGAATGATGGACATTCACAATGAGAAATCAGGAACATTCTCAGTCAATGGTCACTAATTAAAGCCGTACTACAAAGATGAAGCCATCACTAGAAAGGCAGATTGGGAATTACCAAATGCCCTATAATCAGAGTGAGATGGATGTTCAAGAAGTCAAGATACATAACTATAAACAAAGTGATACTTGGGAGGCAACCCAAGCATTTTTCTTTTCTATCATTTAGATTAGTTTTAAATGATTTTGTTTCTTCTTTTACAAACACTTCTTAAGGATTGTATGATCTAAATTAAGGAGGACAATCATTTTTCTTTTAGAAATGATGATTGGAAGACAATCATTTTACTTTGACCTTTCGACCTAAAATCCGATCTGCCTTATCACATATTACATTTAGAAATTTGGCACCTTGTTGATCGTAGTAGATCGACAACGCTGTTGATCTACTTCGATCGACAAACCTATCGACCACCTATAATTGATCTTCTTTCCAAAACAACTATCATCATTACAGTCGAGATGATCGACATGCTTCTTGTTGACTGGTAGGTCGACAAAGTTTTGGGTTTCAGCTGTCAACTTCATGATCGATAGTGTTTATGAGACAATCAACAATGTTCACGAGATGATCGACATGCTCACATTTGAGACCTATCGACCATCTTGGTCGACACCCCTGTCGAGTGACAAAAGGTTGTTGGATCTGGATTCACATCCGAATAACCAACTTCTGTTTCACCGACCTTAACCTCATATATAAATACCAAGCCCAATGCTATAAAATTTTTATCGCTTTCTAATCATAGAAAAGCTCTGCCTCTTCATCTACTCACCTATCGACCACCAAAGCACATCTACTCGACAAGCCTCTTGTGGACATACCGGTCGACATCCTTGTATGTGTGTTCCTGTCGATTACGCTTCCATCTGCTCGACAAGTAGATGTACACTCTAATCGACACCCCTGTCGACCTCCACCACGACGTACTTTTTGATCGATAACCTTATCCACTGTTTACAAATCATGCTTTCAACTTGTTTTCATTATAACTTATTGACCGCCATATCGACCGTGTACTCCTTTTTCAAATCGACATATTTGGCTTTTATGCACACCATCAACACCTGTAATCGATAAGGTTAATACACACCTAATCAGTACCCTTGCCCTTTTACTTTACAATGAGTGCTCACCAAGGAACCACCATCCCATCAAAGAAGGGGGAGAAGAGACCTCTTCCTGAGCAGCCCATAATTGAAGTAGAAAAAAGGGCCAGGACTACTACACCAGCACCCGAGGCTCCACAAGGTTCACAGTTGGAGCTCCTCTATCAAGGAACCTTTAGGCCTTGGAACAAAGACCATTTAGAGGCATTGAAGACAACAAAAAGAGTGGTTTTCAAATCCACACACCACCTCTTCCACCACCCTTGAAGAAATAGGCATCTGAGTACAAGTTGTGGGAATGTTGGCTAAATCTAATTTAGCCCACCTCTATTTTTCTACTCGATGAGCCTATGCAGAAGAAACTATAGAATTCATGTCATCTATCAATGAGGTATCATCTACCAAGGAAGTGCACTCCAAACAGATACAAGTCAAAATCAACAACATTGACTACGTTCTCACTGACTAAAGTCTGGAAAAAAAATTTGCGATTCAGAGGAAGAAGCTACCAGGGCTTCTTCTGGCCTCCTAGAGAAAGAGGATTCCAACTTCAATTCTTCTATATATTGGGAGAAATTGACAGGCCAAAAGAAGTATCAATCTGGACACTCCAGGGCATCTGTGGTGCATTCCAGTTTCTAGAGAGTTATGCACAAAACAGTAGCCAACATCCTCTTCACCAAAGTAGAAATGGGGAGCATCTACCTAGGGTAATTATATGTGTTATCTTTGATAATGGATGACCGCCCTATCAATATTGGTTGCCTTCTGATTGATAAATGGCTACCTATCTGCTCTTCTCCGCAAAGAGAATATTATATGGGTGGTCTTGTCAGACTTATATTTTAGGCATACAGATACCCCCATGTGTTGTTTTTAAAGAAATAGGCATACAGATACCCCCATGTGTTGTTTTTAAAGAAATAATAGCAGACAAATTTATCACCATAAGGTACCGAATGTCCACTGGTATTTTGGTTCGGAAAAAAATTCTACTAGCTACAGGTTCATGAGAACCAATCTTTCTATTTCTTTACTTGGTTTGGCAAATTATGAAAAAGACCAGTTACTCTTTTCTGAGGAGGAAATTATCAAACTTGTTTAGAACTTTCAACAGATGAACCAAGCACAACCAAGCACGGAACAAGGTCGGCGAAAACAAAATCCTATCATTACAAAACAACCTAAGCGGTCGTTGTCTAAGATATCAGAAGAAATTGATCAAAGAAGAGTTGTCAGGTATGACCTCAAAGAACTACGAGTATCACTTGAGAATGGCTTGGACTTCCCCCAGTCTCTAAAGAAGAACGCCTGCCAGTCACTCCGTCTATGACTACAAGTAAGAAACCTACATCCACCACAATCTGCCCCACCTCCATCCCTGTTACAGCTGTTGCTAGCAAAACTATCTCTCCACCCAGACCAACGGTGCATGTTGTTCCTAAAAACTCACCACGATGTCAACCACGTTCCTATTGGCTCTTTTCTTCTTATCTAGACCCGAGGTTTGAAAATCATTCTTCATTTTCCTTAAAGGTAGATACTTTGGGAGGCACCTTTGGTCGTGAATTTGATACCATACATAGATTCACTGGTACAATCATGACTGCCTTTCCTAAACTCTAAAAGGTTGTAACAAACATTGAACAATGGGTACTAGCAATGGACGCATGGGTCAACGAGCTAAGAACCACTCTTATAGAAATGGTGACCTTTTAGTGCCAGCTAGATGAAATATTTAAGGTCTAAAACCACCTCCTACTCAAAATGACTTATCAAGAAAAGGCCAGGCAACGTTGAGAAGAACAACATGCCCTGTGATGAGAACAAAGACGAGTGCATTGATACAGTTTTGTTGAAGCATCATCTTCACCGTCTTCCCGATCCACCGAGGGTAATTCTTATGTTGCCAATACTATGAGTGATGAAGCTCATCAGCACTCTCCTGATCTGGATGCTGGGTCATTCCAAGAATCTATATCCCACATGTCTAAATCAGTTTTTAGATCTACTAAACCTTTGTCAAAGAATGGCCTTTGTATGCCTCATCCTCCACAACCTCTAGTGGATGGCCTACCCCGGTTTTAGACAACACCTATCATCATCCTTTTTTAGGATCGACCATCTAAAAATATTCCTCCTCCATCCTGCAATCATCCCAAGATAATTTAGGAAGGGAGATGAAATAGAAACTTGATGAAGCGCTGCTAAATCTGAGCCCAATACACTCTATGCTTAGCCTACATACAGAGGAAGACATATCTATTGGAGTTTATACAACACATATGGACCTTGAGGATGATGCTATAAGTCCTTCCAATAATGAAGAAGTTTCTTCTTCTGATAATAACGGTGATCGCTCCATTGTTCTGTCAGCTGCACCTCCTCATCTTTTGAAACCTATCTTTCCAGAACCTCTGCTGCCACTTCCACCACAACTTCCTCTGAAAATGAGTGGATTTGATCCATATTGCTTGAAGGGAATGTAGGTTCATGACATCTTTATCTTACAAGACATCCTAGATGATCAACGTGATGGTATTTGTATTATCTATAATAATGGTTCCATCACCCTCTCATGAGAAGATTTTTGAAATCTTTTTTGCAATCCTTCCAAAGTCACCTAGAAAATTTTTCACCATCCTCACATCGACTATTCTTGAAGACGTCATGCCTAGTGATAAGGATTGTCCATATTATAATGCCACTCCATTAGCAAGCTGCTTATTCAAGAACTACTTGAAGGCTCAAGTTGTTTTGACCTTACAGGCAAAGCTTGAATATAAGAAGACAAGGGTGATCTTGTTACCCTTTCATTTTATAGGATTATGGCTCTTGTGCATTGTTGACCTCAACAAACATAAAATTACTCTATTCAACATGTGCGTTGAAATACATACACATTTTGATATGCGATTTCGAGATCATGCTATCAAAAAGCTACCTAATATTCCAATTCGACTTCAGCGAGTTGTTCGGGTAGTCCCGTATTATCAATGGACAAATTATGTGATTGAACCACTAGACTTCCAATACAATCCTAAGCACAATAATAGTGTTTTCATCATTCTCTAGGTCATGGAATCCATCAATCATGAAACTCCTATTTCTTGCCTGGACCCAATTGGATTCACACCTCTTTGTGGACGTTATGCTATGGAAGTCATCCACGACAGACGCTTCTTTCAAGACCCTAAACTACCAGAAAACCTAAGGGATCTTTATTTACTTATTCCTTGACCAGAGAAGGAGGCCTTGTGAGATGTCTTATAGAAGGAAGAACCAGAAGAAGGGCAGATCACACCATCACCTATTGGCACTGAACCTCCTGCTACTGTTACAACAACTATAAAAGTTAAAGAAGTTGCGGATATACTAAAATTCCTTTATGAGCCTGAGCGATTTTCGGTATCTGGCCCCGTTATCACTATAAAGCCAAGTTTTGATAATTTTGACCGCATTACATGTTGCAAACTTTCTCTTTCTCAGCTGATGATGTTGAAGCACCGCTTCAAGCATGGTGGAAATCATGTCATTTTCAGTAGAGATGACCTTTGGGTCAAGAAAGATGACCTCTTGGAGACACTTCAACCACGAGGATGTTTATCTCATAGCATCATGGTAGGTTACCAATCACTTATCTTCCAGGATGTTGATGATGCCTATATGGTCGGTCCTAATCTTGTCATTGATATTTTCCGAGACTCTAATTTAGGTGAAAAATATCTTCTGCTTCGACGACTACAAGAATCTATTCCCCGCTACATCTTTGTACCTATTCTTTACGATGCACATTGGACTTTGCTTGTTGTCTCTACTCATGAAAGGGAGGTCGTTCCCTACAATATTTCAGATTCTTCTTTTGAACCTGAAGGCCCTAAATACTCAATGCTAATCCACAATATGCATGAAAGTATTGCCAATGCTTGTTCAAAGGTGTTCATTCCACTGATCCGTGAATTTGGTTGTGGATATTCTTCCTAGGAACCAAGATGATGGAAGGTAACCAGATTCTGGCATCATCATCCTCAACAACATTTGTTGTCTAATGATTGTGGCTTCTACTTTCTACATTGGATATACACCATTGGAGTCCTCCATGTTGTTGTTGAAGAAACTCACAATGATAATTATCATTTTGTTCAAGGAAATTATGCTCTAATGCTGCTCGAGTCCCCATGGGAAACAATGGACCTTCATTGATGAACTCACATGTTACATTTTCTTTTCTTTCTTTTTCACACTCTAAGGACAATGTGTGTTGTAAGTTTAAGGGGGGGTATATCCCTTGTATCACAAACTTTACTTCTTTTCTTTTTCCTTTGATATTTATTTTCATAATTTCTTTGTTTCCATTTACCAATTGAAAAATGTTTATGAAATGAAGATGCAATTGATGGAAAAAATCCCTCTACAATGATTCTAGTTTGTCCCTGAACTATCCCCTGATACATGACATTTCAAGAAAAAAATCTTTTTAATACTGATACAATATTTATTTTTTCCTCTTAGCTAAATGTCATTTATCTTTTACAATGTCATCAGTTGTTTCTTACAAAAAAAAACATAATTAATTAAGTCTTGTCTTGCCAAAGGTTTACTGATACAAAAACAAAGAAAGAGCTATCTCGTGCTATCCTCTGAATTTTTCATCCCAAAAAGAGTAAGGAGTGAAAAAGAATCTGAGAGACATCACGAATTAAAGCTATTGAAATGGTGTAGTGTTGCACTCATGAAAGCAAATATGTTGATTTTATCTAGTCTCTACAAACTCTACCTCACTCTAATGGAGTTCATTTAAATGTATTGCAATCCGTGGTAGTGTTACTTAGGATGTGCAATCACTGCACTAAAACCATCTTGTTTGGAATGCAGAGATCACTCGTCTATCTAAATGGACTTGTACTTGAATGACCCAAAGGTAGAAAGGAATATCCATAAGATTATCTAATTTCTCCACATAAATACCTGGGTGAGAGTGAAAGCTGCTTTGAGAAAGTGATAGATATACTAGAGACAAGCATTAGGCAAAAACAAATAAAGAAAGAAGTTGTTGACATAAAGAAATATTGGATAAAGATTAGTTTTGTTTAGAGGATTATATAAACTCGTGTTTTCAGTAATTTTTGGATCTTTCTTTAAAGAAATAACGATTCCATTAGCTTGAGGACAAGCTAAAATCTAAGTTTGGGGGAGTTGATTACATCAATTTTGGTGAAATTACAATAGCTTTTTACATAATAAAATGTCATTAGAAAAAAAATTTATATGTTTAGATTTACCCATTTTATTCTAGTTTACCGAAATAATAAGTTCCAAGTCAGTTTTGGTGATATTCGAAGGAATTGGACACCAATCAAGAGAAATTTATGAAGTCTGATCAATTGTTCAAAAGACCTCTCTTCAGTATGTCAATATATAAGAAGGTCTGACCAAGAGGATCGAGAATAGATTATAAATTCATATTTGACAGACTTATCGAGCATCAATATGACAAATTAAAGTACTACAAAAACAACTTATAAAGGGAAGGAGTGTCGAGAAAAGGGGGGGGAACTCACCTTTGTCGATACAACATCGACAACCCACTCTGTCGAAACTGACAGGCACTTGTTGGCATGAAGCTATTGATCCAGAACTCGACACACTTGAGGAGCAGAGGACCCACAATAGTCCCATTGAATCATTCCACTGATAGACTATGTCGACATCATTATCGACGCCCAAGGACAACCGTCAAAGAATCATATTGACATACCTATCTATAGTAAGATCGATAGATCATTTGAAGTGAGAACTCTATCAATAATGAGAAGAGGTCGACATGTCTATCAGTCGACAAAGATCATAATAAGATCCATTTTCGACCTGGCCATCGACAAACACAACGATAGGAAACCATCGAACCCAATGGGAAGGGGTCGAAAACCTTAACCCTATAAATATGCCCCCATCGCAGCTGTCTCATGCATCTTGAATCTTTGGAGTGAGAGCGCCTAGTGGTTGTTTCCAAACTTTCTCAAGTTCTAGAGCTGGAGGATGAGAACTATCCACCTGCTAGGATCCTTTGATCTAGTCCTATCGATCCTGCTCCCTGTCGGTCCCTCATCATCACCAAGTACAAGAAGGACCTTCTTGCATCAAGCCAACATAAGAAATGAGGAGAAATACTGTCGACTGCCAATAATCAATTAAGGGGTTGGTAAATTGGTCAATCGATCTACCCTTGTAACGATCTTCCCCTAATGTTTTCTACATGATGACTTTCTTTAGTTGTATTCTTCTTATTTCTTCGTCCATGTGTGGCTAAAACCCTAACTTGGGTTGGGAGTAGCTGTCAGGCCCTCCCAACCATGTGATTGTTCATCTTTCTATTTTATGGCATATATTCTTAAAGTTTTATTCATTTACTCTTTTTTTATTGCGTCGATTGATGATTAGCTACCTTCCAATGACATTTGATATGAGTATTATTCGAGAGAATGAGTTCAATGGGATCTAGAGTATAGGATAGTAATGATTCACGAGAGTGAGGAGTTTCTATAACAAAACTCATATTATCTTCCACCAATCTTTCGATTATTAACTCTAGAGAGGGAACCCCGTTGGATAGACATCTACTTGGATCTAGAGAGAAGGAAAGGAAAAATATTTTCTTATCGCTATTTAAAAAATAAGTAGAGAATGTATATAAAATAGGAGTGGAAGTTTTACGTGGTTGAGGTTGGCTTGATTAGTGAAACCCAATCCAAGTCCTTCTTATCTTGATTTGTCTATTTTTCTTCTTTGATTTTCCATAATTTAGGTTCACTATTTTGGTTAAATCTGTTCCTTAATCAAAACAACACAAGATTTCTTTTGGTTAGGTTAGACTAAGCAAGGATTTCACACTTTTTTATTTTGTTACTCTCCTTGTCCCTCCATTTGACCCCACACTACTTCAAAGATTCTGTATTGAGTTGTGGATGTCTCTATTAGTCAAGTATAAATTGAAAGTCTGGTTTCTTTAACTAGGACAATTGTGTTTACACTTTTGGCCCACAAAAAAGAGCTATTTACTTTTGGTATTATTGTCGAGGACAAGGCATTAGATAACCTCTAAAAACCTAGAGTCCACTTAGCACTAGTCATCACTTTTAAATTTTGCAAAAAGTTTATTAGAAAAACTCTTTTACTACCTATCTACTATAATATTGGTTATGTTTCAAATCTTAGACTCTAATTCGTTCAATATTTCCATTTATAGGTAGCCTCTTATCTTTTGTAACCAATCTTGGAGTTCCTCACTGAATATCCAGAGGTAGACATGTCATCTACATGAAAGGTTTCTATTTCTCCCTCCAAGACAAAGCCCTACAATGGTCCCTATCTCAAAAGGGCATGCTTCGTGGCAACAACTATCTGAAGCCTTCATGAACAAATTCTACCCAGTTGAGAAGACCGTAAGGTGCAAGCTAAAGATTACCAGTTTTAGAAAGAAGGATACTTAAAGCTTGCATGATGTGTGGAAAAGATATCAGGAATACTTACGAGACTGTCCTCATAATGGCTATGATGACGGGTTTATCATCACCACCTTCTATGAAAGCCTTACTTCTATGGAAAGAACGTCTCTAAGTGCTACAGCTGGCAGCAATTTCATGAAACACGATGCCGACACCTCCAAAGAGGTAATCATTAACATGGAAACTCTCCAAGAAGGTCGAGATTTTGATAATAGTTCTTCAGCAACTGTTTCCACCACCAACGAATCCCTAGACTCTAAGCTATTTAAGAAATTGAACAACAAACTAGCTAAAATGACATTTGATGTCCATAATATGAAGGAAGTCAATTCCAGACGCTTTACTGAGGCATCCATAAAGTGTGTCACATGTGGAGAAGGGGGTAAAAGTATTGATCACTGCATCTACACCCATGAATTAGAAGACACACAAACTAAGAATGTATCTTATGTGAACTACAAACATCCTGACCATCCTTGATTCTCTTATGGGAACACCTCGATCGAAGAAAACTCATTTCAACTAAATCAATCTTTTCAAGCAATGGGAAGAGGGCAAGCTGTTAGAAAAGGAATGCCCCCCAGATTTCAAATAAATAGATCTCAACCACAACAACAGGGAACATTTAATGGGCAGAGCGGGAGTCTTTTTCAACAACAAAAGTCTATCACCAATATGGAGTCTTTAACAAAAATGATGGGGGGATTTCTTATGAGTAACAAAAACATACTAGCAAACATGCAGACATAGATGAGCACCATGAATACTCAAATAAGTGATCTCCAAACTCACATTCGGATAATCGATCAATAATTATCTTCTATTACTGCATCGATTGTAAGATCATCAAGACAATTCCCATCTAACACCAAACAAAATCCCAAGAACAAAACAACAAGAATGGCCACACTCCTCTTTGGGAGTTCTACTTCTATTGCACAACCTAAAGTACCAATCATTAAAGGAAGCATCAAAAACCCAAAATAGGCCATGGTATGCAAAAAGTCAAAAGGAGCCACAAACTCGGTTCCATCATTAAAGGTGATTGAATTTCCCATTGAAGCCCATATCCGCATCGCTCCATTAAGGCACAACTCAAAAAGAGGTACACCAAATTCCTTGACACCATTAAGAAAATTCATCTTGATAGTCCTCTCCTTGACGTCATTGATGAGATGCCTACATACACCAAGTTTCTGAAGGATCTCATCACAAAGAAGAACAAGAGGGGAGAAGTTGAAACAATATGCCTTATAAAAATGGCATCTGCCTTTTGTCAATCGAATATGCCGACAAAACACAAAGATCCTGGTGCATTTACTATACCATTCCTCATTGGTGATTCATTTATGAGATGTTCTCTTGCAGATCTAGGAGCCAACATCAGTCTAATGCTCTAGAGTTTAGTAGCCAAGTTGGGCCTCACCGATATTATTAAATCAAATCTGAGAATTCAATTAGAAGATAATTCTTATACTAAACCAATTGGGGTGGTCGAGGACATACCAATCAAGATAGGAAATTTCTTCATCCCTTGTGATGTTTTCATCATCGACGTAGCTGAAGATCCCACATATCCAATGATATTGGGATGACCTTTTCTTTCAAAAACATGAGCATCGATTGATGTGGCTGATGGGTCAATTATAGTACAGTTGGGAACAAATCTATTGATTTCCACATACTCGATCACATGTGGGGCCCCTCTTCAACAGAAACAAGTTACTCTACCGACTGTTGCAATCAACTATTCACGGAAATAGCAGAGCATAATGCTATAGTTGTTCCTCTGATGCATGCATTAAACAACCCTACCTCAAGATTTGTGGATCCCAAGGTCAAAGAAATCGTGGCTTACTTGGCAACCACAGATGAAGAAGAAGAGTTTTATGGTGCTATTGAAATAGTATGATATACTTCTCTTCAGCATGAACCAAAAGACATTTTAGTTCCAAAACCAATACCAGAACTCAAGCCACTTCCAGAAGGTCTGAAGTACAAATTTCTTGATGAAGAAAAGAGAAATCTAGTGATCATTAACGCATGACTGCCCTCCGATCTGTAGGAAAAAAATTTATCTGAACTAAAACACCAAAAAAGGCTCTCAAATACTCTATAGATGATATCAAATGTCTCAATCCAGTGGTGTGCATGCATAGAATCAACCTCGACAATGACGCAAAGCCACCAGTCCAAGGTCAAAGAAAGTTGAATGACAAAATGTGAGAGGTTGTATGCAAGGAGGTCATCAAGATTATGGATGTAGGTATTATTTATGCTATTAGTGACATTAGATGGGTAAGTCCAGTTCATGTGGTTCCAAATAAAGCTGGGATAACAATTGTAAAGGATAGTGAAGGGAAGGAATTAGCCAGACACACAATGATTGGTTGGTGCATGTCCATAGATTATAGACTACTAAATGAAGCAACATGCAAAGATCATTTCCCCTTCCCTTTATTCATCAAGTTCTGGAGAGGCTAGCACATCATTCACATTTCTGTTATTTAGATGGGTATTCCAAATTTTATCATATTCCCATTCATCTAGAAGATCAGGAAAAGACCACATTCACTTGTTTGTACGGGATGTATGCTTTTAGGCGCATGCCATTCGGTCTGTGCAACACACCTGCCACCTTTCAGAGGTGCATGTCAGCATATTTTTTGATCTAATAGAAGAGGTCATGGAATTCTTCATGGATGGCTTCTCTGTGTATGGGTCATCTTTTAAAGATTGTTCAAAGAACCTATCCCTGGTCCTCAAAAGATGTGAAGAAAAGTAGTTAGTCCTCAACTGGGAGAAGTACCACTTTATGGTACGAGAAGGAATTGTCCTAGGACACAAGGTGTTTGAAGCTGGTATAGAGGTGGATAACAATAAGATAGAGGCAATCTCTAAACTTCCACCCACCTCTTCAATCTCTTCTGTCCGCAGTTTTCTAGGATATACATGATATTACCATAGATTTATCAAGGACTTTTTAAAGATTGCAAAGACATTATCCAAACTATTGATAAAAACACTTCGTTTGTCTTTGATGAAGAGTTCCAGAAGGACTTCCACACCCTAAAAGATTCCTTGATCACTACTCCCATTATACAAGCTCCAGATTGGGATCTCCCCTTTGAAATAATGTGTGACACTATTGATTATGCAGTACGGGCTGTCCTTGGACAAAAGAAGGACAAGAAGCATCATGTCATCTAATATGCCATCAAAATTCTTGATGAGTCTCACATTAATTACACCACCACTGAGAAAGAGATGTTGGCCATCGTCTACGCCTTCGACAAATTCACATCCTACCTACCAGGAGGGAAGGTGACAATCTATACTGATCATAACACAATCAAGTATCTCATGCACAAGTAAGATACCAAACCACATCTTCTCCAGTGGGCCCTTCTTCTACAAGAATTTGATCATGATATTGTTGACAAAAGGGGAGGAAATACACAGAAAGTACCCATCTCTCTTTGCATAGGATTTTGAGGCGAAATCCTTATTAGGGGTTTATAGCTGTAAGGCCCCTAAACTTACTTAAAAAGTTGAACAAGCTTAGTTACCATAATTGAGTGCTCATAATCTTAATCTAACCTTGTGTTATGTTTTGGAATCATAATAGAATATTAAGTTTCAAATTTGGTCCAATTTGGACACTATTTGAGCAAGTTATGCAATTTTATGTACATTTTGGACTTTCCTGTAGTTTACCCAATCAAGGGGTTTTCTTTATAAATTGTTCCATGAATTATGTTCCTTATATATTGTTTTGTCAGTCTTGAGCCTTTTGAGTTATGGGGCACTCAATTGTACCTTAAATTGTAGGAGAATTCATTCTATGTTGAATTAGGACTTTAACCCCCATGGATGAGCTACCTTTAAGACTAAAAAGTGATGGCTCTACTTTCTTGGGCTTAAGCCGATAGCCCAACAGTCCCCAACATTCGGTGGACTTGCTGCTGTGTATCCATGCAAAAATTAAAGTCATGGACACATGGAGGATCGATTGGACACCTCATGCTCTCCTCAAAGCTTATCTCCTAAACTATATATATGCTTATCTCTATGCCAAAACGAAGCCTTTACTCTCTGTAACTATACATTTGCAAAGGATCTCATGTTCTCTCTCTTTTTTGCTTCAAATAACCTTCTCAAGGAAGAAGAAGAGGATGATCATCTTGGAAGAACCATTTAGGGTTCAATTTTCTATCTTTTAGGGTTTCCAAAGCTTCTTCTTGGTAAATTTGACTTTAACAAGTAAATAGTTCTTCCTTTCCTCCATTTTCTTCTTTTTTATTCTTCCTTCTACATATCTATAGGTTTTAACTTTGCTATTCCATGGTAGAGGTTTTTCTACAACTCAAGCAATTATCCTTCTTGCTTCTTCTTCTAGGATTTATGCTTCCTTAAGCAGAAGGGTACCTAGTTGGCCGAGTTCAGATCTGCAACTTGGATTTTTTTACCTTCTTTGTTTGTGATAAGTGCTTCTAGAAGTCTGTTCTTATAAATAGAGGCGAGTTTGATAAATTTACTCACATATATTGCTTACTTTAATCTGGTTTGCTTATGATCTTGCGTAATACGAACATCCTTGTTTATAGAAACAAGTTTATGTGCTTATTTTGGTAAAGTTTCCACCATGGTAATGGCGGTGGTTCTTGTTGTTCCAGACCTTGCTTTTTTACTATCTCAACCTTGATCATGTTGATGATGAACTTAGCCATGAAGTGATGTGCCCGACACCATTAGTCTAAGCATGGTTGTAAACCATGATAGCTTATAGCCGACACCTTAACACATAAGGGGTAAACCGTGATGGTTTGCACCCTAGCCACATTGCAAACCGTGATGGATGGTGGCCAATACATATGTTGATATTAGGACTAGATCATAGCCATGATAGTAATACATGATGGTCTAAAATCAATACACTAGTTTTGCATAAGTGTCAACCATGATGGTTAGTGAACGACACACCCCATATTGTGGATAAACCGAGATACCACATTGTTGTCAGGCCGACACCTTGACCACAACAACAAACCATGACGGTCTGTGGCTGATGCCCTGACTGTAGCAACAAACTGTGATGGTCTGTGGCTGACACCCTGACCATAACAACAAATCATGATGGTCTGTGGCTGACGCCCTGACCATAACAACAAATCATGACGGTCTTTGGCTGACACCCTACCATGGTCAAAACCCGTGATGGTTAATGGCTGATACACTTGGTGATGATAGGAGAACATGCCTTTGATGGTGTTAAACTGATACATCATGGATATATACCATTTTGACATTAGGTGGACACACCCTGATGTTAGTAAACTGGTACATCATGCTGGTGTTTAAACCATTACACCATGAAGGTGACATACTGTTATCCATGGAGGAAGTATAAATCAATACCATATATCAGTGCTGAAATGGATGGTTGGACTATACCTAATTATTGTTTTGATTAATGAACTCAATCCAACAAATGATATTGGATGCTTCAACAATTAATGGATTATATTGAATCCCATAGTCTTATAAGAGGTTTCTAATAAAGATAATTCAATGAAACAACACCATTCAACTTGTAGTCTTACCTTTGCCCTCGTATGAATATATGGATAAATCACCATAACAAGTGATGTGTATTTTTAATGAAACATGGTTTGATACACCAACTTTAAATATAACCAAATGATGATGTCTAGTTATAATTAGACCTCTTGAATGATTAATGTGATAATGTATTACAACCTCAATGTAGTACTAATTAAATGCCATCAAACGCTACCATGTTTAATCTCTGGGATAATTATGTGATGATGATCTTTTGAGCCTTATTTAAGGCCTAGAATGATAGTGATAACCATGCAGAGAATAATGTGATGGTCTTAATCAATTTTGAGCATATTTGAACCCTAGTTAAGGAGAAATCTTATTCATGTTCCAAAAAGTGTTGAAACCCTGGAACTTGTGATAAGAGATGGATATCTTGACATGATATGATGACACATGTGGTTTATTATGATGCAATTAATGATAGCATGTGGTAATGTGGTTAAGATTCATACCTCAAATGTTTTATATCTTTTGAAATTGCAATGTTTATACTTCTGCTAGAAATGAATTAGGGTTTGTATGTCCATTTGTATCATAAAGTCCTAATTCACTCAAATGGAAATAACTAATCAAGTAAAACCCTAATGATGTAGTTGCCCTGTGCCTTAGATCCATTCTAGTGTCAGAACTTGTTGGATGGTGAAACGAGTATTCCTAAGGGAAACTCAGAGCATATATTACTAAATATGCGGGGTATATATTATTCTGGCTTCAAGTGTTTAGGGAGGTTGATTGCGGTCATACCTAGCCCTCTTTTTGAGAATGAATATGGTCATGTCTTAGTGATTATCATGTGATAAAGATTTTACTCTGCATACCTTGGTTTCTAGAACTGTGGCCTATACCAAGGCAGGCTAGTTGTTTACAGGACTATATGTCATTTTTTTACAGTTTGACCAAGATGTCACTGCAGTGCCGACTCGTACCAACCAAGTATGGAAAAGATCTTAGAGTCTGGTTCATCCTTGATCTTATATGGAACCGATTATGACCAAGCGATGGTTAGTTGGATTTTTAGGGGTACACCTCAAATTCTCCAGGGCCTAATAATAAAATATGTAATACAAGCCGTGTAGTATATTTGATAAAAAAATACGTTTCACATTGAATGAATTATCCCTTACCTTTTCATACTACACAATGCTTATAAGATGTTATCCTATAATATTTGAATAGTTATCCTTATTTTTAAGTTTACTTTCTTAGTATGCTTAAACTGTTTAATCTACTTAGATTACTTATTCAATACCTTATGCACTTAGTTTATTTACTGTTAATTAATCTGTTGTAGTTAATATCTGTTGGAGAGAGTTATATCTCTCGCTGGGACTGGGTCTCACCTGTGGGTCACCACATCTTTTTAGGTGGTCACAAGCAATAAAGTAGAGGCCGTGCTATGGAAGAGAATCGACTTGGTGAATAATAGATTCAGAAGATTAGTCAACTATAAATTTTAGTAGTAGAGTCCTAGTGTCATCCCTGTACTCTCAGGTCCAGGTATGGGAAGTGTTTTCTAGACAAGATAATTGTATTGACACAAGATTTGGACAGTATGCTAGTGCATGCATATATGGAATGAATATGTAAATGCTTCTTTTGGACACCTGATGTGGCTAAGATCAATGAGTACAAATGTAAATTCTTATTTTAATGTATGAGAATGGAAAAGATGGACCTTTATGTAATATTGTAGAATTGGTTCATGATGCAAATTTTTGGTTTTAATGTTTCCACATTTTTGACTATGTGATTAATTGGTAGTTGATCATGTTTTATGTTTTGAGTGATCTTGTTTAGCGTGATGAGGTGTCACAAAATCAAATATGTTTGTCAGCTATATATAGCTTTTATTGACAATTCTTCTCTCACACATCTACATTCCGCTCCTCTTATGATTTGATTCAAATGATATCAAATCTCTCCTTTTTCTCACTCTTTCTCCACCATTCTCCATTCCTAGGGTTCTAGAGTTGAAAGGAAGAAGAAAGAGGCGATTTTATAGGGTTTTGATATAGATTTGAGAATATCATATGGCTCTATGTTTTTAAGGTGTTTTGACACCTTAGGTGAGTGGATACTCCCTTTAAATAGTAGATTTCACTAAATTGGATTAAATCCAAAATAATCTTCAATTCCTTTGTATGCGACTACAAATACTAAATCTTTCTATCAGTTTAAGCTTATGAAAGGTGAAATAGAAATGGATTGTTTTCTATTGGGATAAATTTCAGATGGTAAAATAAAATTAGAAATGGATACATATCATCTAAACTAGAATTTCTAAAGTTATTGTAGAAGTTATAAGAATATACTAAAATCTAGGATTTTTAGTTGTGTCTAAAATTGTTGTCTAATTGAATAAAGAACTTTGCTTATTTGAAACTCATTAGTTTATGAATGATTATCTTATCTGAATGCTTAGCACATATATGTCAGATACTATCTTGTTTTTCATGTGATGTTGTCAGTCTTTGCTAGATATCTAAGTAAAGATGATGAAACCCTAGATGAACAAAATGTTTGGAGTTTTTGAATAGACATCATGAAATTTGACTAATGTGATTCTTTGATCATTATTAATTCATTTATTCAAGGTTATTCTTGATACATGATATTTATGTGAATGGCGTGGAAACACTAGTTTAGTTCATACCAGAGTTTCATGTATATGTCAGTTGTATGTGAATTGTTGACAGTAGTCTTTTATCAGTGACATATTATGATGCATAAGGTCCTTATGTGAGTTGTGTGATATGTGAATGAAAACCGAAGGATAGGATATTCAGTGAGTCAAGTGTTTTCAATTTAGTGTTCTTAAGTATGATAAGTGGTGTTGTACAGTTGCTCAATTTAGGATACAAATTGATGATAATTTATGTAAAGGATTGTTTATGAATTTAAAGCAAGATTTGTTAATTTAATGATTGAACTAAGAATTTAAAGAGTGAATTAGACATTTAGATGCCATGAACACTATGGAATCCTCACAGGATGCCTGCACTATGAGGAGGAAATGTGCTTCCCCACTAGAGGTCTCACGTAGGTTGAGGTAAGTCAGAGTGCACCAGTAGGTTGGTGGGGTCTAGGCCAGTGAGGGAGGGCCCCTCAAATGATTGGTATCCAACAATAACTGGGAATCTCAGTGGTACCTAAGCTACGAGTTGTGGCAATCAATGGACATCTACTAGGGAACGACAAGCCTGAGGGCATTGACTCCCTACCTGAGTGTTGAGGTTGAGAGGAGTCGAGATATCCTTCTACTCCCATTAGCAACCAAGATGTAGACGTGTCGATGCCAACTGCAGATGTGGTATTGAGACTAAAGACTTAGGACCCTGAAGATGCTTCTAAGTTTAGTACACTGAGATCATGGCTTTTTGTGATACTTTCACATATTGTGGTACACCTCATGTGGGTTCGGGCGTAATGATATGAATGAGAGATTAATCCAGAGTGTGCATTTATTCAATTATTCTTTGTATGTTTATGAGTTACAAATTCTATTGTGATTAATCAGACATGTTCAGATTTTGATTCATTCTTGTAGATACCTAGAGTTTGCTATCATGTATGTGTTTGTCAATGATTAGTTCCTTAGTTTACTATTGTTCTACTTTAAAATCAATTGTTCAATATTATATGTTTGACTATTAAAGTTCTTTAAACTATTTCTTTGAAGTACTCATTCACTGAGTGAGTGGGCTCACCCCACTACTCACAAATTAATAGGGAAACCACTTCAAGAATGTCAATTCCAGAGTAGATATACCACAAGAGCTATGTATCATATCAGTTGCGTTCAGTTGGTCCCTGTCACTCTAGGTCCTTGTGTAGAAGTGGGAGAGTTGTAAATGATGTGTGTAACTTTGTTTCCTTAATAATAGAGAATGTATTTGGTTATCATGTTGTATGTACATGGATGTGTGAGAAACAGAATGAATGTTTAAATATTTATCTTCATTTTTCAAATTAGATTTTAGTAATAAAGTTTTAAATCCCCTTATAATATTAGTTCTTGTGATTGATGTGAGAAAAAAAGAAGAGTTTGAAATAAAAAAGGTTAACGACGTTCTTTGTATTAAGTTTAACTCTCAACTTATGCCCTAATCTCATGATTAGTGGTAGTCATGGGATGTGGGTGTAATAGTCACCTTATCGTAAACGTTTCAAGAATTCTACGAGTAGCTTCTTGAAAAAAGGGGGAAAACGATTCAACTTGATAAGCACATTTCAGTGATTGAACTACTACATCAATGACATAGGGTAGTATGAGGGACAACCCGCTAGGCCAAGAAAGATGATAAACAATTGATAACCAAGCATGACCAGCCCACACGATGAGTTATTAGGTTGAAATTCCATCCATCACCAACACACATTTGTGGATCTCAAACTCGCAAGACACTGATCCAGATTTCCACGTAGCTAAAGGGGCTAACCAAACTAGATATACTTTGAAAAAAATTCCTTCTCCATGTTATAATGAGGGTTCAAATACTCCATCAATTTGACATGACCAATAAACATTTCCATATAAATTTGCATGGCCTTAAAGGGTCACCTCATCTTTTTGGTCAATTGGGCCTCATTCAACCGCTCATACAACTCTTCCAGTATTAAAGGAACAATAGTTTCCTTCTTCGATAGGGGAATTGATTTGAGAATCATCAGTTTTCACTCACATGAAGGTCACTTGAAAGAACAACTCCATAGGATGATCATATTATATGCTTACAAATAGGACATGTCAGGAGAATCAAAACCATGTCGTGCTTTGCTCTTAAATGACTCCCATATGGTGGGCATATGAATGAAATGGCCATTATCAATCATCATCGAGAAACTCAAGACTTCTTTATAGAAAGAATATACCCCAACTTGGCATTCCTATTTGACTTCTTTGGTACCATAGGCTAACAATCATGCAAAGGAAGCTAGGCAGTCTTAGCCACATCTTCCAAGGTGGAAGTCATATTGACATCCCCAAAGCAGAAGGAGTGACTTAAGGAACCCAAAAGTGGATCTCCATTGACAACAACTCTCTCACAACATGAATGTAATCTAGATGACAAAGGTGATGTCTCACGCCATAGCTTGCTAGCTCCACTTCTACATTCTTAGTGATATCAATAATGCAACAAAATACAGAATATAGATTAACGAGATGATGCAAAAAAAGTGGGATTTCTCGTATCTCCCTCTCTCCCGTTACTGTGGGTCATGAAAATCAAGATGTGCACACATATGAAACCTTGTATCCTAATTTATATGCCCTACCATTGCACTCAGTCCCAAAAAAGTAGAAGAAACAAGAGAAATATTCTTGGGAATAAAGCTCCATCATTTTTTCAGTGGTAAAATGTCACAAAAACAAAGATAAAGGGTGTGTTTAGAATCACAACCATGTTCTATGCAAAAAATGAGGAAAAAGATTTGTTAGTGAATCCACAAAGGATTTCAAGCGATTATCCTTGCTAGATGTAAAAGATAAACACATAAATAATGGTATAACCATAGATTGTGTTCGATAATCTAGTCACAAATGAGGAAGGGTCTGCACTGCCATTCCTCCCATAGAACCAGTATGAAGCACATTTATGAACAAAAGAATGAGATATTCATGATTTTTATTAAAGAAAATAAAACAATAAAAAAGATAAATTTTATTTGTGGGTGGGATTTTAGGGCTAGAGATGTTCGTGTCTTCCCCTTCATTGCCTTGAAACTCGTAATTTTTAGGTGTATTGGGGTCTTAATCACCTCAGGACCTCCCACGTCAGGGATCCATCATTGATGATGTAACGAACTGAAATCTTGGATATATTCTCTTTTGACCCTTTTTCCAAGATTTTCCTTTCTTTTCTATCCTTTTTGTCTTTGATGTTTAATTTGTGAAATAATAGTGGTTTGGAGTGAGTTTGATCACTATTTATGCCAACATATGGGTTTATGGGTGCACAAGATGAGCATGAAGGATATCTTTGGAAGACTAGGAGATTCACGAAGGTGCAGCTTGTGAAGAACATAAGCTTCCTACATTATTGTTAATAGATTCTACAATGACAATTTTAGGCAGCTATGGCAGCTGCACAGAAGGGGATTGTAGGGGAAGAATCTTGTCTAGAAGGTGAATCTAAAGATTTGGATTTGTAGGTTTCCATTGAAAAGGCTGACAAGGGGCATAGGGGTGTTACAGACCATCGTCAGGGGATGACCAATGATGCTGGGGTGATGAAGCCCTGTGCCTTGCCTTCTTGGTGACAAGTTGTCTTGGGCTTATATTGGTCAAGGAACCTATAGGGTTTTGAGGTGTATGTGGGATGAAGAGGGGAGAAAGAGGAGGACTAATGAGTTTTTAGTTTACCATGATGGGTACGAAAACTTTGACATCCATTTTTGGATGGAGGTGTTTCAAGGTTAGGGGGATTACTATTTTGAAGAGGGCAAGAGTGTCATGTCATGTGTATGCCGGTGTTAAACAAGGAGGGGGAGGGATAAAATGAAGGGGTTCCTGATCACCAGTCATTGATGTTAGGGTAACGACTGCCAGACCATCTGGAGAAGATGACCCACACATTAGAATGTGCTTTTTCTGCATTTAATGCCTTTTAAATTAGTCAATTGATGTCCTTATTAGATTTGTCTCTCTAGGGTGTGTTTAAGTCCTAATTAATACAAAAAAATTACCTTAAATCTATATTAAATTACTTTGAATTATAAACTATCATATTTTAGTTATATTGATTTGAGGCCCCATATTTATTTATTCTCACCATAGTTTTAAATATTAATAACAATTACTTTGAAATATGTATTTGTGTGAATCCATTGCCAATAGCTCACGATTGGATTCAACCATGCTTATGTATCTCAAATGAGGTGACTTGATCAAGATAAAGAAAATTGACTTTTTGGTACTCAAAATTTGAAAGTAATTAAATGAAATGTAAACCTAAATTGAAGTTTAGCAAAGAGGGTTTTCACATTTTAAAGAAATATATATTATAGATCACAATTAAAGTACCAAATTTTAGTATGTTATACATGGCATTATCAACTTTATGACAATATTCTCTGAGCAGTTGCAATTTGGTACAAGCAGTAACTTCATAATAGTGCTTAAAACACTATGATTCTCCCTACTGGATTTCCTATAGCATCAAGAATAATGACCAACTTCTCAGCATTGGCCCTAAGCATTGTCAACATAAACATGAGCATACACCTCTATTGTGTGAAGCAGTAGACTCAGTAGCAGCCTTGTTTTGCTCAACATCCTCATTGTTCTCAACATCCTCATGATCATCAACATCCTTGTGGTTAGAAGCCATGCTATAAAATATATGAAAGGCATATAAATAGTAAGTCTTGGAAACATGCACATCTCACACATAAATTATGAAACTATAGAGAAACATGCACAATATTTAGCATTCAATAGAATGTATTGCTTTCAATATAAGAGACATTCCTCTAGTATTGATTGGATCACTTGTCAATTTCAATTCCTTTTGTGTGATCTTGATGCATACAATATCTTCAGTGATAGATTCAACATGTACACTTGGGAAGCCCACTGAGAATGCAGTGGAGTCATTAAACTTGTGGTATTACTCTTTTTCATCTGTAGGATGTGCAATGAACTACCTTTCTTCATGAAGAATGAGATACCATTTTTCATCTGTAGTGTCATTGATATATAATACTTTCTTCTCCTATGATTCCATGATGATTGGATCTTCCTTCTAGCCAATCTTTTCAAATTCACTAATGTGAACCCTAACTCATCCACTTGAAATCCTTTGTTGTTATAAAAAAATACAACTACATATGGGAACCCTAAACTCTGTGTATTCAAATTCTGATATTTTTTCAGTAACACTGTAATAAGACATCGGTAACACTGTAATAAGACATCTTACCTTCTCATGGACTCTTATCCTTTGTACTAGAAAAATGAAACAAAGTTGCTTGAAGGGTGACCCACTATTTTAAATGACACTCTTATCATCTTAACACTTTGTGTATTACAAAAATCCATTTTTGTCAAACCTTTCATCATATATAACATCTATTTTTGGTTTAAAGGTGACCCATTTGATATTATCAACAACATCATTTGGTGTTTGAGATAGTTGACATAATACTTTATCTTCAAAACTCATAATGAATGGTTTGTTTATGTTCTCTAGAAATCCATAATCAACTGGCTCAATGATATATTTCTTGATAAAATTTGTGTGTTCAATGATGTAAATACCCACTTCATCGATGTTGTGTAAAATGTACACCTTTGCTTTTTCCCAACACTCACGACTACTTCCTTTCCCTCATGATCCTAATCTTTATTTGTAAGAATATGCACCAGTGTGATGGGATATTGCATATGTAGGATTTTGCTATATGTAATGACCACATTTGTGCTTAATTAATAAACTAAGGTTTACCTGAATGATCACATGCTTGATTAGATTGAACACCATTTAGACTTGATTAATGATAGTAGACCAATTGTGATGTTTCAAACCTAAGAAAAAACTCTAACTATGATTTTAGTTTGAAGAATTAGGGTTTGAGAAATGTAAACCCTAGTTAGATGAAATTGGGGTTTTCACCAAATAGGCTCATGTTGGGGAGAATGAGAGAGGTATGTAAAGGAGAATAAAAATGGTTGTTGAAGGATAGGATAGCACGGTCGTGGTGGGTCATTGGTGGCACGGACATTCTTGGCCACACAACCGTTTTGAAAGAATTGAACTATTTACCAACTTTTATACTCAGATCTGTTGAAACCAATGCACCACGGCTGTGTTGGGTGCATCTTAGCATGGCCGTGGCAGCTAGCATGGCCGTTCTGGGGCATTTTCTCTTCAACTGACATTTCTACAAAATTCTAGATAGCAGTGCACTGCTCTATTTTTTGTTATTTATTGGTAACTACAAATGATATGAAATTTTAACGGAAGATTTATAACTGAATTATAAACAACATGTAAAATTTTCATAATTTTTTCATAAGTTTTGGTCTCTAAAATAGACGAATTATATTAATATTTGTATGAAAAAAAATTCAGCTGAAATAAGAGAAAGTATAGTGAGGGGTCAATATGCAATTGACCCAAGCAGCTCAATTGCTCTATATGGTCAACCTAACACACTAGTAGATCTCATAATTTGTGATTAAAACTAGAGAAATGAAAACCTAGAGAGAGAGAGAGGAAGAGTTAGGGTTTGAGAGGAGAAATTGATGGAGATGCTGACCTAGGGTTTTGCGGTCCGAGGAATGATGAAATCATGTAAGTTTAGCTTCTTTGGATATAGTTTCATGGTGAATCTTCTCTCACATGTCAAAATTCCGTACCTCCCCTGATTGGATTCAAAATCATATCAAATCAAGTCCTTTTCTTACTCTTTCTTCATAATCCCTCATTTTTAGGGTTTCTGAGTTGAAAGGAAGAAGAATCAGGTGAATTGCTAGGGATTTGATATGAGATCGAGATTTTTAGGGATGAGCTGTGTTGTTAAGGTGTTTTCACACCTTTGGGTGAGCGGGAACTTCCTTTAAATAGTATATTGCATGAAAATTGGGTAATTCATCCATAATCCTTAATTGCTAGTATGCGACTACAAACCGTGAATTGTCTATTTGTTCTAAGTTGTTGCAAAATGATAAGAAATGGATTCTTCCTCTATTTAGATGAAGTTCAGATGATAAAATCATATTAGAAATGTATGAAATACATCCTAATGAGAATTCCCTAAGTATCTCAGTAAAGAGGGTGAAACCCTAGATGCGAGGAAAGTCAGATATTTGCGAATAGATATTGTGAAATCCATTTGAAGGGATTTTCTTGAGATGATAGACTTTATTTATTCAATGTTATTATTGATGCATGATATCCTAGTGAATGGCATGGAAAACCAAATCCAACTCATTTCTAAGGTTTCATACATATATTGGTTTTATATGATTTGTTGATAGTAGTCTTTATTCAATGAATGTTTATGTTGCATGAAATCTTTATGGGAGCCATGTGAATAAGTTGTTGCCTAGTGAGAGGCGACAATATGTGTGATGGCCTTGTGAGCCATGAGAATACTTGTACAACCAGTGAAACGAATACCTTGGTCTAAGGACCTAGAGGTAATGGTTACCTATTACAGAGGTAACAATGCTATGTGATGATCTAAGGGTTTGAATACCCAGATCCGGTAATCATGATAATGATGTGAAGGGATGAGAATTCCCAGTAATGTGATAAGGGATTGAGATCCCAGGTATCATGTGTTTTAATGATTTGAAAAGTATGTGATAGATGTATTACACCTTGCTTTGTAGCATTTGTGGTGATTAAATGAAACCCTAAGGGTAGGGTGTTCAATGAATCAAGTATTGTGATATCAATGCTCTCAGTTATTATTAATAATTCTTGTCATGATAAGTAATTAATTCTTAATTGATTCATGAGATGTACAACTCAAGATTTGGGTTGATATGCACGATTCTAGTGTGTATGTGCCAAGTGGACATGAAATTTGTTTATTTAAGAATTTTAGTTTGCCTGCATGTATAGTATATTGATTACTCAGTATATTACAATGTTTTAAATATACTACTCTGTCAAGTTTAGAATGATATACATGGTGTATTATAACTTCAAATAAGTAGACGCGACACCATAGAGATACCAGAGTCAAGTATAAGTAAGAGAAGGGTACAATGTAGAAAGAGCATTCTAGGAATAATAAAATAATAGACATAGGAGCCCTGAACACTGTAGAACCCCTATGTGAGGTCTGCGCCTTAGGGGTGAAAGGACCAAACCTTGATAGAGTCTAGTATACGGGGGTCAGAACATGCTATCAGGTGGCACGAGGGATGATGCCCTAGTGGAATTCTCCTTAAATTATAGTTTGTAGTGTCCAACATCAACCAGAAGTCCTCGTGGCACTAGAGTACAAAAAAGCCAAGAGGTGGCTTGACTATCTGCCTGTGTGCTCAGGTTAGAGGAGGAGTCCATTTTAGGCCAGAGAGCCATTTCCCTGTTGCAGACCAGGAGAGTAGTCAGAGTTAGCATTTCCCGGGTGTGTCATCTATGTCTTGTACAGTGTGATCATAGTGCACTACGAGTCTTCATATGTAGAGTACACTGCATATGATCATGGCATAATAAAATGAATAAGAGGTCAAACAAGTGTGTAAAATTATTCAATTATTCTGTGTATGTTTCTGAATTATTAGTTCTCTTTATGATCAATCAAGTGTTTCATATATTGATTCACTCTTATAGATATTTAAAGTATCCTACCATATTCATGATTGTCAATTATTACACTCTCTAAAACTTTCTGCTATTATAATTGGTATCAATTGCTTAAAGGTATATCTGTAATTATACCAGTGCTTTAGACTGTATCTTTGAAGTAATCATTCACTGAGCTAGTAGGCTCACCTCTCTACTCAAAATTTTTAGGGAAATCACATGGACTTGAAGAAGTTATCATTGCATCAAAGTAGATCTGCCACAAGAGTTAAGTCTGAGTATAGTTAAGTTCAGTCAGTCCCTATCACTCGAGGTCCTTGTATAGATATGAGAGAGAGTTGTAAATGATGTTTTGTATGTTTGTTTCCTTAATAGGAGAGAATGCAAATGATTGTCATGTCATATGTACATGGAAGTGTGAGAAACATAATGAATGTATGGATATGTATCATTAATGTTGAGATTATATTAGAGAAATAAAAGTTTAATTCTCTTATAAAGTTAGTTTATGTGGTTTAATGTGAGAAAACAAAGAGTTTGAAAAAGAAGAAAAAGTTAAGGGTGATCTTTGTATTACGTTAAATCCTAAATTTATACCCTAATCTCATGATTAGTGGTAATTGTGAGATCAGGGTGTAACATCCTTGGTATCAGAGCTTAGGCTGAGTTGTCAAGAACGATTAAGTTAATAAGTTAGAGTCATAAGTGTGGCAGATAGATGTTATGATATTAGCTCTGGGGATTTGAGTATTTGGATATCCTGGCTTGGTATCTGAGTACTTGTATCGACCAGTATCAAGCTACTCTATCTATTCTTTCATGTATACCCTAGCCATGTATATAGTGGAAGGATGGTCTAGATAGGAACCCTAGAAGTATTAGGGTTAGAACAAGATAAGTAATATGAATTAAGAGCATAAATATAAAATGAGATAGAACTTTCATTTCATATTTTTGTTTTATTGGAGATTAATAGAAAAGATCTTATATGTTTGAATTCATATATTCAATATTTTGAAATATATATGCTTCTTTAAGATTTGTTGTACACTATGTAGTTTTAGCATTTATTGATTACATTCTTTGTATCTAGTAGACTAGAAATGATCTTTGAATGAGCTTTCCTAAGTGATAAGTTTTCTTCCACACATTTAAGATGAATAGGAGTTGAGTAATCCTGAGTAGCTCTTGGCTTCAGGACTGCAGGTTTGACCTGGTCTGGCTGGCAGGATGCATTACTGGGATCTAATGACTCCTATTAATAACATAAGAAGAGTAAATTTTGGATAGATTAGATCCAAATTCTAGTATGAATGTATATACTCTAAGATTTTGAAGTGTAAGGGAAAGATTGGGATAACTAAGAATTAGTTGGAACTGATACCTGAGATCCAACTTTGGGGCCTCATATGAGAAACCCTTAATTGGGAATAAAGGAACACAACATAAGGTTCAAATTAAGTTTAATTATTAGTATTATATGAACTCTAAATATGAAATATGGAAACGATATGAGAAAAGTATGTAAGGGGCCAAGATGGTAAGAATCAATCATGAGGAATGAATTATATAACTGAGTACAATGTTTTTATGTACTCCAAAGCAAAGGGAAAATAGAAGAAAAGAGCTAAGTATACAATAAGTACATAGAAGTGAAGAGTCTTCAGAAGAGTTAAAGTGAAGAGAACTAGATGAGCATGTAAATCATAAAACTAGGATAAGAAACTTAGTTGAAACAAAGAGAAATGTTGGAAATAATGAGCTTGATTAAGGAATGAGGGTTATGATATAATTGAGAGCATGGAATGTATACCTTTATTAATAAGTTTAATACATTCATCCTTTCTGCCTTTGGATTCTAAGTCTTTATAGAACAACAAACTAGTTTCTAAAAGAAGAACAAAAGTGTAACAAAATAAATGAATAAGTCATACAAAGGTAGACTATATTCAGGAAGGAAAAACTTGATTGAAAGAGAAACTATGTTTCACCCATGCATGAGCTATTTGATTTAAAATGAAGGATATGTAATGTATTAAACATGAGTTTAAACTAGTAGAGAGATTATTGATTTAGAATTTCAACTTCACATTAGTAGAAGGATAAAAGAAAATATATGCAACATGGTATACTTGATCATACACATAAAAGAAGCAACATGTTCATAAGAGAAAACTAGAAGTTAAAGATGATATGTGGAATAGTATATGGTAAGGGGATTATGGAAAGTAAAGAAGGGTTTGAAACATAATGGAGTAATATAGATTATAAAAGAAAGAGGTTGCAAGATTTAAGAAAGTGCTAATTAGTCAAGTATCCCTATTGATAATTAATTAAACCTACATATTAGAAATGTATTATTGAATGTTTGAAGATAAGAATTCTAAGTCTCAAAATCATCTTCTCTTCCATATCTTCCTTAATGAGAGCAATGTGGGAATGAAGTGATAAGAAAATGAATCATATATGATGCATAACCACCATGGTAGAGACATCTAGTGAATGTAATAATGACACACAATATGATGATGAAACCCTAGAAGGGTAATTGAGAATGTAATCTATCTGAATGGCCAAGAGAAAGGAAACTCAATCGATAAGATAAAGAATACTTTAGTAAAACTTGTGAGATCCAAAGTTTGACTTTCAAATTAAGGGAGCAAAGTTACACACAACAACGTCATGCTAATGATAAGGACCAAACCCTAGACTGTTTAGAGTTATAGTAGTTCAAGGGTTGTCACTAGTGATTTGACCTTGAATACTAGAATCTCTATAAAACAAGATCATGAGATTTGCACTATGAGAAGTAAATTAGCACTGATAGTAATCCTAGCTAATCTAAAAGGTTGATGAACAATATGAAAATTATTCAGAGCAAGGGGTAAGAAATAATTTTGAAATGTAACAAGTGTGTTTTGAACAAATAGAGAAAATACAATATGAGTGAAGTGCGATATGAAATAAATTCTTGCAGTGATAGTAAGAATGATGAATAATCTACTTGTACCTTGTATGTTTTGACTTTAGGGATGTTTAATCTACATGATTAAAATGAGAAGGATAAGTAGCAAAAAGTAAGTAGTAATGAATGAGGAGAGAGATAAGAGAAAATAATGGCTTTTAGTAATATGTGAATTTGTTTTTAGAAGTATAATTTGTTGTAGGTATATTAAAAGATGTAAATTGGTTCTACGTATGATTTCAACGTACATGTGCGACCAATATATTAATTAAAGGTGTCTGATAGTTGTAGTCATTCATACCAGTAATCCATCTTAGTATTGTACAATTGTGGTATGGTGATATGGGTTGAATAATGATGGAACAAATAAAGGGTTACCTTGAATAAGGTAGTCTTACCTATTCACTCATATGAATAGAAGGGATGATAACCATATTGTATTGATATGTAACCCTAATGAGGTATAGCTTGTTATACCTAGCTTTAATATAACTAAGTGATGGTAATTGGGTATAAATAGTCCTTGAATGACTAATAAAATCATGGAGTACTTTGTTACTGTTGTTGAAACCCTAGTATGCTATAACCCGATGGTTACACCTTGAATTATGTGTGGGTTCATACTTGAGAATAATATGGAATGTGATGGTAATGTTTCACGTTCTGCATCCATGATGCAATATTGTGGATGCCGCGAGTAGTATTGTACAATTGATGTTGAATCTAGTCTTCCAACTCATGATTGCTTTGCTATTTGAGTGGCACAATAGTAATATTCAAAACAACATAGTGAACTCTCTTTTGTGACTCAGAGGTAATACAAAGCAATAGTACATATTGAGCTGTATGAATTGAGATGGTTGGATAAGATTATCAATGTTGAGGTAACACCTCAAGAGTGTGAAAATATTGAAATGGTTGTTTCTCTCTCTGCTATGATTGAATGTGGCATAGAGAATTTGTTTGTTGTCATTGAGAACTATTTCAAACATGTTGTGATTAGAAAAGAAATGAAGGAATTAATGTTGAAAACTGCATTCAAGTATGAAATAAAACAATGTAATGACATGTATGATTTCATAAGCTTAAAATAAACTTTGAATATACTCTGTTTGCGTATTTATGTTTCGGGGACAAAACTTTTTAAGGGGGTGAGAATTGTAATGACCACATTTGTGCTTAATAGGTAAACTAATGTTCACCTAAATGATTACATGCTTCATTAGATTCAACATCATTTAGACTTGATTAATGATAGTAGATCAGTTGTGATTTTTCAAAGCAAATAAGAAACTCTAAATATGATTTTAGTTTGAAGAATTAGGGTTTGAGAAATGTAAACCCTAGTCGGCTGAAATTGGGGTTTTCACCAAACAGGCTCATGTTGGGGAGAATGAGAGAGTTATGCAAAGGAGAATGAAAATGGTAGTTGAAGGATAGGATAGCACGGTCGTGGTGGGTAGAACGACCGTGGTGGGTCGTTGGTGGCACGAGCATTCTTGGCCACATAGCCATTTTGAAATAATTGAACTATTTACCAACTTTTATACTCAAATCTACTAAAGCCAATGCACCACAGCCGTGGTATGCAGCACGGTCGTTTGGGTCCATCTTAGCACAACCATGGTAGCTAGCATGGCCGTTCTGGGGCATTTTCTCTTCAACTAACATTTCTATAGAATTCGTGATAGTAGTAACACTGTTCTATTTTTATTTATTTATTGGTTACTCTAAATGATTTAAAATTTTATTTGAAGCTTTATAACTCAATTAAAAGCAACATGTAAAATTTTTATAATTTTTGGAGAAGGTTTGATCTCTAAAATAGACGAATTACAGTAATATTTTTATGACAGAAAATTCAGCTGAAATAAGAGAAAGTATAGTGAGGGGTCAATGTGCAATTGACCCAAGCAGCTCAATTTCTCTATATGGTAAACCTAACACACTAGCATATCTCATAATTCGTGATTCAAACCAGAGAAATGAAATCCTAAAGAGAGAGGGAGAGTTAGGATTTGAGAGGAGAAATTGTTGGAGATGATGACCTAGGGCTTTGCGATCCGAGGAATGTTGAAATCATGTAAGTTTAGCTTCTTTGGATATAGTTTCATGGTGAATCTTCTCTCACATGTAAAAATTCCATCCCTCCCCTGATTGGATTCAAAACCATATCAAATCAAGTCCTTTTCTCACTCTTTCTTCATAATCCCTCATTTTTAGGGTTTCCGAGTTGAAAGGAAGAAGAATCGGGTGAATTGCTAGGGATTTGATATGAGATCAAGATTTTCAGGGATGAGCTGCGTTTTTAAGGTGTTTTCACACCTTAGGGTGAGTGGGAACTTCCTTCAAACAGTATATTGCATGAAAATTGGTTAATTCATCCATAATTCTTAATTGCTAGTATGCGACTACAAACCCTGAATTTTCTGTTTGTTCTAAGTTGTTGCAAAATGATATGAAATGGATTATTCCTCTGTTTGGATGAAGTTTAGATGATAAAATAATATTAGAAATGTATACAATACAACCTAATGAGAATTCCCTAAGTATTTGCAGAGGTTATAAGAGCAAACTGAAATATAGGGAATTTGTCTATGACTAAAATTTGATGTATAAGTAAATAGAAAAAATTGTTAATCTAGATCCCCTTGGTTATGAATGATTGTTTATCTAAATTCATAGTACATATATGTCAAATACTATCCTGGATTTCATTCAAAGTGAATAGTATTTGTTTGATATCTCAGTAAAGAGGGTGAAACCCTAGATGTGAGGAAAGTTGGATATTTGCGAATAGATATCGTGAAATCCATTTGAATGGATTTTCTTGACATGATAGACTTTATTTATTCAATGTTATTATTGATGCATGATATCCTAGTGAATGGCATGGAAACCCATATTCAACTCAGTTCTAAGGTTTCATACATATATTGATTTTATATGATTTGTTGATAGTAGTCTTTATTCAATGAATGTTTATGTCGCATGGAATCTTTATGGGAGCCATGTGAATAAGTTGTTGCCTAGTGAGAGGTGACAATATGTGTGATGGCCTTGTGATCCATGAGAATACTTATACAACCAGTGAAATGAATACCTTGGTCTAAGGACCTTGAGGTAATGGTTACATGTTATAGAGGTAACAATGCTATGTGATGATCTAAGGGTTTGAATACCCAAATCTAGTAATCATAATAATGATGTGAAGGGATGAGAATTCCCAATAATGTGATAAGGGTTTGAGATCCCATGTATCATGTGTTTTAAAGATTTGAAAAGTACGTGATAGATGTATTACACCTTTCATTGTAGCAGTTGTGGTGATTAAATGAAACTCTAAGGGTAGGATGTTCAATGAATCAAGTATTGTGATATCAATGTTCTCAGTTATTATTAATAATTCTTTTAATGATAAGTAATTAACTATTAATTGAGTCATGAGATGTACAACTCAAGATTTGGGTTGATATGCATGATTCTAGTGTGTATGTGCCAAGTGGACATGAAATCTATTTATTTAAGAATTTTAGTCTGCCCACATGTATAGTATGTTGATTACTCAGTATATTATAGTGTTTTGAATATACTGCTCTACCAAGTTTAGAATGATATACATGTTGTATTATAACTTCAAATAAGTAGACGCGACACCATAGAGATACCAGAGTCAAGTATAAGTAAGAGAAGGGTACAATGTAGAAAGAGATTTCTAGGAATAATAAAATAATAAACTTAGGAGCCCTGAACACTGTAGAACCCCTATGTGAGGTCTCCACCTTAGGGGTGAAACGACCTAACCCTGGTAGCGTCCAGTATACGAGGGTTGGAACGTGCTCTCACATGGCATGGGGGATGAAGCCCTAATGGAAGTCTCCTTAAATTATAGTTTGCAGTGTCCAATATCAACCAGAAGTCCTGGTGGCACTAGAGTATAGAAAAGCCAAGAGGTGGCTTGACTCTCTGCCTGTGTGCTCAAGTAAGAGGAGGAGTCCAATTTTGGCCAGAGAGCCATTTCCCTATTACAGACCAGGAGAGTAGTCAGACTTAGCATTTCTCGGGTGTGTCCCCTAAGTCTTGTATGGTGTGATCGTACTACACTATGAGTCTTCATATGTAGAGTACACTACATATGATACAGGCATAATAAAATGAATAAGAGGTCAAACAAGTGTTTACAATTATTCAATTATTATTTGTATGTTTCTAAATTATTAGTTCTCTTTATGATCAATCAAGCATTTCATATATTGATTCACTCTTATAGATATTAAGAGTATCCTGCCATATTTATGATTGTCAATTATTAGACTCTCTAAAGCTTTCTGCTATTATAATTGATATCAATTACTCAAAGGTATATCTATAATTATATCAGTTCTTTAGACAATTTCTTTGAAGTACTCATTCACTGAGCGAGTAGGCTCACCCCTCTACTCAAACTTTTTAGGGAAATCACATGGACTTGAAGAAGATATCATTGCATCAGAGTAGATCTGCCACAAGAGTTAAGTTTGAGTATAGTTAAGTTCAGTGGATCCCTGTCATTCTAGGTCCTTGTATAGATTTGAGAGAGAGTTGTAAATGATGTTTTTTATGTTTGTTTCCTTAATAGGAGAGAATGCAAATGATTGTCATGTCATATGTACATGGAAGTGTGAGAAGCATAATGAATGTATGAATGTGTATCATTAATGCTGAGATTATATTAGAGAAATAAAAGTTTAATTCTCTTGTAAAGTTAGATTATGTGGTTCAATGCGAGAAAACAAAGAGTTTGAAAAGGAAGAAAAAGTTAAGGGTGATCTTTGTATTACGTTAAATCCTCAATTTATACCCTAATCTCATGATTAGTGGTAATTGTGAGATCGGGGTGTAACACTATAAGTAATAAAATCATTGCAAAAGTCCATCATCTCCTTAGCAACATAACCCTCACTAATACAACCTTCAGGCTGATAATGATTTTGAACATCAACTTTAAACATACTTATGCATTATTTAAAAGAATACATCCAATACAAGAAAATTGGACACAACATATTTAGTTCCCTAGTCAAATGAACAACAACATGTACCATGTTATCAATGAATGAAGGAGGAAAATACATATCAAGATGGTATAAGGTAACTTTTTCTTCTCTTTGCAACTCACCAAGATGCTCAACATATATAACTTTGATGCATAAAGTGTTGAATAAGAAACAAATCATGGTGACTACAAACCTTACATGTTTTGGCATTACAGATCAAATATCCACATGAAATATTTGTTATGTTAGGGAGTTTCAATCACAAGATTTAAGACCTGTCAACTTCAGATCCTTTATTAATACCAATCTATGAATATCAGAAGAGTATCCCTGTGGTACCTTAACATTAAGCAAGCACTTACAAAAATATTTTTTCTCCTATCTAGACAAGGTGTAATAAGTAGGAGGCAAATATGTGGTGGTGACCTCTGATAGCCTATGTTTGTAATTATTTCCTTATACCCATTTCAGGTACGTCCATTTTGCATTTGATTATGTACTTAGTCTTTCTCAGTATATCCAATAGAGTACCAATGATGTTCTCACATACATTTTTTTTACATGCATGACATCGATACAATGGATAATTTTTATAAGAATTTGGTAAGGAAGATCACATAATACTGACATATTCTTAAATAAATATTTATCACAATTAGGATACTAGATGGTATCCTACCAAATTTGTTAACAATGCATTTTACTCTTTCAAAGACATTCTCCTCTGACATAATTTAAGGGGAAGTTGACTCATTCAATATATTGCACAACCTTTCGTAAGATTCATTTTTGGGAAAAAAACTTTGATGAATAAGATATGCAATCTCTCCCCCATATTCTAGTCTTATTGAATTAGTGTTTCCCTCACATATATGGCACACCCTGTCTCCTTTGATACTATATCAATAAAATTAATGTATGTTGGAAAGTCATTAATCACGCAACACAACATAGCATGCAAATTAAAGGTCTTTTTATGGAAGAACTGTATGCCATAATGCTTTCTTCCCAGAGTTACTTCAAGTCATAAAGTAGATGTCCAAGGTAAAGATCAATTTCACTGCCAGGTTATTTCAGTGTTAACATTTACAAAATAATGATACAAATATTATCACACTAAAAAATTCATTAGGAATGTAATTCATAGAGTTTACCAAAACAAACGTGCAATAATGCCACCTGAAAGTATACAAGTCTTATCATAGAATAATTCAGATTCAATACCAAAGGACACATTTTGCAAAAATGTTCTAGTTTGTATCCAGTAGAACTAAGACTAGTACCTAAAACTGTGATTTGATAGGTTTAATTTAAGCTAATTGTAGGAAAAGTAAAATCTGGGATAAAATTAGATCTACATTAAGATGGAAATCACTGGGGTGAAATTAGTTTCATCACCACAACCTAAATAGGTACACACATTAAAATCCAAACTTGTACAAAGAGATAATTGGAGTTACCAAGTTTCCCCTTCCTGTGTTAGATACTTGCATGAGTAGATATAACTATAAAATTGATGTCTTCATGCTTCCGGATCATTTATCTGCCACTCCAAAAACTTCCCATTAGAAGTTCTCGTCAGGGCATCAATCAAAACCAATCAATATAAATCTTAAATGTTGAAGTTCTCATAGTCTAATGTTATAATAAATCACTAAAAGAGGGTGATCAATCCACAAAACATGTATTAAAATATTTATAATGACTTAAATGAGTTCATGCAAGGCTTTTAATATAAATGAAATTGCAAGAAATCTTGTCCCCACACCCCAGTCAAAGGACTACTCCCTAGACATGGAGAGATTAATATAATCGCTGGAGGAAGAGGACACAATCATGGTTATGACAATATTAGAAGTAGCTTGATGTGGTGTGCAATTACATACTTCCTTCCTTCTCTCTCTTCCAAGTATTAACCCTGGTAATGTGGTTGAAGAATGTGGATCAATGTTATCTCAATTAAGAGGTTGATAGCCCTAGAGAGGGAGTTTGATGGCTCTTTGGAGCTACTAAAGAAGAGGTCGATCGATCACTACTATTGATTTGGAGGTCAATGGCTCTATTGGTGTAGATGTTGATGTCTTCAAGGAGCTACAATTGATTAATTTGGACTTAGGAGGTCGATCACTCTATATATGACCAGGTAGATCAATCTATAAATGACTCGGAGTCATAAAAATTTTGCCCCTTTTAGTAGTGTGAAGTCCAAGAGATATTTTCTTTGGTTGTGTGATGGGTTTTCATAAGCCTTTATACTCAGGTGTTAGTGGTTGGATTTGTGTCACATGGATGGTTGAGATCGATTGCTTTGTAGATAAGAAAACTAGATGAGGTTGATGGGATAGATGAACGGTCCATGAGGTCAATGGTCTTGAATGCTTGATTGATTAGATGTCAAGCTTTGGCTGTGGATCTACGTCTTATGACCTGGTGACCTTTGACTGATGATAGATGCATGTTGTTGGTCGATGGTGGTTGTTGAGCTGGTGATTGCTGACTTGGAAGGTCGATTTGTCTAGAGGTAAGTCTTGGTCATCGACCTATTGGGTCATCAATCTAAAGTTTGAAGGGGTTATCGATTATTGAGGCCAATGAACTAAAGGTCTATTGTCGATGCTTGATTAATGGTGATATTTGAAGGTTGATTGGCAGGTCAAATTGTAGGTTGATTTTGGCATTGGACAAAAAAATATTCATCGATCTGCCTTTTTGAAGTGTTCAAAAATCATATTAGTCTGGGGTGCTGCCTCACACCCTATGAGAGGCACTCTCCTCTTGACTCCCGTTCAGTGATAACCCCTATGTATTCTTGTTGTAGAGTGACAAGACTTAAAACCTACAAGGGTATTCAAGAGAAGTATCCAATTCCTTCAAATTATCATGAAAACCTAAGAAGATAAAAAAGCTATTTTTGATAAAACTAAGAGATTTGCATGCAAAATTGGGATACAACGACCACCAAAACTAGGATGAATATGCATTCATCACATGATATACTTTTTTTTTTATACACAAAAAAGGAGGAAGATTGTATAAAAAACATATCAAGTCAAGATCTACGATGGGTGCTTAATGTACCATTTGAATTAATATCATCAATACAAAGTCCAACTCTTAAATTCCTGACTTCTCTACCAAATTGAGGGTAGAATAAATCAATTTTCTTCAATTATGGAGAATCATATGCATTTTGTAAAGCCCCCATGTTTTGTTTGCTTCTACATGCCAAGAAAAGTTTTGTTCATCTACTGAATTAGCAAATATGCATTGTAGTTGTGGAATTATAGATCGATACAACATCACCTTGATAGGGGAGATGGTATCAATCTTACCTAAAGTCATCATTGTTTCCCTAGATGCCTCACATTTTGTACAATTTTTAAAATTGACATAGTCCTTTTGGAATAGCACACAATCCTTTTTGGCATGCATGTATCTTCTTAGATTCTTTTACCATTGGGAAAAACATTTTCTTTGTTATTGCAAACTCCTTCCCTCAGGAAGAATTTGTTTAACAAAGACAATAGAGACATGAAACTTTGTCACTTTACCTATTTTCGGTCTTTAGGATATACAATCTCAAGACAATACTCCATATCATAAAATTAGTACTATCTAAGTATAACATTTTATCAGCATCACACACAATGTTACTAAATAAGGAACGTAAATCAATAATATTTACCCCATAACTATCTAGCATTGAATCAACCATATTATTCAAAATTGGTTCATTCACATCAACATTGTTGACCATTTCTTCTTCAATACAGGTTCCACTCTTGACATCTACTAATCTCATAGTAGGAATCTCTCCATGCCAGTACCATTTTGTATATGATTGAATAATCCCAATGCACATGACATGACTTTTGATTTCATGAACATTATCAACTTTCAAGTTGTTACTACAATTTCTAGAGGGACAATATAATATATCTCCAAGTGATATCCTATGTTCCTTCACAAATATTATAAACTCATTAAGACCATGGGTAAATTCTTTAGTGAAATATGGACATCCAACATTGATCCATTCTTGGGCCAAAACTGATGCTGGATTGAGTACTGAATCAATCTAGTGTTAGCTACATTCATTTTAAAATAAACCATGTCTAAATTGAAATAAAATTAGTTTTAACACCAATATTTATCATTCATACTGATGAATATTATATACCACCTATCCCATTCTTAAATAATTAACCTCACTAGTAAGTGTATAGTGTGTCTTTGGCTTTCAAGAATATTTCAGCATCATTTACCCATAGTTTTCCATGTTCACCAATCTAGATGGACAAACATCCACCTACCCAGAGAACAATTGGGAAAATGAATGTCAAAATATTCTTGAAAACCAAACACACAATATACACTCACATCAGAGTGAGACTAAGTGTTCAAGAATAGTTTCAAATTGGGGCATGTCTAAGATTTACTCCTAATGAATAAAACTTGAACGTGTTTCTAGGCCAACAAAATATATGTGTATTTAGGAATAAGATTTTAGGGTTTAGAGTCTAGGTAAATTCATATCAATTCCAATCTAAGTCAAGTTAATATAGGTAAACTCACATTAATTCAATATATTAATTTATAGGTGTGATTATTTTTCCATACAACATTCAAATTGCAAAATACACCCAACATAGAGAGTAAATGATTATTCACCATAAATGAATTTATACAATTATACATTATAGACAAATTAAATTGGAATTATACGTGCATTTTAAGTTCTAATTAGATAGATAGGGCATTCTACATTAATTCAAATTATATAAACAATTAAATGGAAAAACAAAGCAAAAACAAAGTAGTTATACATCAAATCTAATTATAACAAAATCTTTACATGAAATCTAATTATACAAAAAATTAGATGGAAAAATAAAAAAATCAAGGAAAAACAAAAAATAGAAAATATCTCATAGTAGAGGTTAGCAGCCAACATACAAGTGTCTTGCAAGAAACAGCGGCAGTAGAGGCACCAACAATAGTAGAGGAGGTGGCAACGACGGTAATAGCAGTACCAATGAAAATGAAGTAGCAACAGCCCGCAGCAACAATGACAACGGTGGCTAGTGTAGGTCGTTGCAGTAGTGGCATGAGAGAGAGAGAGGGAAGTAGTGAACATTTGCTTGGGAATCATTGGAGATTGATCAAGGAAGAAGGTTTTTGCATACAACCAGAGAAAATGGTGGAATGAAAGAAAATGTGGGTGTTATTAATTGATATCCATTGTCAAATTTAGGAAAGAAATGGATGTTGTATCTAAAATGCCACCCAATGTTTTGATATCACGGTGGTTTCTATACAACAATAACGTAACACAAAAGCATTTCTACATCAGTTTCATGGCTAAACCGATGACTCGTATAAACTTATACATACCTTGTATATTTCCTTTTCAAAACTGACGTAGAAGGGTTATTTGGTAGAAATAAATAACATTACAATGTCGATTCCACTTGGACAAACCAACGTCATGATTGATTCTAGTTAAGATTTATATTTGGAAGTATGCAACGATTTGGTTGGAAAAATAGACACAATAGGTTTTTCTAAGAAAAAAATTATTTTGCGGGTAGCAGAGCTGTAAAGGTTATTACACCAATTTTCATGAAACTAACACCAAGTTTATTTTCACAAAATTTCTCAGGAAAATTTATTTCCGTGGGTTATTTGTAAGCACATTTTTTGGATACAAAACCACACAATAACAAAAGCCGCATCTCACTATTTCCCTCTATGACCATTGTTGATTTATTATCACACTTTTTTTTATTAAAATGACATAGAATATCTATTGTGTCTTTTGACATCACATCTATAGATGATACATGCCAAAAATATACAAGTGATAGGAGGGAATAGTGTAGCATAGCCTCCACAAATTCACCAATTACATTTCCAAATTAGAAGCAGATATTCTAAACGAAATTGAATTCCAATCTTCTCCATATCATAGGTTATTTTTTATTCATCAATGGAAAGTGTCTTATATTTGCTAGAGATTTAGGCAATGCCATTTTGATGAGTAGAATGACATGGGCTTCATTCAACTCTACATAGCCTCTTGTAATACATATAGTTGGAACAATTAAAGTGAGTTGGATAGTAGGTGTTCATTCCTTTAGGAATGATATGGCTGAGAACATTCATCCCCATTCTATAATGTCACTGGAAGTCCTTGAACACTTGCTTCAATACCTATTGAAATCTCTATAGGGAGTGAATAGGATTTCAAATTATTAATTGATTTCAAACACACAACAAGGTTAATTTAAGCTTGATTAAATAATTAATGTTATAGAAACAAAAAAGTAAGCAATTGAAAAAGGAAATCACCAAAGACAAAAGAATGTACAATGGTTCCATCATGAAATGTCATAGTTGGAATACCTAATAGTTTCCTAGGGTCTTTAAAATTTAATGAATTATTGTTTCTATACTAATACCATTTAAAATTTATTCTAATGACATGTTATCTAGCACCAATCTTTTAGAAGTTGTCACGAAAGGTTCATATGTCACATGGGATAGAAGAAGCAAAAAAGGTGATAGTACCTTCTAAAAATTTGACATAATCATTGGGAATATTAAAATTTTTAATTTCTTTCCTGATGTTTGGGGAGAAGTCATTTCCACTACAGTAAGTGACCATTGATTTATGTTGTTCATCTTATTACTAACAAAAGAAGAGGCTCTCCTTTTAGGTTCATTAATGCTTGGATGAACCAGAAGTATTTTAAAGAGGTGGTTCAGAATGCATGGACTACTGATTCTTCTACTGGATAATTGAAGTACATAGTCTATAGGAAACTTCACACTATCAATGACACCTTTTGGAAATGTAACAAAGAAGTGCTTGGGATTTTTCATTCTAAACCTAAGGAGTTATAAGCTACTGCTCAGGTACTCTAGATTATAAATGATTGCAATCCTTAGACTAATACCTCCAAACTCTCCTTGCTGAGACTAGGTAACATGCGTCTAAATCTCTAGCTGATGAAGAGTCATATCTCCAACAAAAATCAAGGGTTCAACGGTTAAGGGAAGGTGATAGAAACTCAATTTTTTATATAATTCACTTAAAACCTAGATAATATATATTAACATTCAATTCCTCTCTATTGATGACATTAAAATCTAAGATTTAGAAGAAATTAGTACATAAACTATAAACTTCTACTCTTATCTTTTCAACTCGGCTTCTAATGATAATGTGAAATGGGATAATGATTGAGTTACCCCTTCTATTTCTTCTAAACATTTTTCTATCCTTAATAAACATGTTTTTATGGAATAGACCGACCAAGTTATTGGGCACTTAAAGCTGGACAAAGTGCTGGGCCCAATTATTAAATGTTTTTTTATAAATCCTATTGGGATCTTATTGGCAATGACATTACTAAACCCATTCTGACCTTTTCTAAGATAGGCAAACTCTTGAAGGAATGAAATTGCACCTTCATTACTTTATTTTCCAAATGCAATGGAGCTTCTCATTTGAAAGACTTCAGGTGTATTCCCCTATGCAATGTCATGTATAAGGTGATAACAAGGATTTTATAATATAGGACAAGCTCTATCCTCCTTGAATTATGGATGATAATCAAATGGCATTCATTAAGGAAGATCTGTTGGTGATGCAATTCTTTTAGCAAATAACCTCCTTAAATCTTTTCCAAATCAACATAGTACAATGAGGATGTGTATTGAAGCTAACCTTTCTAAAGCATATGATAATGTCTGGAGATACTATACGATTTCGTAGAAAATGGTTGTAGTGGATAGACACTTGTTTCAGTTCTGCCTCTTTTCATATCTTGGTGAATGGAGATCCTTCATCTATTTGTGAAGCTTCAGATGGAGATAGGAATGGGGATCCCCTGGCCCCATACTTATTTGTTGTGGCTATGCATGGCTTTTCCTCGATTATTAATTCCTATATCAACAAAGTCTTGTTGAAGAATATCAAAGAGTTTTTAATGTGGGTATTTCCCACATAATATTTGTTAATGATCTCTTTGTCTTTACTAAAGTAGACTCTGAGATGGAAAAGACTCTTATTGATATTCAGAACACTTTTCAAAATATTTTGGGTTTGAAGCTGAATAACCTGAAAAGTCAATTATTCATCGGTAAGAGTATAAGTATAGAAGACACCAAGGTAATCTTTGACATTCTTAGCATTGTCAACATATACCTTCCACTGAAGTATTGGGGACTCCCTTTATTCACTGGTAGGTTAACAAAGTCTATGTGGAACCCTATTATGGATAAAATCAAATGCAAACTGGAGTCTTGGAAGTGTAATCCCATTTCTCAGGCTGGCAGAATTGAGTTTGTGATTTCTACTCTATCAAGTTATCACTTATTCTAGACTTCAAATTTGCCCATTTCAAAATATGTTATATCCTCCATATTGAGAAGCTGATGAGAGACTTTATCTGGAATGATAGTGAAGAAAAGAAACATATGCACATTGTTTAATGGATTTATATTTGTAGGCCTAAGGGTGAAGGTGGTCTTAGCATTAAGCATGTGGAAGATTGGTCTAAAGTAGGTTCGATGAAGAATCTATGGGACATTTCTAGTGACAACAAATCTCTATGAGTGATGTGGGTCCAGGGCATGTATCTTTGTAATGACTCAATGTGGTTAGTTAATGTTAAGCCTAGTTTTCCATGGCAGTTAAAAATCGTATGAATCATAGATATCTTCTCAAACCCTACATCAGATTCAATATTGGTAATGGGGAAAAACCATCCTTTGGAAGGACTTGTTGCTACCTAAAGGTAGATCTCTGCATGATATTATTGATATTCAAATAATCTTCAGATTAATAAATGGTTATGACTATAATATTATTTGTTGTATCAAGGGGATGAACTAGTTTGTTCCTGAGTCTAGGCTCCAACCTTGTGAATGAGAATCTGGAAAGCTTGCCAATACCTGATGGTAATCAGGACTACTTGTTTATATGTGATTGTAATAATCTAAAATTGAAGTATGCTTGTGAGTTGGATAGAACTAAATATCAAAGCACTAATTGGGGTACATGGATTTGGAGAGGTAAAATCCCAAGTAGATGCTATTTTTTTTCTTTGGAAATCATTCCTTAATAGAACTTCTATTACGGAATATCTAACAAAAGTTTCTTTTAATTTGGTTTCCTATTGCATTCTACACAAAAGAAATATTGAAGATTCTGATCATCCATTCTTCAAATGTGAGTTCACTCGTCAGTTATGGAATCTATTTTCCGCTGAATATGGCCATTGACCGAATTCACCTGCTAGCCTGTTGAAGCTGAAGGGTGAAGAAAGATTGTTTCTTGTTTGATTTTATATCAGGTTTGGTTGGAGAGGAATCATTGTCTACAATCTGATTTTGATAGAGATATCCAAACTATATGGAGATTGAGTATCAAATATACTCATTGTTTGTAGAGATAATTGTCTTCCGTTTCGTTCTTATTTGGTTTGTAAAACTTTATACCAGTTAGGTTTCTCTCTAACTGGCTAAGTTTTGTATCATGATTTTGATGGAGGAATAGAAACAGCTAGATTCACAAAGTAAAATATCATTAAAAGTAATGTTGTCTTTTGTTGGATCAAGATCGACCTTCCTTTTAGCATAAGTATAAATGTCATAACCATTTCTTTGTGATGTAGAAGAGCACCCTTAAAAAAACCATACTCCTCTCCTATCACCTTCAAATGTTCCTCCTCAGAAGAAGTCTCTTCATAGCTTTGAACCATGGAAGAAAAAAGGAAAATAATAAATGATAAGAATCTCACAAATATTACAATTAAATAACCTAATGGACAAGTGAAAAATAAACTTTGTAATGATTTAGAAAATGCTTGATGTGATGGGTTACAACAATCAATCAAGAATAAGATTTATCTTACTTGGGCACAACTAGGGATAAAAAATTAGAACATTGGACTCAATTTGATAGCATGTAGAAGCAATATCCTCAAGTGTATTTTAGGAAATCTTGTAAAATCATGAATCCCATAATATCCTTAGACCACATAATTACAGTTTGTGGTGATCAAGCAAACTAGCTCAAACATGGCTAAAATTTTCCCATTTTATCTTTATCAAAATACAATTTATGGATAAGGACACTATCACATATAATTTTAACACTAACAAAAATAATAAATATATTCGTATTTATCATTGAATTTTTACAACAATTTTAGACACATGAAGCATATATTTACAAACTACAATACACGAACGGTGGGGAGTGGGAGGTAAAGCTGAGGTATGAGGCTCTACCTGATCAGTGCTCTGCGTGCAAGGTGTTTGTCCACAACACTGGAGCATGTCCAGGTGAGAGAGCTACTGTGCCCGTGCTATCACCCCCTATCATTGTTCTCGAATTTAGAAGACAGAGTAAACGAAGGGCGGTGTCCAAACCACCGCCTCGCCGTGGAGTCTCCAGAGTGGGGAGACAAAACAAGAATAACCCACCCAGGCCTGAGGGGAACAGAGACAAGGAGACGACTGAAGCCATCATTTTTGAAGCAGAGGAAATCTAGGAGACTGCTGCGGTGGTGACAAACACCAATGAGGTTGCGAAGACCAATACTCTGGAGGGGGAAGTGGTACATGTCTCCACAGACGGTACCAACCCGTTCTTAGTATTGGATCAACTTGAAGAAGGTGAAATGCCCGCAAGCTCAGAAGGAGGAAGAAGTAGAAGCCCGAGAGCCACGAGAAGCGCCACAACAAAGCCAAAGAACAGACCCAAATCTGGAGGTGGAGGAGGGTCAAAAGAGAAAGATAAATGACTTTCCTCACATGGAATGTGCGAGGGGCTTCCGTACCTAGATCTCAATCTAGATTAAGGAAGATTCTTAGGAAGATACAAGCTGATGTGGTCTATTGTTTTGAGACAAAAATAAAGAGAGATGTCTAGGAGAGAGTTACTACCTTATTTCCTCCGGACTGGGAGACCCTGTCCAACCTTCAAGTTGTGGAAGGGGGCAGGATTGTGCTGGGGTGGAACCCAAGAGAAGTGGACCATTGAACCAATAGATTACATGATAAAATAATTACTGTCAGCTGCTTCAATCCAGGGGGTTTCTCATGCATTCTCTCTGCTGTTTATGGAGAAAACTTAGAGAGTGACAGGGAGAGGCTGTGGCCTGTGCTGAAGGAAACTGCTCAAAATCAAATCCCGTGGATTGTTATAGGGGATTTCAACAACATCCGGAGTGCCAATTAAAAGAAAGGAGGGAGGAGAGTTCTTGAGAGAATTCTGAACAAGTTCAATAACTGCTTAGATGTTGTGAACCTCCATGAAATTAATATGGTAGGTGGACACACTACGTGGTCTAACAAACAAAATAGGCGGATAGCTACCCGCCTTGACAGATGCCTGGTCAATAATGCGTGGCTGGAGGTTTTTCCCAGAGAGGTTGCTAATACCGGCTCACATCACTTTAGTGATCATGCTTGGTTGGAGGTGAGCCTCATCAACAAACCACAAAAAGCTAAACCTTTTAGGTACCTGAATTTCTGGAGCAAATGGGAGGGGTTCACACAAATCATTGAAGAATCTTGGCTGTCTAGGGTGGATGGGAATCCCCTATTCAGCTTCCTCAAAAAACTCCAAAGAACCAAAGCCAAGTTGAAAGTGTGGACGAAAGAAAAAATCACTATACCAAATCTTCTTAATGAAGCCAGAGAGAAATACAACACAATTGCCACTATACTTAGAGATGGTCCCCTCAATGATACTCTTATAAAAGAACAAACCCTTAGTGAAGACAGAGTCAGGAATCTTGAGAAGGCAGAGGAACAATATGAACGACAAATCAGTAGGATGCGTTGGATAAATGACGGTGATCAGAACACTAAGATCTATCACGCTGCTACAAAGAAAAAGATCATGAGGGATAGCATAAACAAGCTGATTGACAAGCAGGGGAGGATTGCTGACAGGCATGAGGAAATAGCCTCCCAAGCTATTGATTTCTTCAACAAATTATACAACAACAACAATGAAAACTATGAAGGGGAACTAAAGTTTCTGAGTAAAAGAGTCAATGATAACATGAATACAGATCTCTATCGGGACATTAATGAAGAAGAAGTTAAAGCTGCCCTCTTTTCCATAAACTCCTCCAAAGCACCAGGACCGGACTGTTTCAATAGTGATTTCTTTAAGACTACATGGCACATCATTAAAGACGACCTATGTGAGGCTATCAGATGGTTCATTAAAGGGGGTAACATGGTCCTTGCGGTAAACCATTCTTTTATCAAGCTGATTCCCAAGTCCAAAGAGGCGAGAACTATGAATGACTACCGTCCAATTGCCTGCTGTAGTGTTATTTACAAAACGATTGCTAAGTTACTTGCAAAAAGACTAAAAGAGGTGTTGCCACACATTATATCTGATGACCAAAATGCTTTTATCAAAGATAGGAAGATGGAAGATTGCTCTCTCTTGGCGTCTGAGTTCCTTATTTATTTTAATAGAGGTAAATCTAATGCTAAAGCTATTATGAAGATCGACATAAGCAAAGCATATGACCATGTCAGGTGGTCTTTTCTTCACAACATGATGAAATCCTTGGGGTTCAATCAAAAGTGGATTCGCCTAATGCAACAATGCTATGAGACATGTTCCTTCTCTGTACTTATCAATGGCACCCCTGAAGGGTTATTTAGATCCTCTAATGGGTTACGATAGGGGGACCCTTTATCCCCTCTGCTATTCACCTTGATCATGGAGGGCCTCAGCCACCTCATCAAAGATGCGGAAAACAATAATTTGGTGAAGACTTTTAAGGTGAAAGGTGTCAAAGTCAAACTGGCTCTCATCTTTGTAGATGACGTCCTCCTTTTCTCTGCCGGACATGCTAGGAGATTTAAAGAAATGACTAAAGTCCTTAACACTTTTGGGAAAATGACATCCTTATACATTAGTGCCATTAAGTCAAGGGTCTACTTCTCTAAATCTTGTGATAACAGAAGAGGTAGATTAAAGATTGATGTGGGTATGGAGATTGGTTTTCTACCTACTAGATATCTTGCCATCCCTTTGGCTTTGGGGAGAGTTAAAGCCAGTGACTACAATATGCTCATGAATAGCCTTCGCCAAAGGATTGAAGAATGGAGTGGTCTGAATTTATCAATGACTGGCCGATTGGTTTTGATCAGAACAGTGGTCCAAGCTATTGTAAGATTTTAGGCTCGTATGGGGGACATCCCAAATCCTATCTTGAATAATATCCGATCTCTCACTGCGAATTTTCTATGGGCGGGAAAGGCTCATGGTATAGCGTGGGATAAGATTACTAAACCTTTCTCACGGGGGGGTTACAGATTGGTGATTCGATGACTATTAAGGAGACATACACAAAAAAGCGTGTTGACAGATTACTATCTACTACTGAAAGCTGCTGGGGGACGTGGATAAAGCTTAGATACAATAGCTGGTTTTCTCCTGCTGCCGACAGCAACCCTTCGAAGAACTGGAGAGCAATGTGTGCCTTTGTTACTAAAAACCCCAACCTATATCGTGTGGATGCAATTGGTGGTTGGGTTGCCTTAACCCCTCCACCATTAATCAACACCAATATATCATTGGCTGCTGGGGAGGTGCACGCTGACCACATTTGGGGCCGTTTCCATTGTCCCAAATGGAGTACCCTTGCCTACCGTATTATACTCAAAAAATTACCTACTGATGACAGGTTACTAAGGTGGGGTTTACATGTGGAACCTACCTGCTGCTTGTGCAAGGAGGCGGAGGAGACGATATATCACAATTTCTTTGATTGCAAGTTTTCCAAACAGATGCTTACTATCATCTACCTCAGAAATGGTTGGTCTTATAGTGGTCCTCTAAAACCGCATGACATTTTGAGCTGGGTCAAAGATATATACAGAAACAATAGAACCTTATGCACTTTTGCTAACCTTTGCATAACGGGGTTGATGTTTGGGATATGGAGTGAAAGAAACAGGAGGATACACAACAAGGGGGAGATGGATGAGTTAAAACTCATCAAAATCTTTTCCACTAACTTAACCTGGCATGTAAAGAATAGGCAGAAACTCTTAGATAATTTGAGTTTGACGACAAGTACATATTGGGGCTTTTTGTATACAACCCATGTATAGTTTTCCTTGCCTCTCTATTGTTCTTAGGGTCTCTTTTCGAGATGTCATACACTGTTAATATAGCTTAGCTATACCCTTTTTTGGCAATATATTTACCTTATTCCAAACTACAATACATGAAGAGAAATGATATGGATCTAACACTAGACCATTATGAGTTTTCTTTACAACAATGAAGGACACAAAGGATATAGAGGCCGATACTAACTAACTGTACACAAACATGATAAACAACCTTTAGTGGTAGGACTATCCTAAAATATAGTGGGACCTTAAATTTTGATTGAGGACACACTTCAACAATCTTTAAGGAGGTGGGTAGTTCCTGATGTGGCTTGGGTAGTGATCGAGGCTTCCCCTGGCACCAATCTTGCTAGTAAGATGATGGTAGTGTCTATCAACTCCAAGCTATTAAATGAGGATGGTCATGGGTGGTTTTTGTGGTGGATTAATCTCCCATTTTTGCATGTGTAACTTGGGTTTCATTAAGATAAATTATACACATGATTGAGGAGGGATTTCATCAAACAATTGATTATTTTTGTAATATTAGGAATCCAAGAAGAAGCATCTTTCCTATTTTCAATGACATGGATATTTGTTGTTTTCCTTGGTCTTGATCTGGTGTCGATCTAGTTTTATTTCGTTGATGTTGTATGGATGATTTAATATAATACCATCTATCTTAATATAAGAAACAGTTCTCTTAGATAATAATGTATTTAAAATCATCATCTCACCAATTTTCTATGTTTTTTTTGTAATTGGGCTATTGACATCATGTGTGAACTATTTTTGTGGAATTGATTGGAACAACTGGAATAATTTAATTCAGATCTAAATTGCAAATATATTTACTCCATACTATTCATATTGAAACTATCTAAATAGTTTGAAAACATTACAAAGTCACATCATATAACTAACATATTGTGATTTTGTATTGGAACCTGATTGGAATAAATAAATATATTATATCTGTGATTACTAATAAGAACTACTCATTGTTGATTCAAATTTAAAACTATAAACAAACAAATATCTCAAGATGAGTTTTGGAATTATTTTTGTTACTACAAAAAATTGGGGCAAAACCGTGTATATTGGTGCCTCTAGACTCGAATACTTTTGTGAAGTTCATGTATAACGACCTTGAAATTATATTCAATCAAATCTATCATTTTCAAACAATCCAATCAATATAACATAGAAACGCCAAAGGTGGCACCCAGTTTTGCATGTGTAACTTGGGCTTCATTAAGATAAATTATACACATGATTGAGGAGGGGTTTCATCAAATAATTGATTATTTTTGTAATATTAGGAATCCAAGAAGAAGCATCTTTCATATTTTTAATGACATGGATATTTGTTGTTTTCCTTGGTCTTGAAATTATATTCAATCAGATCTATCATTTTCAACCAATCCAATCAATATAACATAGAAATTGTATTCAATCAGATCTATCATTTTCAACCAATCCAATCAATATGACTTAGAAATTATATTCATGTATAACGACCTTGAAATTATATTCAATCAGATCTATCATTTTCAACTAATAATACCAAGGTATGGGTGCAGGGCCTGCTTCATAAATACAAATCTTATAAACCTTCAAATGGACATTGATGTACTTTATTTGGAGGATAATATCATCTCTAAGTGACATTGTAGTATATATCAATACTATAACTATCACTTTTGGTGATTCAATATGAGATTGAGACGATCCTTGGTTTCTTGGACAATATTGTTTGAAAGATAAGACATTACTTAGTATACCCTAGATGATCTGAGTATTTCAAAGTTTGATCCATTGTTATTGATCATAATGAATGGGGTATTGCATTCCTTAGATAGTACTTGCCTTTGATAATTGTTAAACAGGTATTAATTCTTCCTATACCTTCAAATCATGATACTATTCATACACATTTTTGGAATCATTATGTTTCATGATTTTTTTAGTGTAAATCGGCCTATAAAATTCCAAATCAAGATATCTATATAAGAAAGGTTGGTCCATGGAGTTCTATTTGGAAAGTTTAAATAACCTACAAAGATTTTTACTCTCCGTTGGGTAGTAGCACGTCAAGCCTTGATGATGAATCATCTAAGGATGCAAAGACACTTCACTGATGATAGTTCTTGTACTCATTGCAGCCATAAAAGGGAGGATACTCTTCATGCTCTACATGATTGGCCTTTTGCAATAATAGTTTGGCAACATCTTCAGATTGATTCACAATGCCCACAATGTTTTCCTATTGACTTTAATACTTGGCTGAGTATGTTTCTTATACTTGATATCATATTTTGTCATGTATTTGTCACCACTTTCTTTGAAATATGGAAATGCAGGAACAGTTCCATATTTAACAATGTCCATGTTTTAACTAATAATATAAGCAGATTAGATATAGTCAATATGCAGAAGGGTGACCTTGCTTGGACTAGGGTTACTATTAATGACACTATATTGAATATTATATCTCACTTCCCATTGTGGCTACACCCACAATGGGGATGGATTAAGATTAACACTGATGCATCCATCAAAGATGAAAGGTCAATTGTTGTTGTAGTAGTCAGAAGTCATAATGGTGCTAGAATTTCTATACGGGCAAAGTCTTTCTTTTTGTTATCGGTACTAGTAGCTAAGACACTTATTGTTCATGTCACTTTATAACAGGCATGGACATCATGTTGGTGTAGAACTGTTACTAAGATAGATTCAGTAGCATCCGCCTTCAAAGCTATCATGGAACCTCTAAGATATGTTCCAATACTCAATGCATGACTACCACACATTGTAGAATTTCTCACAAAGAATTGGTTTGTGAAATTGTGAATATACCTTGATATGTTGATATAGATGTTGATATTCATGCAAAACATGACTTCTAGTTTCTTCTCCGCATCTTCTTTATGAATAGGCATCCCATGGTTTCATATGTATTATACCCTAATTATCAACATATGTGTTACCATTCCCTAAAACCATTTAATAATTGTGATTATGCTTTTTAGTCATGCATTGGTAATGCGAGATAAATATGAACATTACCAATACTTTAAAGAAAATTGAGATTTCACAAAAATTTGGTATTTGTTTATATTCCACTCATCGTAGCTTAGTTTCTTGGTATTTTTCTTGAATCTAAGTTTACTATACCCAAATCTGGATAAAGGGCTCCAAACTCGATTTAGTATACACCACTATCTGCTCCTCTATATGTAGGTCACCTATCAAATCAAGCAGAGAGAATGAAAGAGAAGAAACAATAAAACTAGTCTACCCTAAAGATTTTTCTACTAAGTTTTCAGTTATTAGTCTGTTCTTCCCCATTCTTATCTTTTTTCCAAAAAAGTCACCCCTTCATTCGTCCTTGATTTAGATTAGACATTATATTAGATGAAGAATACTAGATCAAAGCTAGCTTTCAAATTTCATTATGTAAATCTCAAGATATTATCATTTTTGTGATTTCATGTATGAGTAACTTCAATGGGTCTCACAAACGGAGAGAGTATTTTTGTTCGTACACCATAGCGATTAGTCAAGGGGAAATTATTCATCATCAATGTGTCCTTTTCAACAATCGGGAAGACCATCAATGGACACATCAACGATGTTTTCATATGTTCCACCCAACTATGGAGTGACCAGATTATGCAATAAAAGAATCCTAGGGGACCTCACTTCTTTGTACTGTCAAATTGAAATTTTGTGTCACCGTCTTAAAGTACATTTCTTTCTTAAATGCTCAAATAAAAACAAAATCAACCATTCTCCGAAATTATAAAGTCCCTTCTTATGCTAGGATATAATTAGTTGGATCATTAGGTGGGAATGTCATTCACACATTTGTTCCTAATGAAAAGCATAATATCTTGCAAATCAAGAGGAGTTTCATCTCGTAGAAGGTAATGTTGAATGTGAACATCAACCTAACTATACCTATGTACCTATAGACATTGGGAACATAGCATAGATGACATGCGTAAACTAAGATGGGCTATAGATGAAGGTGGTTATTAACTCCCCAATTTTAGAAGGTTATCACAAATGCATACTGCATGAACATATGTGTGTGCCCAATTCATAAGCAACATATACCATCAAAGTGAATGTCGTCACCATAGTTGACAAAACTACCATGACATACAAGAACTCGTCAATCGTCTTCTTAACTATGGAATTGCATGCAATGCCAATTTGGTGTACCGAAGGTGAGGTCACATGCTTTTTTAACCATTTATGTTCTTGCTGAACAATCAATGCTGTATCGTCTTGGCTTGTTGCATAATACATAATTCCAGCCACACAAATATGCAGATATAACATGAAAGATTGGTATACATTTTGTGCTCAAAATTATGCATATGAAGAGGATGTTGCATATGAAAATAATGTATCTGCGTTCTTTCAATATATATATATATATATATATATATATATATATATATATATATATATAAATATATATCTAGGGTAGTGATATAGTAAGAAACATACTAAGGTGAGATCAAGAGAGGCATTTGAATAACTATAACTATATATATATATATATATATATATATATATATATATATATATATATATATTGTAGCGATCTAGTGAGAAACATCCTACGGTGAGAGCAAGAAAGGAATTTGAATAACTACAAATTAGTAACTAATTTTTAAAATCCAACCGTATAGATGGAAAAAACATCATTTCATTTACCTTGTCATAAAAAATCATTGCAATCAGACATTGTTTACATGTCCATATGTACAATATACACTTTTTACATCCAATGGTCAACTTGAAATTCAATATAGAGTGTCAAAAAATATTTGGTTGTTGTGAATGATCTACAAATTGGATGGTGATAAAATTTTATAGGAAGGAAGATATTAAGGTATACTTGTAATCTGTATGGTTGGATTATGAAAAATTGATCTATGTGGAGAGTTATTCAAATGCCTCTCATGCTCTCACCAGATATGTTTCTCATTGGATCATTGCCCGATATATATGTGTATATATATATGTATATATATACATACATATATATATATATATATATATATATATATATATATATATATATATATATATATATATATATATATATATATATATATATATACAGGCTAGAATACACTCGAGTGTACATATCGCACGAATACACTCAAGTGTGTTTTCATATCAAGACTATTTTTTGCAAAATGTAAACCATTGATCTTCACCATCATACTATAACTATGCTACATACAAATTTTGAGCCCATTTGGATGAAAGTAAGTCACTCATCTAAGGAAAACAAAATTGATGTGTAAAACTAATTTGAAATGTATAATTTTTGCGGTCTTTATAACATGACCTATAAATGTCCAAATGTGCTAAAATTTTTTGTATGATCTATTCACAACATGTTTAAGAAGAGCAATGGATTAGATTTTTGAAAAAATATTACATCATGAAAACCTACTTGAGTGTATTCTGCTCTGAATACACTCAAGTGTATTCTAGCCTGACTCTCTCTCTCTCTCTATACATATATATATATATATATATATATATATATATATATATATAGCGTTCATGCAATACACGCAAAGGTAGCCTGGAGGTTGCTACTCATCAGCAAAAAAAAGTAACTATACGATCAGCCAGAAAACTAACTCACTGGACAAAAAAGTAACTACACGACTAAAAAAGTAAATCTACGTAGAATACACAATAAAAATATATATATATATAATCGTATTTTTGAATCGGTTGTTGTAATTGTAACTATATATGCATGAAAAGTAACAATTTGCAAGGTAAAGTAACCATCTACATGTCAAAAGTAAGAAACCCAAAAAAATTAATAGAAATAGGGGCCATTAGTTACCCGCACAAGTATTGGATATGGACCATATATATATGTATATATACACACATATATATATGCATATATATACATATATATGTATATATATGTATATACACACACACACACACACACACACATATATATATATATATATATATATATATATATATATATATATATATATATATATATATATATATATATATATATATATAGACTGGCCTAAATCGTGCGTCTAGAAATGGAGCGGATCCATAGTAGTCAGACTCTTAAGATTATAACCTGACACTCAAGCCCCCGCAACTATTATACAAGGTCTAACATAGTAATCGGGGTGGAACCACATGGACAAGGTTGGCAGGTGTTAAGTACGCATGGTCTCATTCTCATACACTCCAGACAAACAAATGGTTTTATAAAGGGTGTTCCCTAAGGAACGTTGGTGCTCAAACCAAAACAAAGAAAGTTAAAGAAAAGAAAATAATCAACCAGAGTAAAAAATGAGTACGAATCGTTAGAAACAAAGATATGGAAGGAAACTCAGATTAGGTTTCACCTACTAAGGTCTCTCACCAACATACAAAACTCACTCCCCTTCGTATACTCCTATTAAGATTACAAGAAGTCATAAAAAGTCTTTTCCCTCCTCTCTCGAGAAAAGAAAAGATCTAGGATCTAAGATAGCCTCCCTCTCGAGATAACTACCTTATAACCACAAAACAAACCATATTTCCATAAGATTTAGCATTCCAACATTCTCATACATTCATACTACCCCAAAACACTAGATAAAGAAGATACTATTCTTTTGAGGTACCAACGGTCAAACATCACAAGATTGTAGCTAAGTATATAAGTGAAGCATTAAGAATAAGCGTATGGAGATAATATTGATATATATATATATATATATATATATATATATATATATATATTCAAAGGGAAGCAAGAATATACATATTGGGAGAGCCTTAGTGGCTACTCCCAACCTGAGTTAAGTGTTTAGGCACACATGCTAACGGGCAACATAACAACATTACAAAATGGTACATACATCACAACCACAAAGAGGGAATGGGTACAATGTAACAAAAATGATAAATCTAGATGGAGAGAGAGAAGATGGAGATACACCAATATACTCCTTTGAATCTAGACTCCGAATGGATGATGTAGAGGCTTCTCCTTCTTTTGAGGAAGAGGGATGTAGGTCTTCTCTCTCCTCCATCTACTACCTTTAGAGATCCAAGACTGATCTAACAGATGTGGGTGGCTACGGAATTTGGTAGCACTTTGTGGTCCTTAATGATCTAATGATGTGACAAGTCGAGGTGGGTGACCTATTTATAGGTGTTGCCCATCGACTTAACCATCTGAGCCGTAATCGAGGCTTGATCTCAGTCGAGGCTCAATCTCTGGTCGAGACTCCCACTATGGTCGACTGGGGCAGCACCTCGGTCGAGGCTGGGGTGTAATGCCATGGTCGAGGTACAAACCTCGATCGAGGCCCAGTCATGGTTGAGGTGCGTGAATCATAGGTCGCGACCAAAGGGACGCAAGGCACCATGATCGCGAAGTGTCTGTATGATTATGAGGACATCGACCGCGATGGGAGGGCCCTCTAGAGATCGATGAGTCGTGGTCGAGGTGCTAACCATGGTCGTGTCTTAATATGACCCTATAAAGGTGGAAGAGGTGTGCAAATAAGACTTTTGGCATAAAGTACTAAAATACGCTAAAAAATTCTATAAAGGGCATGTTAGGAGAGGCATTAAACATATGCTAAAAGTGTATAAAATGGGATGTTATCAACTCCCCCAAACTTAAAATCAAGCATGTCCTCAGGCTAAGGATAGGCCCAAAATCATAGAGAGAAGAGCCAATTGTGACAAAATTTGTGCAAAACTTAACATTACCGAGTTATCTCATTCTTACAACAAAACTCTTGTGGTATGCTCATTCAATACTAAAATCTCATTTCTCCCCCTTCATAACTAGAGTTGCATGATGTTGAATTTTTGCCACTACCTTTTGGTAGTAAAAGTCTCTTTGTCTCAACGACTCACCCCTTTATGCGTTAGGTTGCTAGCCATACTGGTACAACATTCTCTTTCAGGGGTAGCTTTCACACTCTTCCTTTATTTTTAGTTGGCCCTATACTGGTGTGTTCAGGTAGGATTCAGGATTTAAGTGTTTTCCTCTTCTTCTAAATTTCGCTCACCCACAAACTGTTGTAAGGACAATGTTGCCCTCAGGGGCTTCTAACATTAAGTCAGGTGGTTTGTGAGGGTCATTTAGGATTGTATGTGGATGAATTTGGCTTCAAGATTCCACTTATGGGCATGACATATCTACATTTGTGAGTGCAGCAATACACCGGTCGTGTGGGACCCTTTGACATCTTTTGGGAACAACTCTCGGTATATACATTTTTTCTTTTCTTTTTAGCTTTTCATATCTCCTCTCAAGTTTGGGTGAGCGTGTTTTATACTGTCTTCTAGGCGGCCAAGCCTCTTTTCATCCCAAAGTGGGGATAATCAAACTCAAAAGGGGTAGTTTTTTCCTTCTCGAGCAAAGTGTGGATTTTCTGACTCGAACCATCAGGTTAGGGTGGTTGGTCAGGAGTATGGCTCGGTGAAGTCCTCCAATTTCCAAGGGTTTCATAAGCTTAGGATTGTTACACACACAACGTCTTATTGTAAGAATGAGATAAAACTATATTATTATGCTTCTCATTTTACTGATATATGTGTTAGTTTCTTGTATGTTCATCTCCAGAAATGGTAGCACTACATCATTTAGTAGGGGAACTGACAAATTCAAGGGAAACTACACAAAATTGTGACTCATAACAAAATTTTCTTAAAGCATATTTTTTTGCAAAATCAGTTTGGCGAGAATTAGAATATGTACATTTTTTTTTGAATTTTTGAAAAACTGGGATAAAATTGTACCTATTTTCACCCGTTTATGACACCTCCCCCAAACTTATTATTCACCCTGACTTCGGGTGTTAAAATCAGATTTAGATGTTGTTACATCCTCAATTTTGATATGTTTTCATAATTGAAATGTAATGATTTTATGAATATGGACTTGAATTGAGAAAGTTGTATGCTTTGCTTTAAAGGATGGATTTCTTTGCAAATATTCCTTTTGATAGGAATTTATGATTCCTAATATTATATTAATCAAATAATGGATATAAAAGAAAAGAAAAGAAAAAAAGTCCAAATAAGAGAAAAAGATACAAGATAATGAATATTACGCAAAGTATTTATGAGAAATAGATGGAAATCTCTAGAAAGTGGCATTAATGGCCACAATTGAATAAATTTCATTTATATGTGATTTCTAATGGAAGAAATAGGAAAAGAGGAAAAAGGAAATAAAGGATAAAAAGAAATCCTTGAAAAGAGATATCTTAATAAAGAAAAAAAAGTAAGATAATGAGCAATGAAGAATGCAAATGCATCTAGAAGGATAATAAGTATCCTTAAAAAGGAATTTCAATATATTAGGATTTCTTGGGATCCAAGGTTTCCCAATAGAGAAAAAAGAGAAAATGCAAATAATACAAAATAAGAGGATAATGTGATACATAATTAATGAATTTTTTGGTATTATTAAAAAGAGGTATTTTCTACTATAAGAAAGTATAATTTCATGCCAATGGATAAAAAGTCAAGCATAAAGAGAATAAGAGAGATGATTTTCGAATTCCTAAATATCCAAGGAATATGGTTTATTAAGAAGATAATGATGAGAGAGAAGACTACTTCCTAATTAAGGAACTTGGTTCCCTATTCAGAAAGGGACTTGTTATCTCATGGATAGGCATCCTAGGGCTTCGTTACCCTCCGCTATATAAAGGTAGAACCCTTGGTTCGAACCCAAGAGAGTTCCATGCATCCCCCTCTCTCTTCTCCTTCTTCTTTCCATAAAACCCTAACCAAGAAAGCATAGGGCTATCTCGGGGGAAACTAACAGCTATGGTGGGATCTCGGTGGAGGCACGAAGCTACCACGAAGATCTAGGGTGGTCGTCTATCTTTCCCTTGCTCCCAGCTTTGCGGGAGTTGAAGAAGGGATGCATCAATTGGACAGTTATACCCCTCTCGGGTATGAGGAACCAATGACTTAAGTGAGGGAAGTATGGTGATTTGGATATAATCAGTCGCGGCTACATAATGCATGGAAGAGATGACATAGTAGCCTGCTATTGGTCCAAGTAAGTGATTCTTACAAAAATCATATCTAAATATTGGTAGATCGGAATGGTACATATAATATATGTATTTTTCTCAGAAAAATGTGAGGAATCCATTAAAAATAGGTTTAGAAGCTAATTCCTGTTGCAATTCGAAAAGTAGGGAAAGTTATCAACTTTAATGCATTAATGATTAAGAAATCCTAATTTATAATGATTAATGTATTGAGAAGGGTTATATGGATGATTATAATTGAGATTAACCTGTTAATTATAAAAAGACGCATTAGATCTAAAAGGATGAACTTTATGTGTAATTTGATTAATTTAGGGTTCCATGTACATAAATGAGCTTTAATGGGCCTTGAAACCCTAATGTTAGTAATTATGATTCTTAATGGCTTTAATTGTTCAAATTCATGTATAAAGCTGAGATATGATGGTTCTAAGCTATTTTGAGTATAAAAGTTCCTTATTATGGATGAATACCCTTAATTTAGTAATTAGGGTTTTCTAGTGGATTAATGTGGAATTAAGGATAAATAGAGTTCATATATGAATTAGACTATATATATTATGAGTTGTCAATTTGAAAGAAACTAAAGGTGATAATTGAGTCTAATGATCTTGAAATAACTTAAAAGGATAAAGATGGTAATTTTAGTGTAAAAGGGAAATAATAGACTTAATTAACTTTTAAGTAGGCTTATGGTGTTGAAATTGGGGTTTGTGAACTAAGAGAGTGTTAAACAAGATAAAAGTATTATGGAGGCTAAAACCCAAATAAAACCCTAAAGTGGCCTAGAAAGCCTAAGGTGGAATCCTAGTCTATCTTGAGAATGTTTTGGATAAACTATAACACTTGGATGTTATGCATTAATTTTAGGATATTGTTGATTGCTTGTTTGATTGTTCTTTATCATTACTGCTTGGACATCAAGATTCTCTAGATTAGGTATGTGGTTAATTATGGTTAATTGCATTAGTTTTCTGAAGGTTTTTCGGATGATTAATCGCATTGGATGCAACCTATCAGTTTGGATGTTCATACTTGCAAATCATAAAGTCACTATGATTATCACAATTATGATATAAGTGTGTATTCTTGCACCTACATGCCACCCTTATGGATGATGCAAAAAGGTCAAGCCCAAGAGGGAAGACCCATGGGCACCATGAGTGGTGACCCCAGACACCAAGCTCAGGATAGAGAAGGTGGTCTTTATTGCATGACTAATGGGAACCATGAGAGGTGACCCCAGGCACCAAGCTCATGATGGAGAAGGTGGCCTTAAGTCAATGGCAAAAGAGAAACCCTAATGGGGGTATTCCAGGGTTAGGGAAAAAGCGGTGGAGATTGACACATTGAAAATGTAAACTGAATTGTTAATTACCTTGATTGTGATAAATAGGTTCTTAGCCTTACGTGTGATATTTTTTTTGTCCCCACATACCGACATATTCATTTATGTTGACCGACGTTCTGTTTGTCTGCGTTTTAGGTACAAATTGAAAAGGACAAACAATAAAGTGGCATATTGTGAAATTAAGAACTAAAGTGCAAGGAGGATTAGTTAGAATAGAGTCCAGATGTGGATAGAAGTTAGAAATCTAAGTTTTTGAAAAAGGTATGAAATGTTTTATTTTATTCCAGCTTTCAGTATAGTCATGGTAGAATTTAATAACTATTACTGATTATTTGTCAAACCTTTGATCTGGGAAATTGGGATAATGGCTCTGACCTCTGGGTCTCCCTTAATTGGGGGTTACCAGGAGGAGGGGTCGTTACATTTGGTATCAGAGCACCAGTTCCTCATTTAATCTTTAGTAATTATTAAATTTTACAAAGTCTATAGAACCCAAGGGAGTTATTAGAGGATTTTCCAAAAGATAGAGGTTTCTAGAAAAGGATAACATCCGGGGGCTGGAAATATTTTCCTCCACACCGCTAGTCGGAATACGAGGACTCCCAGATCTATGTGAGTGCCTGGCCAATGTCTTAGGATCTGACTCAAAATAAGATACTGTTACAACCCCAATTTTGGGCTCAATTGGTGAGAAATGCAATTCCTCATATTAAGGTAATTGAACAAAGAATGGTATAATTTGTTTTGAATACATGGATTTTGTTTACAATAGCCTTGATGGTTGTGTTATGGGCTTTATTGGCTATTGGGCCCAAATAACAAAGAAAATTCAATTAGTAATGAATAATTGAATATTTGAGAAAAGAATAATGTGGAAACCTCTAGAAGGCAAATACAAGGATGGACTTCGTACCACATGGGTTCCTTGGATTCCGAGGAGTCCAAAAGTGCATAAAGAATAAAATAAGAAAAGAAAAGATCAAATGATTATTTCCTTGTTTATAAAGAAATTGAAAGCAATGATAAAATGTGAAAAATAAGTGGAAAGAGGCATAATTGAGTTATCCTTGGTGGAATTTTGTAGCCCAATGATTTCTAATATTAAAGGGAATCCCAATAAGGAAATAAAAGTTAATACAAGAGAAAATATAAATGCAATATGCTTTAATCAATGTTAACTTGCATAAGAAGAAAAGACCTTTATCCTTTTAAATTTGGAACTCAAGCATGGTATACGAGTAGATAATGCCAATGCAAGGTTTTCCCTCTCTGTTTGATAAGGAAAGAGAGTTTGCAAAAGAGAAGGGTTTGGAAAGCCTTTTTGGAAAACAAGTTATCCATATGTGTCTTTTCTTTATGTTTCTTTTATGTGTTAAATTGAGGAATATTTGAGTATGGGAGTAAATCAAATTTCCTTTTGTGGACCACGGTGTGTCTTGCCTCTCAAGCATCGTACCTTTCCCACTACAGGGAAGTCGATAGGATTTCCTATCAAGTACCTATATAAAGGGAGAGACTTAGGGATCCTTTTCCCATTGCGTGCAAGCCACCCAACCTTTGTTGACCACATGAAGTCTATAAGAGGAAAGAACCCGAGAGATATCTTCCTAGTTCGGCATCTGTGCGGAGACCCAGGAGCTTGGTCTCCGTGATAGTATCCTGTTCTGGTCCACACGACGTAGATATCGGATGGTTGAGAGATGGTTCCACCCTGAAGTTAATGGCATCAAGAAGCTTTATCCAGAATTGAGAGAAGCCCTGAATCCAACAACTAGCAAGGAAGTCATATGGACGGCAAGGAGGGCCGTCGGAACAGTCTGCCTGTTCACCGATGAAACCTGAAGCTTCACCCTCCTCTATCTCATGGATCAGGGGATGGGTTTCTTCATATCCAACCATGGAGGACCAGTAATGGTGGTTGGTAGTGCCCCTCTCCTACAGAACCCTGGTGAGAGGCCAAGGTCTGCGAACTGCCACCCAAGATGTCTGCAGCTCACCCAATGTCCAACAGAGAGCATCTCCCATCGGGTGGCGCTCCCTAGAGGCCATGAAGGAGGCCGACTACTACGGCGGGATGGTGGCACCTTGCGGCCAGAGGCGGAGAAGCCATCAGGGGGGGAGGAGGACGCGCGTATGAGGTGCTGGAGTTCCTGCGTCGGGCAGGGAATCGCCCTAACGTGAGTAGGAAGGAAGAAATAGGTAAAAGACCAATTTGCCCTGCGCGTGTGTGTGAGAAGCGAGGGCACAAGCGTCTTTCCACCAGATCCGACCCGCAAGGTATGTGTGTGGGAGTGAGTTTCCTACGTGGCACCTCCCTATTGGTCCATAGGTGTTTATCTTACAAAATTCATAATTAATCACTGGTAGCTCGGATTTAAATAAGTTATATATGAACTTTGATCAAGAGAAATCAAGGAATGCAATAAAAATATAATTGAAGCTTAATTCTGATTGAAATTTAAAAAGTGTGTAAAGATGCTATCTTTAATGGATTCATTAATGCAAAATCCAAAATCTTTGGTAATTAATAAACTAAGAAGGGTTATATGAGTAATTAAATTTGATATTAGCCTGTTAATCATGAAAAGATACATTGTGTTAAGAAAGGATGAACTTTGCACATAATTAGTTAACTTAGAGTTTCCTGTGCATAAAAATGCTTTAATGGGCCTTGAAACCCTAATAATGGTAAATGCTACTATTAATGGTTTTAATTATTCATAATCATGAATAATGCTAAGATATAGTGACTCTAAGCTATTTCAAGCATTAAAGTTCCTAATTTGTGGATAAATTCCCTTAATGTGATAATTAGGGTTTGTGATCAATTGCGTTAAATTAGGGTTTAAAATAGTAAAAGATGAAGGGAAACCCTAATTGTAATGGAAAACCTAAAAGTGGACTAGAAACCCTAAGTAGCAAGCTAGATTTAATGGATCTTAATGACATGAGTAATAAAAGGAGATTGTATAATTGTTTCAGGATCTTATTTAATGCTTGCTTGCTCATTGTTGTTTGGATTATTCTTGCACCTGAATCTACATGTACATGTATGTGGTTACGATTATGAATAACCGCTTTAGGTTTTCCGATGGATTCCCGGATGTTTAATCGCATTGAATGCAACTAAACTATTTGGATGTTCATATTGCAATTATAAAGTGACTATGACTATCACATAATGTATATGCCTTCTAGCTCAGATCTTGGTCCCCTCTGTGTCGTAATAGCTGACCTAGTACATGGCTACCTAGAGGGTAGGTCCATCAGGTCATGAATGACTTTGGCTACCTAGAGGGTAGGTCCATCAAGTCACCTTTATAGAGGTACCATATAAGTCCTTACAGGGACTACACAGAGTTTTGGATAGGTATGGATTGAGTAGTTTGGCTTAAAACGTAATCTTGATTGTTAAATGATTAATTGAGTGATTATATTGTTAACATAGTTGAACATTATTTGTTTCCCCCACATACCAGCTTCGGCTAACCGACATTTTGTTTGTCGACGTTTTAGGTACAATGAAAAGAGCAAACAATAAAGTGGAACATGTGGTACTAAATGAGAATTAAAGTGCAAAGGAGGATTAGATAGATTAGTATCTGTGTGGATATAAGTTTAGAGATCCAAGTTTTCAAAAAGGTATGCAAAAATTTATTTTCTTACAGCTTTCAGTATAGTATGTTAAAATTTGATAATTATTCTTGGTTAATTGCCGAACCTTTGATCCGAAAGTCATGGGTGCGGCTTCGACCTCTCGGTCTCCCTTAATTGGGGGTTATCGGGAGGTGGGGTCGTAACAGATACCTTTAGGACTCTCTCGTCTATTTTTTCCCCTTCTCAACCCTAATTCTATTAAGATCATAAGGTTTAGGGTTTTCTCTCTCCTCCTCACTCTCTTGAATATAGGGTATGCATGATAAGGTTAAGAAATCCTCCACCAAAATTAACTAAAATCTTGTAAATAAGATGTCATGGACATAAGCTTAATAGTTTAAGTAGAAACTAAAGATTAGTTGCATGCTTAGGTCGTATGACATGTGTTTTCATGCCCTCAGGAGATACCTAAGGTTAAACCCTCTTGTCAGGAGGATGAAGTAGAGTTGGTCTTGGAGGCAGAGATCTCCATTTTTTGTAGAGACTATGCACATCCTCTAAGGGTGATGTTAAACCTAACCCTAAGTGGTGGTTAGAGAGGGATGACATGATGAGTTAGATGTCATGGTAGACCATGTGGGTGGGTGGACATGTTTTTGGATGCCCATGACAATATGAGCCATGTGAGGTTGGTTGACCTAGTACCTTTGGTGACCCAACCCTGGGAAGGGTCGTGCATGTTAGGGTGAAGGATAACTCCTTCATTGATGAGGTTAGTGATAACCATATAGAAACCCTTATAGGTGTATATGAGCTAGGATGATGAATGTGCCTACGTGAGATGTCATGGACATAAGCTTAATAGATTAAGCACATACTAAAGAATAGATACATGCTTAGGTCGTATGACATAAGTTGTCATGTCCTCAGAAGAGACCTGAGGCTAGATATTCTTGTCAGGAGGATACATTAGTCTTGGAGATAGAGATCTCCATTGCAAGTAGAGACATGGCACATCCTCTGAGAATGATGCTAACCCTAACCCTAAGTGAAGGTTAGAGAGAGATGAGTTGGACCAGGTGTTTGAAAGGACATGCCTTTGAGATGCCATATGATCCATTGGTGACCTAGCACCTTTGGAAACCCAACCCTAGGAAGGGTCGTGCATGTTAGGGTAAGGATAGCTCCTTAGATGATGATGTTAGTGAAGGACCATAGAAACCCTTTGGGCTTGTGCAAGTAAGGCATAGCTGGCACCTAGGGCACGTCTTAGTGCTGACAGTAGGATGAAACCCTGGATAAGGAATCATGAGTGAGCATAAAGGGTTATCATGATCAACCATAAGTTCAAACATAGGATTCACCCATGTAGAGCATACCTTTGAGGTTGATCCTTCATGAAAAGAGGACCTCTAATGGTGAGGTTGGATGTAAGGTTAGCTCTAGAGAGAGCATGAAACCCAGCAAGGAGGTAGGAAGCCTAAAACCCTGAGATATGAGGAACAATGGATGATAGTGGTTGCCTCATAATCGATCCCTGAAAGTCGATGATACCTTGGTTGCCTTTAGAGAGACCAAACCCTTGGGAAAAGATGAAGCTTCTGGTACCTACGTGCCTATGGTATATATGTTTACCTTCCGAGGTAGGAAGAAGAGTTCCTTAGACCTAGAAAGGTTTAGTAGAAGGTTATGAGGCCTTGTACCTTGTTGGTTGTCCTTAAGGAGGACCCAAATTTAAGTGTTGCTTGAGTTGAAGGATGACAAGGAGTGCATGTCATGCCTTTTTCATGCTTGGTTTGTAGTTAAGAGAAAGAACATGCAGTGAACCTAGGGTTCCTAGGCCTAAAAGGGGAAGTGGTGTACCTAAGGGTCATGGTGAGAAGTTGAGTTTCTATAGAAGCGAGCATGGTAATCCTCATGAATAGAGGAAAAGAGAAGCCCCTTAAGTTTAAAGTGTGTTTGATGAACCCCTCATAGCTAGGTTGATGATAAAGAAAGGTATGATCTTGATCCAACATTGAGGAAAGAGGACAAGTATGACCTAGCATGGTTCAGTAGGTGATCTTCTTGTGCCTTAATAGCTTGCTAGGGTTAAGTAGACTCATGTGGATGTAAACCCTAGAACTAAGAGATTTTGTGACCTTGTTGTCAAGAGATAGTTTTCCTCCCATCCTAGGAGAGGGACCCCTTTGGTAAGGTGTATATTAGTTTGACTGGTTTTGAGGTAACCCGAGGAGGTTTCATAGAATCTTGAGAAGCTAAGTGAAAGGTACATGGTATGAGCATGAACCTATAGACCCATAGATATCCATGTCTATGTGCATATGGATGTGTTACCATGGAGGTAACCGATATGAGGCTTGACCAAGGTAGGCAGGTTGCCATGATCCCTATGAGAGGATGAAAGCCAGCCCATGAATGCAGAAAGAGAGACGATGAAGACTTGGGTAAGGTTCTAAGTGAACATGTACTATGATGGATAATCCTAAGTCTATCCTAGGGTCAGGTAGGGATAAGAATGATGAAAGTAGGATTTGCCTAATTCCCCAGTTGCACATGACCATAGGGTCGAGAGGTAACAACTATCATTGTCTGAGGGCCATGAATTAGGAGATTGATCACCTTCATGAACTCATGGGACCCAAAGGCAGATGAGTAGGGCACTCTCTTGATGCATGAGGGAAGAGGGATGACCCCAAAAGAGCCAGTACCCTATAGACCTGGAGGAGATGACCAAGGATATCAATCTCAGTAGGTTCAAGACTAGTTTTCCATGGAGGTAACTTTGATATCGAAATGGTTGTGATGTAGAAACATATGTGGCATGTTGCAACTTATATGTAAAGGTGTATTGGTAAGGTGGGATGTACCATCTCTACTCTTGGAACAGGAAGAACTATGTATTTGGACTGTAGCCAAATGCTTATTTCCTCTTATTATGGGGGTGAGAGATAGGACATTACGCATGCCATACACCAAGGATAAGAGATGATGTAGGTTGGAACGTAGCCATGAGAAATGGGGATAGAGAAGATAACCTATCCTGGTAAGGTGAATGATACATGGATGGTTTACAAACACTAAGAGGAATGAGGTAGCCCCCTTATGAGGAAGTTTCTATCATGAGCTATGTAGGACTTACAAGTTATACGAGGTTGAGTTTGATGATGAAATCAGAGAGTGTTCTTAATTGAAGATAGAAATAGAGTTTGAGGTGAGATGATAAGTGAAATACATGGAAGTGTATGTCTTCAACGTTACCTAATACCTAAGGGTGTGAAGTGGTAATGGACGCTCTGGTTGAGATACATCTGCCTTGTTTGACTAGAAGCTAGAAGAGGTTGTTTGGCTAACCCTAAGTTTGAAAAAGAGAGGTGTTTGGATAACACTCAGATGTAACAAGATTCGTTGAAAAGTTAAGGGTTGTTTGGTTAGCCAGTCTAGTTCGTGATGCAATAAAAGGATGGTGGTAGAACCTCAAGTGCACTTCTTTGGAAAAGAAAGTGATGAAACCCTGATAAAATGGTTTAGTGTTTTTGAGGTATTGATCTTGAAGAATAATGACATACAGAGAATCACGATTGAAGATCACCATACACCGTGGTAAATGGAAATAGCACTTTGGATGCTTAAGATGAAGTTGCATGTGGTTTATGGCCATGCAAGACAGGAGGTAAAGGACGAATCGTAGTAACCCAGTGTATCGATATAGAGGACAAAAGAGTCCCTAAGAGGGAATGGGAGTTCATCACTATGGATGTTGTGATAGGTCTCCCCTAGACCGAGGAAGGTCAAGATGCAATATGGGTTATGGTAGATCGCCTTACCTAGTTGACATGAGAAAGAAAGAGTTCTGTCAAGGGACAGATCTGGTTGAATTACCCATGAGAGAGACGGTTCAACTACACCATGAAGCGAGTTCAAAGGTTCTTGAGTTTGACCTAAAGGTTCACTTCCATAAAGTGGAAGTAGGTACATGAAGAACTCAATGTTAGTATAGTTTATCACCCCTAACCATGGTTAGTATGATCCAGACTAAAGGGTCTGATGAGGACATGTGTGCTTGATTTGGGGTGATAGTTAGAGACAATTTTTGTCCTATGAAAGATGTGAAGATAACCACCATAGCCAGTATCGGGATTTATAAGAAGCTCTATAAGGGAGGTTGTGTCGGTCACCACTTCAGCAAGGTGATGTTGGTGAAAGGGATCACATGATGGTTAGAAAAGGGACCACAGTGCGTGTGAATGAAGTCACTTTGATCGTGCAAGGGTTGAAAGGAGCCTAGAGACGATGAGAGTCGTGAGCAGATGCAAAGTAGACTGACTTACAAGTTACTGTGGAAGAATATGTGAGAATCCGACCCCTCTGAGCTACAACTGAGAAAGCTGAGTCCCCGATACATGGGTCCATTAGAGATGGATGGGTGGAGAAGGTTAGGTTTGACCCTACCCCTCAGGATAGAGTAATGGGAGATGTTTTCCATGTGTCCAATTTAGAGCACTATGTGAGGTACCCCGACCATGTGCTGAGCAATGAACCTAGTGAGCCCCAAGGGAGGCTGAAATGGTCTGAGTCACCTGTGTAGTTTATAGATGCCAGGATGAAAGAACTCAGAGAAAAGAATATGTGATGATAAAGGTTCTTTGGAAATTCCATGAGTACGGCAAAGCCACATAGGGGCCAATGATGGACATGGAAAGTCTTATCCTAGATTGATTGTTTGTTTGTTTGTTTGAATTTTGAGGACAAAATTCCTATAAGAGGGGAAGGATGTTACAACCCCAATTTTGGGCTCAATTGGTGAGAAATGCAATTCCTCATATTAAGGATAATTGAACAAAGAATGGTATAATTTGTTTTGAATACATGGATTTTGTTTACAATAGCCTTGATGGTTGTGTTATGGGCTTTATTGGCTATTGGGCCCAAATAACAAAGAAAATTCAATTAGTAATGAATAATTGAATATTTGAGAAAAGAATAATGTGGAAACCTCTAGAAGGCAAATCCAATGATGGATTTTGTACCACATGGGTTCCTTGGATTCCGAGGAGTCCAAAAGTGCATAAAGAATACAATAAGAAAAGAAAAGATCAAATGATTATTTCCTTGTTAATAAAGAAATTGAAAGCAATGATAAAATGTGAAAAATAAGTGGAAAGAGGCATAATTGAGTTATCCTTGGTGGAATTTCGTAGCCCAATGATTTCTAATATTAAAGGGAATCCCAATAAGGAAATAAAAGTTAATACAAGAGAAAATATGAATGCAATATGCTTTAATCAGTGTTAACTTGCATAAGAAGAAAAGACCTTTATCCTTTAAAATTTGGAACTCAAGCATGGTATACGAGTAGATAATTCCAATGCAAGGTTTTCCCTCTCTGTTTGATAAGGAAAGAGAGTTCGCAAAAGAGAAGGGTTTGGAGAGCCTTTTTGGAAAACAAGTTATCCATATGTGTCTATTCTTTATGTTTCTTTTGTGTGTTAAATTGAGGAATATTTGAGTAAGGGAGTTAATCAAATTTCCTTTTGTGGACCACGGTGTGTCTTGCCTCTCAAGCATCATACCTTTCCCACTACAGGGAAGTCGATAGGATTTCCTATCAAGTACCTATATAAAGGGAGAGACTTAGGGATCCTTTTCCCATTGCGTGCAAGGCACCCAGCCTTTGTTGACCACATGAAGTCTATAAGAGGAAAGAACCCGAGAGATATCTTCCTGGTTCGACATCTGTGCGCAGACCCAGGAGCTTGGTCTCCGTGATAGTAGCCTGTTCTGGTCCACACGACGTAGATATCGGATGGTTGAGGGATGGTGCCGCCCTGAAGTTAATGGCATCAAGAAGCTTTAACCGGACTTGAGAGAAGCCCTGAATCCGACAGCTAGCAAGGAAGTCATCTGGACGGCTAGGAGGGCCGTCGGAGCAGTCTGCCTGTTCACCGATGAAATCTAAAGCTTCACCCTCCTCTATCTCATGGATCAGGGGATGGGTTTCTTCATATCCAACCATGGAGGACTAGCAATGGTGGTTGGTAGTGCCCCTCTCCTACAGAACCCTGGTGAGAGGCCAAGGTCTGCGAACTGCCACCCAAGATGTTTGCAGCTCACCCAATGTCCAATAGAGAGCATCTCCCATCGGGTGGCGCTCCCTGGAGGCCATGAAGGAGGCCGACTACTACGGTAGGATGGTGGCACCTTGCGGCCAGAGGCAGAGAAGCCATCGAGGGGGGGGGGGAGGATGACGCGTGTATGAGGCGCTGGAGTCCCTGCGTCAGGCAGGGAATCGCCCTAACGCTAGGAGGAAGGAAGAAATAGGTAAAAGACCAATTTGCCCTACGCGCATGTGTGAGAAATGAGGGCACATGCATCTTTCCACCAGATCCGACCCGCAAGGTATGTGTGTGGGAGTGAGTTGCCTACATGGAACCTCCCTATTGGTCCATAGGTGTTTATCTTACAAAATTCATAATTAATCACTGGTAGCTGAGATTTAAATAAGTTATATATGAATTTTGATCAGGAGAAATCAAGGAATGCAATAAAAATATAATTGAAGCTTAATTCTGATTGCAATTAAAAAAATGTGTAAAGATGCTATCTTTAATGGATTAATTAATGCAAAATCCAAAATCTTTGGTAATTAATAAACCAAGAAGGGTTATATGAATAATTAAATTTGATATTAGCCTGTTAATCATGAAAAGATACATTGTGTTAAGAAAGGATGAACTTTGCACATAATTAGTTAACTTAGAGTTTCATGTGCATAAAAATGCTTTAATGGGCCTTGAAACCCTAATAATGTTAAATGCTACTACTAATGGTTTTAATTATTCATAATCATGAATAAAGCTAAGATATAGTGACTCTAAGCTATTTCAAGCATTAAAGTTCCTAATTTGTGGATAAATTCCCTTAATGTGATAATTAGGGTTTGTGATCAATCGCGTTAAATTAGGGTTTAAAATAGTAAAAGATGAAGGGAAACCCTAATTGCAATGGAAACCCTAAAAGTGGACTAGAAACCCTAAGTAGCAAGCTAGATTTAATGGATCTTAATGACATGAGTAATAAAAGGAGAATGTGTAATTGTTTCAGGATCTTATTGAATTCTTGCTTGCTCGTTGTTGTTTCGATTATTCTTGCACCTAAATCTACATGTACAGGTATGTGGTTACGATTATGAATAACCACTTTAGGTTTTCCGATGGATTCCCGGATGTTTAATCGCATTGAATGCAACTAAACTGTTTGGATGTTCATATTGCAATTATAAAGTGACTATGACTATCACATAATGTATATGCCTTCTAGCTCAGATCCTGGTCCCCTCTGTGTCATAATAGCTGACCTAGTACATGGCTACCTAGAGGGTAGGTCCATCAGGTCATGAATGACTTTGGCTGCCTAGAGGGTAGGTCCATCAAGTCACCTTTATAGAGGTACCATATAAGTCCGTACAGGGACAACACAGAGTTGTGGATAGGTATGGATTGAGTAGTTTGGCTTAAAATGTAATCTTAATTGTTAAATGATTAATTGAGTGATTATATTGTTAACATAGTTGAACATTATTTGTTTCCCCCACATACCAGCTTCGGCTGACCGACGTTTTGTTTTTCGGCGTTTTAGGTACAATGAAAAGAACAAACAGTAAAGTGGCACATGTGGTACTAAATGAGAATTAAAGTGCAAAGGAGAATTAGATAGATTAGTATCTATGTGGATAAAAGTTTAGAGATCCAAGTTTTCAAAAAGGTATGCAAAAATTTATTTTCTTACAGCTTTCAGTATAGTATGTTAAAATTTGATAAATATTCTTGGTTAATTGCCAAACCTTTGATCCGGAAGTCATGGGTGCGGCTTCGACCTCTCGGTCTCCCTTAATTGGGGGTTATCAGGAGGTGGGGTCGTAACAGATACCTTTAGGACTCTCTCGTCTATTTTTGCCCCTTCTCAACCCTAATTCTATTAAGATCATAAGGTTTAGGGTTTTCTCTCTCCTCCTCACTCTCTTGAGTATAGGGTATGCATGATAAGGTTAAGGAATCCTCCACCAAAATTAATTAAAATATTGTAAATAAGATGTCATGGACATAAGCTTAATAGTTTAAGTAGAAACTAAAGATTAGTTGCATGCTTAGGTCGTATGACATGTGTTTGCATGCCCTCAGGAGAGACCTGAGGTTAAACCCTCTTGTCAGGAGGATGAAGTAGAGTTGGTCTTGGAGGCAGAGATCTCCATTTTTTGTTGAGACTATGCACATCCTCTGAGGATGATGTTAAACCTAACCCTAAGTGGTGGTTAGAGAGGGATGACATGATGAGTTAGATGTCATGGTAGACCATGTGTGTGGGTGGACATGTTTTTGGATGCCCATGACAATATGAGCCATGTGAGGTTGGTTGACCTAGTTCCTTTGGCGACCCAACCCTGGGAAGGGTCGTGCATGTTAGGGTGAAGGATAACTCCTTCATTGATGAGGTTAGTGATGACCATATAGAAACCCTTATATGTGTATATGAGCTAGGATGATGCATGTGCCTACGTGAGATGACATGACAATAGTGCTGGAAGTAGATTGAGACCTAGCTAGGAGAGTATGTTGGATAGATTATGAGATAAGAATGAAGAGTTATGGATAATCTTAGGCAAACATAGGTTTCACTCATGTAGGTGTACGCTTGTGAGCTTGATCCACCTTCGAGAGAGGACCTATCGTAATACGGTTGTTTGTAGGGTTAAGCTCTAGAGAGAGAGAGAGAGAAGGACTCGAGCTAGTAGGTTGGAAGTTTAGACTCTAGGATATGAGGAACCCTGAGAAGTAGGGTTTGATGTGACCTAAATGGATGGTTGGGGTTGCCTCATACATGGTATCTAGGTTGCCTTTAAAGGTACCAAACCCTAAGAAGAAGGATGAAGCTGTTGGTACCTATGAGCAGAGGACGTAAGTGATGACCTTCTAAGGATAGGAAGAAGAGTTCCTTAGACCTTGAGGAGGCTTGGTAATAAGTTGTTAGGCCTTATACCTAGTTGGTTGTCCTTGAGGAGGGCTCAACTCTGAGGTGTTACTCGAGTAGAAGGATAATAGGAAGTGCATGCCATACCTGGAACATGCTTGGTACGTGGTTACAAGGTTGAGCATGCAGTTGGACATTAGAAAGATGAACCTAGGGTTCCTAGACCTAAGAGGGGAAGTAGTAGTGTTGGGTGTACCTGATGCTCATGATGAGATTTGAGTTTCCATAGATTTTAGCATGGCACTCCTCATGTTTAGAGGAATGGGAAACCCCTTGGATTAAGCTATATGTTTGATGAACCCCTCATATGTAGGTTGGTGACCTATGTATGTATGATGTTGGTCCAATGTAAAGGAATGAGAACAAGTAGGACCTACCATGGAGATCTAGCATGGTTTAGTAAGCTATATGCTTGCTAGCTATGTGCCTTAGTAGTTTGATAGGGTTAAACATACTCATCTTGATGTAAACCCTAGGGCGTTTGTGACCTTTGTTGCTATCAAGAGATAGTTTCCTCCCATCCTAGGAGAGGACCCTTTTGTAGGGTATGAATCAACTTTTGTTGGGTTTGAGGAAACCCTAAGAGGTCTCATAGAATCTTGAGAAGCTAAGTGGAGAGTACATAGTAAGAGAATGAACCTACAGACCCATAGATAACCATCTCTAAGTGCATGTGGATGAGTTACCATGGAGGTAACCACAATGGGGCCTGACCGAGGTAGGTAGGTCGCCATGATCCCTATGAAAGGATGTAAATCAGACCACAAATGCCATGAGAGATGATGGATACTTAGGTAAGGTTTCAAGTTGGATATGTACTATGTTAGAATCCTAAGTCTATCCTAGGGTCAAGTAGGGATAAGACCGATGGAAGTAGGAGTTGCCTAATTCCCTAGTTGCACATGACCATAGGGTCGGGAGGTAACAACTATCATTGTCTGAGGGTCATGGATTGGGAGATTGATCACCTTCATGAACTCATGGGACCCAAGGGGCAAATGAGGAGGGCACTCTCTGATGCATAAGGGAAGAGGGATGACCCCAAAAGTGTCGGCACCCTATAGACCTAGAGGAGATGACCAAGGATGGTGTGATGAACCAAGTGGGTTTGAGACTAGTTTTCCATGGAAGTAACCTTGACATTGAGATGTTCATGATATAGAGACATGTGATGCACATTTCAAATTAGATTTGTAGGTGTACTGGTATGTGGGATGTACCATCTCTACTTTTAGAACAAGAAGAAATTTGTGTTTGGACGGCTGTGAAATGCTTATTTCCTCTTGTTATAGGGGTGAGAGATAGGATAGTATGCATGCCATACACCAAAGATAAAGATAATGTGAGTGGAAATGTTGCTATGATGCATGAGGATAGAGATAATAGCGTACCCTCGTGGAGTGTATGATGTGTGGATGTTGAACAAACACCAAGAGAACTAAGGTAGTCATCTTATGAGGATGTTTTTATCATGAGTTATGTGGAACTTATGAACTATACAAGGTAGAGTTCGATAACCAAGAGAATGAGCTCTGAGTTCCCTTAATGACGATAGGCTTAGAGTCCAAGATGAGATAATAAGTGGAATACATGGAGGTGTATGTCTTCAACTTTACCTAACACATAAGGATGTGAGGTGGTAATGGATGCTCTTATTGAGATGGAGCTGCCTAGTCTAGCTAGTGGAAAGTCTGGAAGAAATGGTTAGGTGAACCCTAAGTCTGTGAGATATGTTTGGCTAACACTCAGATGTAACAATTTTCGTTGATCAAGTTAGTGGTTGTTTGGTTAGCTAGCCTAGGCCTTGATGCGATAAAAGGATGGTTGTAGAACTTTAGATATACTTCTTTGGGGAAAAAAGGTGATGAAACCCCGACTAGAGTGTTTTAGAGTTTCTAGGGATTAACTTTGAGGAATCATGACATACATACACCTTGATACTATTAAGATAGTAAGTGGTAGTAATACTTTGATGCCTGAGATGAAAAGTGTACAAAGATGCATGTGGCTTGTCGCCATGCAAGCCAGGAGGTGAAGGATGAACACTGGTAACCCAATGTGTTGATATAGAGGATAAAGAGTCCCTGAGTGGAAATGGGAGTTCATCGCTATAGATGTTGTGGAAAGTCTCCCTGGACCGAGGAAGGTCAATGTGGGTTATGGTAGATCACCTTACCTAGACGACATGATCTAAGGGAAAGAGAGAGAGTACTATCAAGGGACAGATCTAGTTGAACGACATATAAGAAAGAGGGATGGTTCAAATACACCATGATGCGAGTCCAAAGGTTCTTGAATATAACCTAAAGATTCACTTCCATGAGGTGGAAGAAGGTATATAAAGAACTCGATGCTAGTACAACTTATCGCCCCTAACTGATGGTTAGAATGATCCAGACTAGAGGGTCTGATGAGAGCATAGGTGTTCATTCAAGGTGATACATGCAGATAGTTTTGTCCTATGAAAGATTTGATGTTAACCACCATAGCTTTTATCGGGATGTAAGAAGCTCTATAAGGGAGGCTGTGTCAGTCACCGCTTCATGAAGATGATGTCAGTGAAAAGACCTTGCGAAGGTAAGAGAGAGACCACAATGTGTGTAGATGAAGTCATGTTGATCATGCGATGGCTAAGAAAGCCCAGGGGTGACATGAGTCGTGAGCTGATACAAAGCAGACTGATATGCAGTTCACTGTGGGAGAATATGTGATGTGAAAACTCGACCCCTCTGAGCTATAGCTGAGAAAACTGAGATCCCGATACATGGGTCCATTTGAGATGGATTGGTGGAGATGGTTATGTTTAGCCTTACCTCTTAGGATAACGTGATGTATGATGTGTTCCACGAGTCTGATCTAGTGCACTATGTGAGGTACCTAATCCATGTGCTAAGCCATGAACCTATTTTATCTTTGAGAGAAGATGAAATGTCCTGAGTCACCTATGAGGGTACGAGATACCAAGGTGAGAGAGAGCTCAGATGTAAGAATATGAGATGATGAAGGTTCTTGGGAAGTACCATGGAGAGGGTGAAGCCACATGGGAGCCATGATGGGCATGAGGAAGTCTTATCCTGCTTGTTTGTATGTTTGATGGAATTTTGAGGGAAAAATTCCTATAAGAGGGGAAGGATGTTAGAACCTAAATTTTGATATGTTTTCATAATTGACATGTAATGATTTTATGAATATGGACTTGAATTGAGAAGGTTGTATGCTTTACTTCAAAGGATGGATTTCTTTGCAAATATCCCTTTTGATAGGAATTTCTTGATTCCTATTATTATATTAATCCAATAATGGATATAAAAGAAAAGAAAAGAAGAAAAGTCCAAATAAGAGAAAAAGATACAAGATAATGAATATTAAGCAAAGTATTTATGAGAAATACATGGAAATCTCTAGAAAGTGGCATTAATGGCCACAATTGAATAAATTTCGTTTATATGTGATTTCTAATGGAAGAAATAGGAAAAGAGGAAAAAGGAAATAAAGGATAAAGAGAAATCCTAGAAAAGATATATCTTAATAAAGAAAAAAAGTAAGATAATGAGAAATGAAGAATGTAGATGCATCTAGAAGGATAATAAGTATCCTTAAAAAGGAATTTTGAGATATTAGGATTTCTTGGGATCCAAGGAGTCCCAATAGAGAAAAAAAAGAGAAAATGCAAATAATACAAAATAAGAGGATAATGTGATACATAATTAATGAATTTTGTGGTATTATTAAAAAGAGGTATTTTCTAATATAAGAAAGTATAATTTCATGCCAATGGATTAAAAGTCAAGCATAAAGAGAATAAGAGAGATGATTTTCGAATTCCTAAATATCCAAGGAATATGGTTTATTAAGAAGATAATGATGAGAGAGAAGATTGCTTCCTAATTAAGGAACTTGGTACCCTATTGGGAAAGGGACTTGTTATCTCATGGATAGACATCCTAGGGCTTCGTTACCCTCCCCTATATAAAGGTAGAACCCTTGGCTCGAACCCAAGAGAGTTCCATGCATCCCCCTCTCTCTTCTTCTTATTCTTTCCATACAACCCTAACCAAGAGAGCATAGGGCTATCTCAGGGGCAACTAGCAGCTATGGTGGGATCTCAGTGGAGGCATGAAGCTACCACGAAGATCTAGGGTGGTCTACTATCTTTCCCTTACTCCCAGCTTCACTCAAGATGCCCAACAGGCCTGCAAGGTTTTCCACAGTGGACGCAGCTGCCGGCCCGACTCCAGACATGTTATAACCCCAATTTTGGGCTCAATTGGTGAGAAATGTAATTTCTCTTATTAAAGCTAATTGAACAAATAATGATATGATTTGTTTTGATTAAATAGATTCATTTCACAATAGCCTTGATTGGTTGCTTTGTGGGCTTTATTGGCTATTGGGCTCAATAAAAAGGAATTTCCATCGATTAAAGAATAATTAAGAATATGAGAAAAGAAATATGTGGAAATCTCTAGAAGGCAAATCCAAAGAGGATTTCGTGCCTTTTGGGTTCCTTGGGTACCAAGGAGTCCAAGGTTGCAAAAAGAAAACAATGAGGAAAGAAAAGATTAATTAAATATTTCTTTTTGAAGAAAGAAATTGATAATAATGGAAACATGTTGAAAATAAGAGGAAAAAGGTATAATTGAATGATCCTTTGTGGAATTTTGTGTTCCAAGAATTCCTAATGATAAAAGGAATACCAATGAGGAAAATAAAAGAGAAATAAAGAGAAATCCTTAAAAAGGAATTATTTTAATAATGAATAAGCAAGATAATGGGAATAATATGTATTGATGCATTTAAGGATAATGAGTATTTCTTTAAATAGGAATTTCGAATTCTTAAAGTTTCTCGGGTGCCAAGGAGCCCCAATAAGGGAGAAGAAAGATAAAATACATAATTAAAAAATAAAGAAACAATGGGAATACGTGGTCCATCAATTATGTAATTTTGATAAAAGGAAGTATTTTTCCTAAAGATATATATATATATATATATATATATATATATATATATACTTGTGGCCAATGGTTTAAAAAGAAAGAACAAAGAGAATAAGAGGGATGATGAAATCCCAATATCCAAAGAAGAGGGATTAATTAAAGAAAGAAAGAGAGAGAGAGAGAGAGTTAGCTTTTCAATGAAGGAATCCCTTTCCTTTTAGGAAAAGTGTTGTTTCCCTTGTGGGCAAACGTTCATGGGCCTGCGTGCCTCCCTATAAGAAGAGGGAGAACCTCTGGGTCGAGTTCCAGAGCAATGCCACGAAATTCTCTCTTTCTCATCTTGTTTCTTGCACGTAAAACCCTAACTATGGGAGGTAGGGAGACCCGGAGCAAGGTAAAGCTTTGGATGGGAGTTTGTTGGAGGCACGACGATCCCAGGTCTCTAGGAAAGAAGCCCGACTACCGTCCCTGAAGCCTAGCACCTGGGCGACGTCATAGGATGGCTGCAGGTCAGCCATGGCGGCGGACCTACTGGGGGTGTCTCTGGCCGACCAGCTGCATATCGCGAGCACCATCAGGTGCGTGAGGGGCAGGGCGAGTGAGGCGGAAGCGGGCGCACCATCCCTGGCACCCTGGAGCCCAAGGATGGAGAAGAAAACCTTCCCCGAGCCTGCTGCAGCGCCGACCCTAAGTTGCAGGCCGCCCGCCTGAGCCGACCACCTTGGTCGTGAACAAAGGCCTCCTATGGGTGCGCGAGGGCTGGGCGGAGGTAGTGGGACCATCGCCAGAGGTCGGAGAGGTGTAGAGAAGGAAGGGGAGGCGTTGTACCTCGCGGCTAGGGCAACAGAGTCGGCGGGCGCAAGGTTGAAGAAGCCTGTTCACGCGTTGGACGGTTTTACCCTCGACCTTACAGAAGACGGACCTCTTAAGTGGAGGATAAAATCGACATTTGGTTATAATCTGAAGGCGGGCCGCGTTGCATGTGCTGGATGACGTGGCGCCATCTGATTGGTTCAAAAGTAAGTAATTCTTCCAAAAATCATAACTCTTAATTGGTAGCTCCGATGAGAATATATAATATATGAATTTTGATCACAAGAACACAAGGAATCCAATAAAAATAGTTTTATAGCCTGAATCAGATCATAGTTCGAAAAGTAGTGTAAATCATCATCTTTGATTTATTAAAGATTAAGAAACCCTATTTTGATATGATTAATGTGTTTAATAGGGTTTAATGGATCTTTAGAGTTGATATTAATTTGTTAAATGTAAAAAGGAACATTGAGTTCAAAAAGGAAGAACTTTGCACATGATTAGCCTAATTTAGAATTTATATGCTTGAAATTGGAAAAGTACATGAAGTTATTATCTTTAATGATTTAACTAAGGAAAACCCTTGGATTTGATGATAGATGGATAATTCAAGCTGATATTAACCTGTTGTTAATAAAAGTGAAAGTAGGATTTTAAAATATGATCTTTTTATATAGTAGGCTTAAATTAGGGTTTCATATACCTAAGTGTGCATTAATGGGCTTAGGAACCCTAATTTAGGAGGATATGTCTTTTAATGATTTTAATTGTGCAAACCCATGAATAAGATAATGCTATGTTGTTATAAATCCAATTTGAGTATAAAAGATCATTAATGTGGAATTTTTAGGGTTCCTGAAGAATCGAACTATAATTCTTTGTTGAGTTGTCAATTCAAAGAAACCTGAACATGAATGATCTTGAAATGACCTAAAATGATAAAGATAGTAGTTTTAGTGTAAAAGAGACTTTTTGGACTTAATTGACTTTTGATGGTATCTATGATGTTGAAATTAGGGTTTGTGGACTAAGCAAACATCAATAGTAATAAATGCATAGTGAAAGATAAAACCCTAAAGGATGACTTAGAAATCTTAAAGTGGAATCCAAGTAGATCTTGAGGAAGTTTGGGATAAAACAATGACACTTGGATGTTATGCATTAATTTTAGGATATTGATGATTGCTTGATTGATTGTTCCTGAGTATTAAATATTTGGACTTCAAGTTTCTATGAACAGGTATGTGGTTACTTATGGTTAACCGCTTATGTTTCCCGATGGTTCCCGAATGTTTAATCGCATTGAATGCAACTAAACAGTTTGGATGTTTATTTCTATCATGCAAAGTATAAAGTGACTATGACTATCACTTAATGTATATGCCTTCTAGCTCAATCCTTGATTCCCTCTGTGTCGTAATGGCTGACCTGATAAAAGACTACCTAGAGGGTAGGTACATCAGGTCATGAATGACTTTGACTACCTAGAGGGTAGGGTCATGAATGACTTTGACTACCTAGAGGGTAGGGTCATGAATGACTTTGACTACCTAGAGGGTAGGGTCATGAATGACTTTGACTGCCTAGAGGGTAGGGTCATGAATGACTTTGGCTGCCTAGAGGGCAGGTCCATCAAGTCACCTTAATAGAGGTACCATGTAAGTCCTATAGGGACAACACAGAGTTGTGAAAAGATGGATTGAGTAGTTTGGCTTAAAACGTAAACTTGATTGTTAAATGATTAATTGAATGATTATATTGTTAACCTAGTTGAACATTATCTGCTCCCTCCACATACCAGCTTCGGCTGACCGACGTTTCGTTTGTCGGCGTTTTAGGTACAATGAAAAGAACAAACAGTAAAGTGGCACATGTGATACTAAAAGAGAATTAAAGAACAAGGAGGAACTAGTTAGAACAGTTCAGCTGAGGCTAGAAGTTTAGTTTGTTCCAAACTTTTCACAGGTATGCAAAGAAAAATTTTATTACCCTTTTTAGTATAGTCTGTTAGAATTTAATAATTGTTTATGGTTATATGTCGAACCTTTGATCCGGGATTAATGGGTGCGGCTCAACCTCTTGGTCTCCCTTAATTGGGGGTTATCGGGAGGTGGGGTCGTAACATTTGGTATCAGAGCATGGGTTCCTCAGTTAACCATTAATAATTATTAAATTTTACAAACTCCATAGAACCCAAGGGAGTTATTAGAGGAGTATCCAAAAGACAGAGGTGTCTAGAAAGGGATCACGACCGGGGGCTGGCAAGATTTTCCTCCGCACCGCTAGTCGGAATACGAGGACTCCCGGACCCGTGTGACCGCCTGGCCAAAGTCTTAGGGTATGAATCGAAATAAGATACCTTTAGGACTTCTCATCTTACTCATCTCTTCTCATCACAAAATTCTGATAAGGACCTAAAGGATTAGGGTTTTCTCTCTTTTCCTCACCCTCTTGAGGTATGGGTAAGGTTAATAAGGTCTAAGGAATCCTCCATCAAATTAATGAAAAGCATGTAAATAAGATGTCATGGACATAAGCTTAATAGAGTAAGCGCAAACTAAATGATAGATACATGCTTAGGTCGTAAGACATAAGATGTCATGTCCTCAGAAGAGACCTAAGGCTAGACCTTCGTGTCAGAGGATAAGTTAGTTTTGGAGATAGAGATCTCCATGGTAAGTAGAAACATGGCTCATCCTACGAGGATGACGTTAACCCTAACCCTAAGGGAAGGATAGAAAGAGAGATGGCATGATGAGTTAGACCAGGTGTTTGAATGGACGTACCTGGGATGCCATATGAGCCATGAGAGGTTGAATAACCGAGTACCTTTGGCCACCTAAATCCTAGAGAGAGGATGAGTTTGTTTATATCTTCATACCTATGGTATAGATGAGAAGAAGAGTAACAGGTTTTGGGGCCTTGTACCTTGTTAGTTGTCCTTGAGGAGGACTCAACCTTAAAGGGTTGTTCGAGTTGAAGGATGACAGGATGTGCACGTTATGGCAAGCTTGATTCGTAGTTAAAAGATAGAGCATGCAGTTGGACACCTACAATTAAACCTAGGGTTCCTAGGCCTAAGAGGGGAAGTGGTATACCTAATGCTTATGATGATAATTAAGATGCTATAAGTTTTGAGCATGGTACTCCTCATGCATAACGGAAAGTGAAACCCCCCTTAGGTTTAAAGGTAGGTTTGGTGAACCCCTCACAGCGAGGTTGAGGATAAAGGAAGATATGATCTTGATCCAGCATTGAGGAAAGAGGACAAGTATGACCTAGCATGGTTCAGTAGGTGATCTTCTTATACCTTAATAGCTTGCTAGGGTTAAGCAGGCTCATGCGGATGTAAACCCTAGACCTAAGAGCTTCGGTGACCTCGTGGTCAAGGGATAGTTTTCCTCCCATCTTGGGAGAGGGACCCCTTTGGTAGGGTGTAAATCAGTTTTGTTGGTTTAAGGTAACCTAAAGAGGTCTCATGGGATCTTGAGAGTTAAGTGAAAAGTACATGGTATGAGAATGAACCTGTAGACCCATAGATATCCATCTCTAATTGCATATGAATGAGTTATCATGGAGGTAATCGGTATGGGGCTTGACCAAGGTAGGCAGGTTGCCATGAACCCGATGAAAGGATGAAAGTTAGCCCATGAATGCAGAAAGAAAGATGATGAAGGTTTGGGTAAGGTTCTAAGTGAACATGTACTATGATGGAGAATCCTAAGTTTATCCTAGGGTCAGGTAGGGATAAGACCGATGAAAGTAGGAGTTACCTAATTCCCCAGTTGCACATGACCATAGGGTCGGGAGGTAACAGCTATAATTGTCTGAGGGCCATGGGTTAGGAGATTGATCACCTTCATGAACCCATGGGACCCAAAGGCAGATGAGTAGGGCACTCTCTTGATGCATGAGGGAAGAGGGATGACCCCAAAAGAGTCGGTACCCTATAAACCTAGAGGAGTTGACTAAGGATATAAACCTCAGTGGGTTCAAGATTAATTTGTTATCATGATGTCTGTGATATAGAGACACGTGTGGCACATTTCAACTTAAATTTAAAAGGTGTATTGGCAAGATGGGATGTACCATCTCTACTCTTGGAACAGGAAGAACTCTGTATTTGGACTGCAGCCAAATGCTTATTTCTTCTTGTTATGGGAGTGAGAGATAGGACATTACGCATGCCATACATCAAGGATAAGAGATGATGTAGGTTGGAACATTGCCACGATAAATGGGATAACCTACCCTCGTAGAGTGAATGATACATGATGGATTGCAAACACTAAGAGGAATGGGGAAGTTCCCTTATGAGGATGTTTTTATCATGAGCTATGTGGAACTTACAAGTTATACCAGGTTGAGTTTGATCACCATGATGATGGAATCAGAGAGTGTTCTTATGAAGATAAAAATATAGTTTGAGTTGACATGATAAGTGAAATACATGGAAGTGTAATACCTAAGGATGTGAAGTGGTAATGGATGCCCTGGTTGAGATACATCTAACTTGTTTGACTAGAAGTTAGAAGAGTTTGTTTGGCTAACCCGAAGTTTGAAAAGGAGAGGTGTTTGGATAACACTCAGATGAAATAAGATGCGTTGAAAAGTTAAGGGTTGTTTGGTTAGCCAGCCTAGTTCTTGATACAATGAAAGGATGGTGGTAGAACCTCAAGTGCGCTTCTTTGGAAAAGGAGGTGATGAAACCCTGACATGGGTGGTTTAGGGTTTCGAAGGAATCGATCTTGAAAGAATCATGACATATAGGAAATCATGATACACCATGGAAAATGGCAATAGCACGTTGGATGCTTAAGATGAGGTTGCATGTGGTATATGGCCATGCAAGCCAGGAGGTAAAGAACGAACCCCAGTAACCCAGTGTATCGATATGGAGGACAAAAGAATCCCTAAGAGGGAATGAGAGCTCAACACTATGGATGTTGTGATAAGTCTTCCCTGGATTAAGAAAGGTCGAGATGTAATATGGGTTATGGTAGGTCGCCTTACCTAGAAAACATGAGAAAGAAAGAGTTCTGTTAGGGGATAGATTTAGTTGGACTACCCATGAGAGAGATGGTTCAACTACACCATGATGTGAGTTCAAAGGATCTGAGTTTGATCTAAAGGTTCACTTCCATAAAGTGGAAGTAGGTACATGAAGAACTCAATGATAGTATAGTTTATCACCCTTAACTATGGTTAGTATGATCCAGACTAAAGGGTCTGATGAGGGCATGTGTGCTCATTCAGGGTGATATCTAGAGACAGTTCTTGTCCTATGAAAGATGTGACAATGACCACCATAGCCAGTATCGGGTTTTATATGAAGCTCTGTAAGGGAGGTTGTGTCGGTCACCACTTCAGTAAGGTGATGTTGGTGAAAAAGACCTCATGATGGTTAGAAAAGGGCCACATGATGGTTAGAAAAAAAAAAGGACCCCAGTGCGTGTAGATGAAGTCACTTTGATTGTGCAAGGGCTGAAAGGAGCCTAGAGACGATGAGAGTCGTGAGCAGATGCAAAGTAGACTGACATGCAGTTCACTGTGGGAGATTATGTGATATAAAAATCTGACCCCTCTAAGTTATAACTAAGAGAGCTGAGTCCCTGATACATGGGTCCATTAGAGATGGATGGGTGGAGAAGGTTAGGTTTGACCCTACCCCTCAGGATAGAGTAATGGGAGATGTTTTCCATGTGTCCAATTTAGAGCGCTATGTGAGGTACCCCGACCATGTGCTAAGCAATGAACCTAGTGAGCCCCAAGGGAGGCTAAAATGGCCTGAGTCACCTGTGTAGTTTATAGACGCCAGGATGAAAGAACTCAGAGAAAAGAATGTGTGATGATAAAGGTTCTTTGGATGCACCATGAGTACGGTAAAGCCACATAGGGGCCAATGATGGACATGGAAAAGTCTTATCCTGAATTGTTTGTTTGCTTGTTTGAATTTTGAAGACAAAATTCCTATAAGAGGGGAAGGATGTTATAACCCCAATTTTGGGCTCAATTGGTGAGAAATGTAATTTCTCTTATTAAAGCTAATTGAACAAATAATGATATGATTTGTTTTGATTAAATATATTCATTTCACAATAGCCTTGATTGGTTGCTTTGTGGGCTTTATTGGCTATTGGGCTCAATAAAAAGGAATTTCCATCGATTAAAGAATAATTAAGAATATGAGAAAAGAAATATGTGGAAATCTCTAGAAGGCAAATCCAAAGAGGATTTCGTGCCTTTTGGGTTCCTTGGGTACCAAGGAGTCCAAGGTTGCAAAAAGAAAACAATGAGGAAAGAAAAGATTAATTAAATATTTCTTTTTGAAGAAAGAAATTGATAATAATGGAAACATGTTGAAAATAAGAGGAAAAAGGTATAATTGAATGATCCTTTGTGGAATTTCGTGTTCCAAGAATTCCTAATGATAAAAGGAATACCAATGAGGAAAATAAAAGAGAAATAAAGAGAAATCCTTAAAAAGGAATTATTTTAATAATGAATAAGCAAGATAATGGGAATAATATGTATTGATGCATTTAAGGATAATGAGTATTTCTTTAAATAGGAATTTCGAATTTTTAAAGTTTCTCGGGTGCCAAGGAGCCCCAATAAGGGAGAAGAAAGAGAAAATACATAATTACAAAATAAAGAAACAATGGGAATACGTGGTCCATCAATTATGTAATTTTGATAAAAGGAAGTATTTTTCCTAAAGATATATATATATATATATATATATATATATATATATATATACTTGTGGCCAATGGTTTAAAAAGAAAGAACAAAGAGAATAAGAGGGATGATGAAATCCCAATATCCAAAGAAGAGGGATTAATTAAAGAAAGAAAGAGAGAGAGAGAGTTAGCTTTTCAATGAAGGAATCCCTTTCCTTTTAGGAAAAGTGTTGTTTCCCTTGTGGGCAAACGTTCATGGGCCTGCGTGCCTCCCTATAAGAAGAGGGAGAACCTCTGGGTCGAGTTCCAGAGCAATGCCACGAAATTCTCTCTTTCTCATCTTGTTTCTTGCACGTAAAACCCTAACTAGGGGAGGTAGGGAGACCCGGAGCAAGGTAAAGCTTTGGATGGGAGTTTTGTTGGAGGCACGACGATCCCAGGTCTCTAGGAAAGAAGCCCGACTACCGTCCCTAAAGCCTAGCACCTGGGCGACGTCATAGGATGGCTGCAGGTCAGCCATGGCGGCGGACCTACTGGGGGTGTCTCTGGCCGACCAGCTGCATATCGCGAGCACCATCAGGTGCGTGAGGGGCAGGGCGAGTGAGGCGGAAGCGGGCGCACCATCCCTGGCACCCTGGAGCCCAAGGATGGAGAAGAAAACCTTACCCGAGCCTGCTGCAGCGCCGACCCTAAGTTGCAGGCCGCCCGCCTGAGCCGACCACCTTGGTCGTGAACAAAGGCCTCCTATGGATGCGCGAGGGCTGGGCGGAGGTAGTGGGACCATCGCCAGAGGTCGGAGAGGTGTAGAGAAGGAAGGGGAGGCGTTGTACCTCGCGGCTAGGGCAACAGAGTCGGCGGGCGCAAGGTTGAAGAAGCCTGTTCACGCGTTGGACGGTTTTACCCTCGACCGTACAGAAGACGGACCTCTTAAGTGGAGGATAAAATCGACATTTGGTTATAATCTGAAGGCGGGCCGCGTTGCATGTGCTGGATGACGTGGCGCCATCTGATTGGTTCAAAAGTAAGTAATTCTTCCAAAAATCATAACTCTTAATTGGTAGCTCCGATGAGAATATATAATATATGAATTTTGATCACAAGAACACAACGAATCCAATAAAAATAGTTTTATAGCCTGAATCTGATCATAGTTCGAAAAGTAGTGTAAATCATCATCTTTGATTTATTAAAGATTAAGAAACCCTATTTTGATATGATTAATGTGTTTAATAGGGTTAAATGGATCTTTAGAGTTGATATTAATTTGTTAAATGTAAAAAGGAACATTGAGTTCAAAAAGGAAGAACTTTGCACATGATTAGCCTAATTTAGAATTTATATGCTTGAAATTGGAAAAGTACATGAAGTTATTATCTTTAATGATTTAACTAAGGAAAACCCTTGGATTTGATGATAGATGGATAATTCAAGCTGATATTAACCTGTTGTTAATAAAAGTGAAAGTAGGATTTTAAAATATGATCTTTTTATATAGTAGGCTTAAATTAGGGTTTCATATACCTAAGTGTGCATTAATGGGCTTAGGAACCCTAATTTAGGAGGATATGTCTTTTAATGATTTTAATTGTGCAAACCCATGAATAAGATAATGCTATGTTGTTATAAATCCAATTTGAGTATAAAAGATCATTAATGTGGAATTTTTATGGTTCCTGAAGAATTGAACTATAATTCTTTGTTGAGTTGTCAATTCAAAGAAACCTGAACATGAATGATCTTGAAATGACCTAAAATGATAAAGATAGTAGTTTTAGTGTAAAAGAGACTTTTTGGACTTAATTGACTTTTGATGGTATCTATGATGTTGAAATTAGGGTTTGTGGACTAAGCAAACATCAATAGTAATAAATGCATAGTGAAAGATAAAACCCTAAAGGATGACTTAGAAATCTTAAAGTGGAATCCAAGTAGATCTTGAGGAAGTTTGGGATAAAACAATGACACTTGGATGTTATGCATTAATTTCAGGATATTGATGATTGCTTGATTGATTGTTCCTGAGTATTAAATATTTGGACTTCAAGTTTCTATGAACAGGTATGTGGTTACTTATGGTTAACCGCTTATGTTTCCCGATGGTTCCCGAATGTTTAATCGCATTGAATGCAACTAAACAGTTTGGATGTTTATTTCTATCATGCAAAGTATAAAGTGACTATGACTATCACTTAATGTATATGCCTTCTAGCTCAATCCTTGATTCCCTCTGTGTCGTAATGGCTGACCTGATAAAAGACTACCTAGAGGGTAGGTACATCAGGTCATGAATGACTTTGACTACCTAGAGGGTAGGGTCATGAATGACTTTGACTACCTAGAGGGTAGGGTCATGAATGACTTTGACTACCTAGAGGGTAGGGTCATGAATGACTTTGACTGCCTAGAGGGTAGGGTCATGAATGACTTTGGCTGCCTAGAGGGCAGGTCCATCAAGTCACCTTAATAGAGGTACCATGTAAGTCCTATAGGGACAACACAGAGTTGTGAAAAGATGGATTGAGTAGTTTGGCTTAAAACGTAAACTTGATTGTTAAATGATTAATTGAATGATTATATTGTTAACCTAGTTGAACATTATCTGCTCCCTCCACATACCAGCTTCGGCTGACCGACGTTTCGTTTGTCGGCGTTTTAGGTACAATGAAAAGAACAAACAGTAAAGTGGCACATGTGATACTAAAAGAGAATTAAAGAACAAGGAGGAACTAGTTAGAACAGTTCAGCTGAGGCTAGAAGTTTAGTTTGTTCCAAACTTTTCACAGGTATGCAAAGAAAAATTTTATTACCCTTTTTAGTATAGTCTGTTAGAATTTAATAATTGTTTATGGTTATATGTCAAACCTTTGATCCGGGATTAATGGGTGCGGCTCAACCTCTTGGTCTCCCTTAATTGGGGGTTATCGGGAGGTGGGGTCGTAACATTTGGTATCAGAGCATGGGTTCCTCAGTTAACCATTAATAATTATTAAATTTTACAAACTCCATAGAACCCAAGGGAGTTATTAGAGGAGTATCCAAAAGACGGAGGTGTCTAGAAAGGGATCACGACCGGGGGCTGGCAAGATTTTCCTCCGCACCGCTAGTTGGAATACGAGGACTCCCGGACCCGTGTGACCGCCTGGCCAAAGTCTTAGGGTATGAATCGAAATAAGATACCTTTAGGACTTCTCATCTTATTCATCTCTTCTCATCACAAAATTCTGATAAGGACCTAAAGGATTAGGGTTTTCTCTCTTTTCCTCACCCTCTTGAGGTATGGGTAAGGTTAATAAGGTCTAAGGAATCCTCCATCAAATTAATGAAAAGCATGTAAATAAGATGTCATGGACATAAGCTTAATAGAGTAAGCGCAAACTAAATGATAGATACATGCTTAGGTCGTAAGACATAAGATGTCATGTCCTCAGAAGAGACCTAAGGCTAGACCTTCATGTCAGAGGATAAGTTAGTTTTGGAGATAGAGATCTCCATGGTAAGTAGAAACATGGCTCATCCTACGAGGATGACGTTATCGCTAACCCTAAGGGAAGGATAGAAAGAGAGATGGCATGATGAGTTAGACTAGGTGTTTGAATGGACGTACCTGGGATGCCATATGAGCCATGAGAGGTTGAATAACCGAGTACCTTTGGCCACCTAAATCCTAGAGAGAGGATGAGTTTGTTTATATCTTCATACCTATGGTATAGATGAGAAGAAGAGTAACAAGTTTTGGGGCCTTGTACCTTGTTAGTTGTCCTTGAGGAGGACTCAACCTTAAAGGGTTGTTTGAGTTGAAGGATGACAGGATGTGCACGTTATGGCAAGCTTGATTCGTAGTTAAAAGATAGAGCATGCAGTTGGACACCTACAATTAAACCTAGGGTTCCTAGGCCTAAGAGGGGAAGTGGTATACCTAATGCTTATGATGATAATTAAGATGCTATAAGTTTTGAGCATGGTACTCCTCATGCATAACGGAAAGTGAAACCCCCCTTAGGTTTAAAGGTAGGTTTGGTGAACCCCTCACAACTAGGTTGAGGATAAAGGAAGATATGATCTTGATCCAGCATTGAGGAAAGAGGACAAGTATGACCTAGCATGGTTCAGTAGGTGATCTTCTTATACCTTAATAGCTTGCTAGGGTTAAGCAGGCTCATGCGGATGTAAACCCTAGACCTAAGACCTTCGGTGACCTCGTGGTCAAGGGATAGTTTTCCTCCCATCTTGGGAGAGGGACCCCTTTGGTAGGGTGTAAATCAGTTTTGTTGGTTTAAGGTAACCTAAAGAGGTCTCGTGGGATCTTGAGAGTTAAGTGAAAAGTACATGGTATGAGAATGAACCTGTAGACCCATAGATATCCATCTCTAATTGCATATGAATGAGTTATCATGGAGGTAATCGGTATGGGGCTTGACCAAGGTAGGCAGGTTGCCATGAACCCGATGAAAGGATGAAAGTCAGCCCATGAATGCAGAAAGAAAGATGATGAAGGTTTGGGTAAGGTTCTAAGTGAACATGTACTATGATGGAGAATCCTAAGTTTATCCTAGGGTCAGGTAGGGATAAGACCGATGAAAGTAGGAGTTACCTAATTCCCCAGTTGCACATGACCATAGGGTCGGGAGGTAACAGCTATAATTGTCTGAGGGCCATGGGTTAGGAGATTGATCACCTTCATGAACCCATGGGACCCAAAGGCAGATGAGTAGGGCACTCTCTTGATGCATGAGGGAAGAGGGATGACCCCAAAAGAGTCGGTACCCTATGAACCTAGAGGAGTTGACTAAGGATATAAACCTCAGTGGGTTCAAGATTAATTTGTTATCATGATGTCTGTGATATAGAGACACGTGTGGCACATTTCAACTTAAATTTAAAAGGTGTATTGGCAAGATGGGATGTACCATCTCTACTCTTGGAACAGGAAGAACTCTGTATTTGGACTGCAGCCAAATGCTTATTTCTTCTTGTTATGGGAGTGAGAGATAGGACATTACACATGCCATACATCAAGGATAAGAGATGATGTAGGTTGGAACATTGCCACGATAAATGGGATAACCTACCCTCGTAGAGTGAATGATACATGATGGATTGCAAACACTAAGAGGAATGGGGAAGTTCCCTTATGAGGATGTTTTTATCATGAGCTATGTGGAACTTACAAGTTATACCAGGTTGAGTTTGATCACCATGATGATGGAATCAGAGAGTGTTCTTATGAAGATAAAAATATAGTTTGAGTTGACATGATAAGTGAAATACATGGAAGTGTAATACCTAAGGATGTGAAGTGGTAATGGATGCCCTGGTTGAGATACATCTAACTTGTTTGACTAGAAGTTAGAAGAGTTTGTTTGGCTAACCCGAAGTTTGAAAAGGAGAGGTGTTTGGATAACACTCAGATGAAATAAGATGCGTTGAAAAGTTAAGGGTTGTTTGGTTAGCCAGCCTAGTTCTTGATACAATGAAAGGATGGTGGTAGAACCTCAAGTGCACTTCTTTGGAAAAGGATGATGAAACCCTGACATGAGTGGTTTAGGGTTTCGAAGGAATCGATCTTGAAATAATCATGACATACAGGAAATCATGATACACCATGGAAAATGGCAATAGCACGTTGGATGCTTAAGATGAGGTTGCATGTGGTATATGGCCATGCAAGCCAGGAGGTAAAGAAAGAACCCCAGTAACCCAGTGTATCGATATGGAGGACAAAAGAATCCCTAAGAGGGAATGAGAGCTCAACACTATGGATGTTGTGATAAGTCTTCCATGGATTAAGAAAGGTCGAGATGTAATATGGGTTATGGTAGGTCGCCTTACCTAGAAAACATGAGAAAGAAAGAGTTCTGTTAGGGGATAGATTTAGTTGGACTACCCATGAGAGAGATGGTTCAACTACACCATGATGTGAGTTCAAAGGATCTGAGTTTGATCTAAAGGTTCACTTTCATAAAGTGGAAGTAGGTACATGAAGAACTCAATGATAGTATAGTTTATCACCCTTAACTATGGTTAGTATGATCCAGACTAAAGGGTCTGATGAGGGCATGTGTGCTCATTCAGGGTGATATCTAGAGACAGTTCTTGTCCTATGAAAGATGTGACAATGACCACCATAGCCAGTATCGGGTTTTATATGAAGCTTTGTAAGGGAGGTTGTGTCGGTCACCACTTCAGTAAGGTGATGTTGGTGAAAAAGACCTCATGATGGTTAGAAAAGGGCCACATGATGGTTAGAAAAAAAAGGGACCCCAGTGCGTGTAGATGAAGTCACTTTGATTGTGCAAGGGCTGAAAGGAGCCTAGAGACGATGAGAGTCGTGAGCAGATGCAAAGTAGACTGACATGCAGTTCACTGTGGGAGATTATGTGATATAAAAATCTGACCCCCTCTAAGTTATAACTAAGAGAGCTGAGTCCCTGATACATGGGTCCATTAGAGATGGATGGGTGGAGAAGGTTAGGTTTGACCCTACCCCTCAGGACAGAGTAATGGGAGATGTTTTCCATGTGTTCAATTTAGAGCGCTATGTGAGGTACCCCGACCATGTGCTAAGCAATGAACCTAGTGAGCCCCAAGGGAGGCTGAAATGGCCTGAGTCACCTGTGTAGTTTATAGACGCCAGGATGAAAGAACTCAGAGAAAAGAATGTGTGATGATAAAGGTTCTTTGGATGCACCATGAGTACGGTAAAGCCACATAGGGGCCAATGATGGACATGGAAAAATCTTATCCTGAATTGTTTGTTTGCTTGTTTGAATTTTGAGGACAAAATTCCTATAAGAGGGGAAGGATGTTATAACCCCAATTTTGGGCTATATTGGTGAGAAATGTAATTTCTCTTATTAAAGCTAATTGAACAAATAATGATATGATTTGTTTTGATTAAATAGATTCATTTCACAATAGCCTTGATTGGTTGCTTTGTGGGCTTTATTGGCTATTGGGCTCAATAAAAAGGAATTTCCATCGATTAAAGAATAATTAAGAATATGAGAAAAGAAATATGTGGAAATCTCTAGAAGGCAAATCCAAAGAGGATTTCGTGCCTTTTGGGTTCCTTGGGTACCAAGGAGTCCAAGGTTGCAAAAAGAAAACAATGCGGAAAGAAAAGATTAATTAAATATTTCTTTTTGAAGAAAGAAATTGATAATAATGGAAACATGTTGAAAATAAGAGGAAAAAGGTATAATTGAATGATCCTTTGTGGAATTTCGTGTTCCAAGAATTCCTAATGATAAAAGGAATACCAATGAGGAAAATAAAAGAGAAATAAAGAGAAATCCTTATAAAGGAATTATTTTAATAATGAATAAGCAAGATAATGGGAATAATATGTATTGATGCATTTAAGGATAATGAGTATTTCTTTAAATAGGAATTTCGAATTCTTAAAGTTTCTCGGGTGCCAAGGAGCCCCAATAAGGGAGAAGAAAGAGAAAATACATAATTACAAAATAAAGAAACAATGGGAATACGTGGTCCATCAATTATGTAATTTTGATAAAAGGAAGTATTTTTCCTAAAGATATATATATATATATATATATATATATATATATATATATATATATATATATACTTGTGGCCAATGGTTTAAAAAGAAAGAACAAAGAGAATAAGAGGGATGATGAAATCCCAATAACCAAAGAAGAGGGATTAATTAAAGAAAGAAAGAGAGAGAGAGAGAGTTAGCTTTTCAATGAAGGAATCCCTTTCCTTTTAGGAAAAGTGTTGTTTCCCTTGTGGGCAAACGTTCATGGGCCTGCGTGCCTCCCTATAAGAAGAGGGAGAACCTCTGGGTCGAGTTCCAGAGCAATGCCACGAAATTCTCTCTTTCTCATCTTGTTTCTTGCATGTAAAACCCTAACTATGGGAGGTAGGGAGACCCGGAGCAAGGTAAAGCTTTGGATGGGAGTTTGTTGGAGGCACGACGATCCCAGGTCTCTAGGAAAGAAGCCCGACTACCGTCCCTGAAGCCTAGCACCTGGGTGACGTCATAGGATGGCTGCAGGTCAGCCATGGCGGCGGACCTACTGGGGGTGTCTCTGGCCGACCAGCTGCATATCGCGAGCACCATCAGGTGCGTGAGGGGCAGGGCGAGTGAGGCGGAAGCGGGCGCACCATCCCTGGCACCCTGGAGCCCAAGGATGGAGAAAAAAACCTTCCCCGAGCCTACTGCAGCGCCGACCCTAAGTTGCAGGCCGCCCGCCTGAGCCGACCACCTTGGTCGTGAACAAAGGCCTCCTATGGGTGCGCGAGGGCTGGGCGGAGGTAGTGGGACCATCGCCAGAGGTCGGAGAGGTGTAGAGAAGGAAGGGGAGGCGTTGTACCTCGCGGCTAGGGCAACAGAGTCGGCGGGCGCAAGGTTGAAGAAGCCTGTTCACGCGTTGGACGGTTTTACCCTCGACCTTACAGAAGACGGACCTCTTAAGTGGAGGATAAAATCGACATTTGGTTATAATCTGAAGGCGGGCCGCGTTGCATGTGCTGGATGACGTGGCGCCATCTGATTGGTTCAAAAGTAAGTAATTCTTCCAAAAATCATAACTCTTAATTGGTAGCTCCGATGAGAATATATAATATATGAATTTTGATCACAAGAACACAAGGAATCCAATAAAAATAGTTTTATAGCCTGAATCTGATCATAGTTCGAAAAGTAGTGTAAATCATCATCTTTGATTTATTAAAGATTAAGAAACCCTATTTTGATATGATTAATGTGTTTAATAGGGTTTAATGGATCTTTAGAGTTGATATTAATTTGTTAAATGTAAAAAGGAACATTGAGTTCAAAAAGGAAGAACTTTGCACATGATTAGCCTAATTTAGAATTTATATGCTTGAAATTGGAAAAGTACATGAAGTTATTATCTTTAATGATTTAACTAAGGAAAACCCTTGGATTTGATGATAGATGGATAATTCAAGCTGATATTAACCTGTTGTTAATAAAAGTGAAAGTAGGATTTTAAAATATGATCTTTTTATATAGTAGGCTTAAATTAGGGTTTCATATACCTAAGTGTGCATTAATGGGCTTAGGAACCCTAATTTAGGAGGATATGTCTTTTAATGATTTTAATTGTGCAAACCCATGAATAAGATAATGCTATGTTGTTATAAATCCAATTTGAGTATAAAAGATCATTAATGTGGAATTTTTAGGGTTCCTGAAGAATCGAACTATAATTCTTTGTTGAGTTGTCAATTCAAAGAAACCTGAACATGAATGATCTTGAAATGACCTAAAATGATAAAGATAGTAGTTTTAGTGTAAAAGAGACTTTTTGGACTTAATTGACTTTTGATGGTATCTATGATGTTGAAATTAGGGTTTGTGGACTAAGCAAACATCAATAGTAATAAATGCATAGTGAAAGATAAAACCCTAAAGGATGACTTAGAAATCTTAAAGTGGAATCCAAGTAGATCTTGAGGAAGTTTGGGATAAAACAATGACACTTGGATGTTATGCATTAATTTCAGGATATTGATGATTGCTTGATTGATTGTTCCTGAGTATTAAATATTTGGACTTCAAGTTTCTATGAACAGGTATGTGGTTACTTATGGTTAACCGCTTATGTTTCCCGATGGTTCCCGAATGTTTAATCGCATTGAATGCAACTAAACAGTTTGGATGTTTATTTCTATCATGCAAAGTATAAAGTGACTATGACTATCACTTAATGTATATGCCTTCTAGCTCAATCCTTGATTCCCTCTGTGTCGTAATGGCTGACCTGATAAAAGACTACCTAGAGGGTAGGTACATCAGGTCATGAATGACTTTGACTACCTAGAGGGTAGGGTCATGAATGACTTTGACTACCTAGAGGGTAGGGTCATGAATGACTTTGACTACCTAGAGGGTAGGGTCATGAATGACTTTGACTGCCTAGAGGGTAGGGTCATGAATGACTTTGGCTGCCTAGAGGGCAGGTCCATCAAGTCACCTTAATAGAGGTTCCATGTAAGTCTTATAGGGACAACACAGAGTTGTGAAAAGATGGATTGAGTAGTTTGGCTTAAAACGTAAACTTGATTGTTAAATGATTAATTGAATGATTATATTGTTAACCTAGTTGAACATTATCTGCTCCCTCCACATACCAGCTTCGGCTGACCGACGTTTCGTTTGTCGGCGTTTTAGGTACAATGAAAAGAACAAACAGTAAAGTGGCACATGTGATACTAAAAGAGAATTAAAGAACAAGGAGGAACTAGTTAGAACAGTTCAGCTGAGGCTAGAAGTTTAGTTTGTTCCAAACTTTTCACAGGTATGCAAAGAAAAATTTTATTACCCTTTTTAGTATAGTCTGTTAGAATTTAATAATTGTTTATGGTTATATGTCGAACCTTTGATCCGGGATTAATGGGTGCGGCTCAACCTCTTGGTCTCCCTTAATTGGGGGTTATCGGGAGGTGGGGTCGTAACAAGACACCTCAACTGTAGATGGGGACCTCTGCAGGTGTGGCGGAGGGCAGCGAGAGCAATGGGGCCATCGTCGGTGCCCCTAGGGTCTAAGGGGGGAGAGGAGGAGGCTCCCTCGAGCTGCTGTCGCCGACCGCATTAGGTCTGTGGGAGGTTGAATAATGGAGGCATCGATTGGATGGTTATACCCCTCCCGGGTATGAGGAACCAACGACTTAAGTGAGGGAAGTATGGTAATTCGGTTATAATCACCCGCAGATACGTAATGCATGGAAGAGATGACGTGGCAGCCTGCTATTGGTCCAAGTAAGTAATTCTTACAAAAATCATATCTAAATATTGGTAGATCGGAATGGTACATATAATGTATGTATTTTTCTCAGAAAAATGTGAGGAATCCATTAAAAATAGATTTAGAAACTATTTCCTCTTTCAATTCGAAAAGTAATGGAAGTTATCAACTTTAATGCATTAATGGTTAAGAAATCCTAATTTAAGATGATTAATGTATTGAGAAGGGTTATATGGATGATTAACGTTGATATTAACTTGTTAATTATAAAAAGATGCATTAGATCTAAAAGGATGAACTTTATGCTTAATTTGACTAATTTAGGGTTCCATGTACATAAATGAGCTTTAATGGGCCTTGAAACCATAATGTTAGTAATTATGATTCTTAATGGCTTTAATTATTCAAATTCATGTATAAAGCTGAGATATGATGGTTCTAAGATATTTTGAGTATAAAAGTTCCTAATTGTGGATGAATACCCTTAATTTAGTAATTAGGGTTTTCTTGTGGATTAATATAGAATTAAGGATACATAGAATTCATATATGAATTAGACTATATGAAATATGAGTTGTCAATTCAAAAGAAACTAAAGGTGATAATTGAGTCTAATGATCTTGAAATAACTTTAAAGGATATAGATGGTAATTTTAGTGTAAAAGGGAAATAATAGACTTAATTGTCTTTTAAGTAGGATTATGATGTTGAAATTGGGGTTTGTGAACTAAGAGAGTGTTAAACGAGATAAAAGTATTATGGAGGCTAAAATCCTAATAAAACCATAAAGTGGCCTAGAAAGCCTAAGGTGGAAATCAAGTCTATCTTGAGAATGTTCTGGATAAACTATAACACTTGGATGTTATGCATTAATTTTAGGATATTGTTGATTGCTTGTTTGATTGTTCTTTATCATTATTGCTTAGACATCAAGATGCTCTGGATTAGGTATGTGGTTAATTATGGTTAATCACATTAGTTTTTAGAAGGTTTTCTGGATGATTAATCACATTGGATGCAACCTATTAGTTTGGATGTTCATACTTGCAAATCATAAAGTCACTATGATTATCACAATTATGATATAAGTGTGTATTCTTGGACTTACATGCCACCCTGATGGATGATGCAAAAAGGTCAAGCCCAAGAGGGAAGACCCATGGGCACCATGAGTGGTGACCCCAGACACTAAGCTCAGGATAGAGAAGGTGGTCTTTATTACATGACTAATGGGCACCATGAGAGGTGACCCCAGGCACCAAGCTCAGGATGGAGAAGGTGGCCTTAAGTCAATGGAAAAAGAGAAACCCTAATGGGGGTAATCCAGGGTTAGGGAAAAAGCGGTGGAGATTGACACATTGAAAACGTAAATTGAATTGTTAATTACCTTGATTGTGATAAATAGGTTGTTAGCCTTACGTGTGATATTTTGTTTGTCCCCACATACCAACATATCCATTTATGCCGACCGATGTTTTATTTGTCAGTATTTTAGGTACAAATTGAAAAGGACAAACAGTAAAATGGCATATTGTGAAATTAAGAAATAAAGTGCAAGGATTATTAGTTAGAATAGAGTCTAGATGTGGATAGAAGTTAGAAATCCAAGTTTTTGAAAAAGGTATGCAAAGTTTTATTTTATTCTAGCTTTCAGTATAGTCATGGTAGAATTTAATAATTATTACTGATTATTTGTCAAACCTTTGATATGGGAAATTGGGATAACAACTCTAACCTCTGGGTCTCCCTTAATTGGGGGTTACTAGGAGGCGGGGTCATTACAGATGTATAAATGGGCTTGCTTTATTTCTACTAATTGGTCTTGGTGACCCACTTTGACTCGAGGAGCATGCTGACATACACTCCATGTAGTGGGTGGTATTGCTCATATTGCATACTCTCCACCTTTGTGTTCATCGTAGCTAGGGCCATCATCCAGGCCAAACAATAGAAGCCGCAGTCATTTGGCAAAGGCACCTGCTGAGGGCTTCTGTGGCAGAACTGCATCTTCTTGAAGTCTTTGCCTTCTTTATGCTTGTACCCTTTTCCGTGACTTTTCAACATCCCTATAATTTCCTCGACGCATGTGACTTACTTTTCTTCTATAGGTGACTTTGCAGTAGTCATGTTTGTTCTTTTATTCTATGTGAAGGTTGCGTCTGAGCTATTGTAAAGTACCACAGTCCTTGTAATGACATTGACTACTAACAAAGTCCAATAATTGTCATGAAGAATAGGTAGGAAGATGTAGTCTGGGAGATATGTCTCTAGGCATTGTTGTAGGTGTTCCTTTTCCCCCAACGTTTTATCTTTTAGGATGTCATCCACGAAAAGGAAATAGGCCATGTGTATGTTTGGTATGTTGTCTTTTAGTATAGCTTGGTAAGCTGATATGGTGCTTACTAAGAGGTACCCTCTTGTTTTCAACGTATCTCGGAGGTCATCCTTCAGCATACAAGTGACATCCCTTTCAAAGATCACCTCTGCTGGTGTGTCATATTCCTTCAAAGATTTCATTATTATATTCAGGGATTCTAATGGTAGGCTCACATAGGTATACCTTTCAAAATCTTTGAAGGTTGGCAGTAGATAAGGAGCTCATGTGGAAGGGGTGCGAGGAAGCATTGGATGACCTCAAAAAGGAGTATTAATGCCTAGATGAAGAATGACAACAACTAAATGCTAAATGCTAAGAAATACACAGCTGGAGACAGAGAAAAAAGACAAAGCATCTAATGAGCCCTTCAATATCACATGCTCCCACGAGCCCAGACAAAGACAATAATGATGTTGAAGGAACCAGTGCTGGAGCAGCATTGAAAGATGAAAGTGCCAATGTGGAGACTTTCCTGATGGCAAAACCATAGGCAAGGGAAGCACCGCTACAGTCAACCACTCATCGAGATAATGAAACAAAGAAAACTAATATGTTGTTAAAGGATTTTGATTTAAATAGCAACCCAGAAGAAGATAAGGCTGCACCATAGGATCCTAAATAGGTCATCATCGCTAGACTAGAAATAATCACGACAAAAGATCTCACGTCATGAGAAATAAAAGAACTCAACAAATTCTTAGATGACCTGACATTTGGGATGGATTTCTGCAATGACTTCCTAAAGACCCTGGAGCAGTATGAACAAGATGATTATTTCTATGAGGGAAAAACGGCCGCAATGTTAGCTGCACTCAATGTTGTAAAATTAGAGCAACCGTCAGAAGTGAGTCATCCAACAAAATACATAACTACAGAGACATCTACAAAGGATGAAGGCAGGACAACAACTCAAACACTGATTAAAACAAGGGTTCTACTTCCTACCACAAAAACGCTGCTCATAGAAACACAGGTAGGACCTCAGAAGATGAGGAAGGTGGGCTTGCGTCTTTCTTAAAAAATGAGCCAGTAAGAAAGCAGAGCACACCAATCAATGAAGTACAATTACGTGTGGCTCCTCCTTTGAAGTACAATTAGGCGTGGCTCCTCCTCTACCCTGTAAGATGGTGGGTATGGACATGACTACATTATCAAAGACAACATGTAGAGATGTCTATATCCTGGCAGACATACTAGATGAAAACCTTCCCGGAACTGATATTGTCTATCACAACAAGGGCAGGTTGCTTAACAGAGATCACTTTAGAGGGACTTTCCTGAAATGATCACGCATACATAAGAAGCTATTCAAAGTATTGTGCACCACTCTATTTGAAGACTTCTTACATCCTAATAAAGTACAACCAGTGTTCAACGACACCAAACTCTAGCAGGGCTCATATTCGACAACAATGGCAAAGTTGTTGGTGTGATAGAGATACAACGTGCAGTGAGCATGAAAGAAACAAAATTCGTGGTCTTGCCCATAAGGACTATAAAGCACTGAGTATTGATTGTCATCAACTTATACGACAGACATACAATAGTGTTAAACTGTTGCGTAGGTGAACTGGACAACACCTCTCTGGTCTACACATATAAAGAAGTAAGGGATATCCTAAAGGTGCCATTGCGTCTGCAAAATCTATACAAATGGTAGACAAAAGACATAAGGGGATGTGGAAGAAATTCTCCATCTACAAAAAGGTTCCCCAAGAAAATGCTGGAATAGGGGACTGCAACTTTATATTGCTACGAATGATGTAAGCCATCAATAAGGGAGTCCCAATGGAAGACCTCTGCATGGAAGATCTGCATGGGTTGCGCGGTATCTATGCAATGGAGGTTATTTATGATCGTCACTTCTTCAACGACCCAACAATGCCTTCAAATGTAGTACCATGGCGGCTTTACTAAGAAACCCCCCTCCCTAAAAAGAGAACATGGAGAGAGGAACTTAAAACCATGTGGATCGATCCTATGGAACCCACTATAGAGGAAACTTGGAAGGAATTTTTGGCAGCCTACACAGCTGGCAGAGCAGAAAGAAAACTAGAACACGAGCCCGAGCAGCCTCTAGTGGCAGAAGAGAAGGACAAACAACCTCTAGCGGGCCAACCAGAAGGAGAGATAGAGGAAGACAATCTACCCAAGAGTAAACCAGATGGGTCAGTTGGGTAATCTATTTGAATGGTCAATTAAGATGAAGGAAATTCAATTGATAAGATAAGGAAGACTTTAGTAAAAACTTGTGAGATCCAAAGTTTGAATTTCAAATTAAGGGAGCAAAGTCACACCAGAATAACGTCATTCTACTGATAAAGGCCAAACCCTAGAATTTTTAGAGTTGTAGTAGTTCAAGGGTTGTCACTAGTGATTTGAGCTTGAATACTAGCATCTCTATAAAACAAGATCATGAAATTTGCACTATAAGAAGTAAACTAGCACTAATAGTGATCCTAGATAATCTGAAAGGTAGATAAACAATATGGAAATGATTTAGAGCAAAGGATAAGAAATAGATTTGAAATATAAGAGGTGTGTTTTGAACAAAAGGAGAAATACAATATGAGTGGTGTGATATGAAATAAATTCTTGCAGTAATAGCAAGAATGATGAATAATCTATTCATACCTTGTATCTTTCAATTTTAGGGATGTTTAATCTACATGATTAAAATGAGAAGGATAAGTAGCAAAAAGTAAGTAGTAATGAATGAGGAGAGAGATAAGAGAAAACAATGGCTTTTAGTAATATGTGAATTTGTTTTTAGAAGTATAATTTATTGAAGGTAAATTAAGGGATGTAAATTGGTTCTACGTATGATTTCAGTGTACATGTGCAAGCAATATGTTAATTCAAGGTGTATGATAGCTTAAGTCATTCATACTAGTAATCCATCTTAGTATTGTACAATTGTGGTATGCTGATATGGGTTGAACGAAGATGGAATAAATGGAGGGTTACCCTGAATAAGGTAGTATTACCTATTCACTCATATGAATAGAAGGGATGATATATTGTATTGATATGTAACCCTAATGAGGTATAGCTTCTTATACCTAGCTTTAATATAACTAAGTGATGGTAATTGGGTATGAATAGTCCTTGAATGACTAATACAATTATGGGGTACTTTGTTACTATTGTTGAAACCCCAATATGCTATAACCCGATGGTTACACCTTAAATTATATGTGGGATCATACTTGAGAATAGTATGGAATGTAATGGTAATACTTCACCTTATGCATTCATGATCCAATGGGGATGTCATGAGTAGTAATGTACAATTTTTGTTGAATCTAGTCTTTTAACTCAAGACTATTTTTCTATTTGAGTAGCACAATAGTAAAATTCAAAAGAACATGGTAAACTCTCTTTTGTGATTTTGAGGTAATACGTGACAATAATTACCCCTTGTATGAATTGGGAAAGCACCTCACTTCTCTCGTTTAAAGTTCGTACCTACTCAATTAGTGTACACATGCTAGAGGTAATATTCAAATTTAATTCAGAAGTTTTTTGCATGTGTTGCCACATGACATCAAACTTATTGCCCAATACATCACTGAACGTGTGCTGGCAGTTTTGTTGCTGCTCCACATGTGTTGTGGATGCTCTGGGCTCCTCAGATTGTGGACCCGGCTCGCTCCTTGTTGGGTTGGCCTGCATAGCTGAGCTGGAAGTGCTCGCCTCTGGTTGCCCCGACACTTGTAGGATCACCTCTGGGATTATGGGGTCAGGTACAACCTCGAGGTCCTTGCATGCTTGGTTGGTTTCTTGCTCAATCTCTACATGTTGTTCTTCCATTGTAGCTTCAAGACGTGCATGGTCGCCTCCTTCTATGAAATGGATTTCAGGATGACACCCTTGAATCATTGTCATCTTGGCTGGAATGCGTGGTGAGGGTGGGATCAGGACGATGGGCTTTTCTGATGTCTTTTTCTTTTTCTTTCTTATTGACATATTTTTCCTTTCCTCTAGCTCCTTTATCTCTATTTCTGGAGATTTAGCACTTGCATCTTTGTCGCCAGCAGTAGATGACTGGTCTGAAATTGTGCAGATGGCCCCCAAGTACATCTTATTGACATTTTCTTGAGTGGGTCGCATCTTGTGGGCATCATAATATGCCATTTATGGGAGGGGGAGGAGCGTCTTGGAGCAGCTTTGTTTGTAGAAGAATTTATTTCCTTTTAGTGCCAGTGTGACAGAGTGAGTTTTTACTTATATTTTCTCTCTCCTACAATTTTGTTTATTCCAATTATGCCCTCAATCATCTCCCTCACTAAATTGATTAATTTGATTATCAATTTCATTTCATACCATCCATAGTATCACATAAAATCAAACATACAAGCAATATGATATGTGGTCAATCGATATGGCCAACAATAGAATTTTGACTCCAATTTTGTACCTTAGCTACATAATGACACCATTAAGCTATTCCTAAAATTTCATTACAATTGGATGTACCAATTAGGAGTTATTCACAATTGAAATGTATGTGTATTATGCCATCTATTAATCCCTAGGACCTAAGCTTCCAATTCGATTTCATATAAATGTGTCACGCAACCTTTTTTTTGGCTATTTGGGCACGCATCAATTAAAGGGGGAAATCCCTGCCATTTGATCTGTCAATCACAGATCATAGAAGATCTGACGACTCTCAGGTCATCTCTAACCTCCTGGAAGACCCGGTCTCTGCCTCCAACAGTATAGCAGTCCATCCAAGAAACCTCACATCTGAATTTCATCCCCTTTCTGAGAGATATTTGGAGGAAGGTTTCTCCTCCCCAAACCGAACCCAACGACCCTCTACTCATGGTCAGAATGGGGAGAAAAACCTCCACCTTCTCCTCTCCTCTCATTGGCAGTGGCACCCATATTAGGGCTTCCCCCTTTACAACTCCTTTCCTCTATTTAAACCCCTAAATAGCATCTCTGACCTTCCTTTATTCGTTTCCCATCATCAATTGTACCGAGTAGCACCTCTTTCTCCCCAACCTTGAGAAACCTCACCTCGCTGGCCTCGAATTCCTCCTCCACTTCTGGGCCTCCATTTTCCAATCCACCGAGACTACGCCTTCTAGGGATCTCGACGAGCTGAGAACTGCCCCTCGTTGGAGTTGCGGAGGTCCAGGACCTTGGGTCAACGAGCATCTGCAACTGAGCTTTAGAGCCCTATCATCGGGGAGGTCCATAGCATCTCCAAGCCTTGTAAGGATCACGGACGCGTAGCCAGACCCTTGCAGAGCTTCATGAACCCTCAATCCATCCCGAGGGCAGGTAACCACCCATCTTCACTCTTCGTTCCTTTTTGGCCTGTTTGATTGTAGAATGAAGCTCACACCACCGCCGATGAAGAGCTTGGTCTCCTCACAACCGGCGTGACCTTGCAGACTCAACCCACTCCTCATCCATGCTCCACATAGCCTAGAACCTCGACCTCATCTCATCTCACCCCTACTGTTCCCTTGCTGCAGCCATGTCATGTGAGAAGGGAACAATCAAGAAGGTGTTTTTACCACCTTGCCCATACCCGATGATGGATTCAATCAAAGGGCCATGGGTATTCCTAAACTTCTACCCACCTAGCCCCTCTTCAGTCGAGCGCCTGCTCGTCGGTCAATAGGAGGGTCCAATTAGTCGGATCCCTCGCCTGATCCGCGAAGTAGAGCTCACAATTCTTTTTTATTTTTTTGTTTATGTCTTCAGAAATTGTCTGATTGGCCAGATCTTAGAAAAACCCTAGAAAATGCTAGGAATATCGAAATATAGCAAACCTATATATCATTTTCATTAGAAAAATGTGATCTATTCAACTAAAATATAAACAGGACCTGAATATGAGCCCTTTTTGAAAAGTATGGCCTACAATCCCTAATAACTGTTTAATATATATTTTGTGTAATAAAGTCATCCCTGGTTTTAGATCTGACTAGTAGACGTCCCAAACTTGATTTGGAGCCCTTGATCGTCATGTTATTTGAAACCTTAATCAAAGAAAGATGATTGATCTACAGTTGTGAAAAACCTTAGTTCTAATTACTCTCTCTCTAATAATGTAAACTTTATACAACTTTATGTTAAACCCTAATTATTAAATGACTTTGAATGATCCTGACCCTTAGAATCCAACTCTGACCTCTCAAATCATATGTATCCTAAAGAGATACCCCTAATGACTGAAACCCTAATAAGAAACCTTAACATGGAATTATGAGAACCCATGATGACTTTAGGTTCGTGTTTATATTTCAGGGTGATCTACTCTCTTTCTCCTAATCTAGGACTTGTGGAATTCATATCAGAAATTAAAGGTACATGGATATAATTATATGACTAGATTTGCTATATGTTAAATATATGTACTTGCTTTCTTGTATTTGAAATACATTGTTGGATGTAGATGTATGTATATTGACAATTTCTTCCTTGAACAATTAAGAATATAAATGAACAAGGAAATGAAATGTAGTTACTAGTGGTGCTCATGAATCTCCCTATTAGAGAGGGAAAACATTAATGTTGACTTGCACCTCCCTAATGGTACAAGGTACGCAAGGAGATCCCTAATGGTACAAGGTATGCAAGGATAGGGCCCATTATATTTATGTTTGTGCTAAGTCCACCATAGTAATTCATATTCATTTAAATGTGATTAATAACTTGGGGAATTCCTAATTTTCCACCTCTAAATAATGTTTTCTTTCTCTTTCTTCATTTCCAAGTATTTTTATATGCCAGCATAGTATAGCTTTTAATTCCACATCAACATATGATGCACTTCAAAGTACCAGAAGCCAATAAATAATGAGCATGGAGGATAGCAGATAGATCTTCACTTCTTATCTTATTCATTTTAGTTGATAGTTTTATTCTTCTAGATGATGTAATAGGATGATACATGTCCTATGTAATAATCATATTTTTTTCTTTCTCATAGACTTATTCATTCTTCATTCTCAATTAGTAGCATGTAATGACTCTATTTATTCTCTTTGAATGAAGTTTTGTGTGTCTATCTAATGATGATGTGAACTTGATCTTGGATTTCCTATGATTTTAGTTGACTATCTTATTTTCTTATATTTTCCCTTCTGAAATTTATAGATATGAGTCCACACATATTTGTGGATGTCACTATGGAAAGTATATAGAAATTGGGTTCATCACAGTTGGTATCAGAGCCAAGGTTCACACACCATAGTCACAAAACATTCATTCACCCTATTATGTGTCTAGGGTAGTCCTTGAGTTAGGGATGTGAAGGGTTGAGGTGACTAGGATAGCATCTGCCTAAGGTCTGTCTAAAGTCTCCGAGCCACTTTGCTTGGCAATCACGAGGCTACCTATAAGGCAATGTAAGTCTACCTATCTGATATCCTAAATGTCCCCTACTTCTTGGGCATACCTTAAATTAGGATCCTTCTCATCTATAAAAAAAATTCGCTCTCATCTTTTCTATAGGAATATTTCCCTCTTATCTCAATTTTTGAAAGCTTTCCCCTTACTTTTATGATATAAGCTTAGGAAAGAGTCTCTCTATTTAGACAGTCTTAAGGAATGTCTGATAATAATTTTAGGGTATCCTCCACAAATCATAACATTAAGAGTATAAATAATTAATAAAGAAGAATAATGAAATATTATGTGATAAAAATAATAATAATGACGAGACTAATTGTTGAGTAATAAATATAATATGTCCAAATTAATTTCAGTATGCCTCCTAAGACTCGCAACTCAAAGGCCTCAGAGGAATCATCCTCTAAGAAGAGAAAAGAGCCCGAAACCTCTGAAGTACTTGATCCCGATGCCGCGACCAAGGAAAGGTGGGAGGAACTGAAGAAAATCCTTCTAGACTTTATGGAAACCCTCACCACAAAAGGAACCCCAGAAACTAGCACCTCTAGGAAAAAAGAGGTGATGGTGATAAACTTCATTAAGCTCAAACCTGATACCTTTTGAGGGGGAAGATCAGCCTGAGGTTATGGACAAGGCTGAGGCCTCGATCCTATCCATGGAGAATGGTTTTCGTAGCCTAGAAGTACCCGATGAGAAGAAGGTCAAGTTCTCCACCCATCTACTTAAGGGAGGGGTGAAAATTTGGTGGGAAAACTATAGTGGGAATAGGGGAGAAGAAATAGATAACATGGGGTGGGAAGCCTTCAAAAACCTCTTCACTAATCATTTCATGCCCATAGCTGAGAAGAAGAGGAAGGAGAAGATGTACATGGAGTTAAGGCAGGGTAGTCTTTCAGTGGCTGACTACACCCAGAAGTTTAGGCTTCTGGAGCATTATGCACCCATCAGGACTAAAGACCGCCTTACTGAGCATTACGTTGAATGCCTTTCCACACACCTAAAAAACCTAGTCATAGCCTCTCATCCCAGAAGCATAGATGAAGCCCTAGACATGGCCCTCAAGCAGGAGAGAGAGAAGGGCATGCAGAAACCTTACAACATGGGGTACTTAGGGTTAACCACAACTGAGGAAGATAAGTCTAGGAAGTTCAATCCTGGCCATAACAATAAGGGATCAGGGAAATGAGGAGGTTCAAGAAAGGGAGGACAGAAAAGCCACTAGAATTAGCCAAGGACAAATCATCCCAAGTGCAAGACTTGTGGGCATTTCCATGGCGGGGTATGCCACCATACCAAGCCGGTCTGCTATAACTGTAAGAAGGAGGGTCATTTCATCGCCAAGTGCCCCACTCCCTCCATCTTTGGCAATCCTGCAGCAGGTGCTCCACAAACTCAGGGACATCGCAAATGGCAGGGAATTTGCAGTGAATGCAGAAGAGGCCAAGGGAAATCCTAACCAGCTCTGTGAAGGTAACCTAAGTTCTTTTATAATTTAATATCTTGTTCAAGTCTGTAAATTATTCATAACTTAATTATCATGTGTAGGCACTGTATTATTAAATGGTCATCCTGTTAAAGCTTTATTCAACTCTGGATCTACAAATATGTTTATTTCCCTAACTCTAGTATCTATATTACATCTACATATAGGGGACTTGGGATATATTCTGGATGTGTCTACTCCTAGTGTCAAAATACTCACAACCCTGCAGAAAACTGATGTCCTCTCTCTTAAATTCAAAAATCATGATATGCCCTTTCAATTCATTCTCTTAAATATGGAAGACTTTGATGTTATACTTGGTATGGACTGGATATACACATACCATGCTCACATTGATTATAGAAACAAGATGGTAGTCCTCTCTTAACCTCATTCTTATCATGTATAAATCCCTAGGGGAAGCAGATTCTATAATAATATTATAATCTCCTCTCTTAAAGCTAAAAAGCTCATTTCCCAAGGATGTAAAGTCTTTCTCGCATTAGTCTCAGAGACCAGTCCTAGTAGTGGGCCTGTAGAAAGTCTGGAGGTGATACGTGACTTCCCTGACGTTTTTTCAGAGGAGCTTCCGGGGCTGCCTCCAAATAGAGACATTGAGTTCTCCCTAGATCTTCCTCCTAGAACCACTCTCATTTCTAGGGCACCGTATAGGATGGCTCTTACTGAGCTTATGGAGTTGAAGAAACAGTTGCAAGAACTTCTCGACAAAGGTTTCATTTTTCCTAGTGTTTCCCCTTGGGGTGCTCGTGTTATTTTTGTTAAAAACAAAGACGGTTCTATGCATATGTGTATTGGCTACCACATGTTGAACCAAGCTATGATTAAAAACAAGTATCCTCTCCCTCATATTGATGACATCTTTGATCAGCTTCATACTGTTAAAGTTTTCTCAAAGATTGATCTTCATTCTGGATACCATATGCATCAACTTAAAATCAAGGATTCTAATATTTCTAAAACTGCTTTTCAAACTTGTTATGGGCATTACGAATTTCTTGTGATGTCATTCAGGTTGACCAATGTACCAGGCATATTTATGAACCTAATGAACAAAGTTTTCCAACCTTACCTTGATGAGTTCATGGTCGTCTTCATTGATGATATCTTGATCTATTCTGATTCTATGGAAAAACATCAGGAACACTTGCGAGCAATTCTTGACATTCTTCGAACTCAGAAATTTTATGGAAAGCTTTCAAAATGTGAATTCTGGATTGACAAAGTCATGTTTCTTGGACATGTCATTTCTGGAGGTAATATATCTGTTGATTCTGCCAAAGTCTCTACTGTACTTGATTGGCAACCTCCTCGCAATCCTTCTGAAATCTAGAGTTTCTTAGGTCTAGCCGGATATTATGGTCGCTTTATTCTGAATTTCTCCAAAGTGGCACTCCCTATGACTAAGCTTACTCGGAAGGACGAGCACTTCATCTGGTTAGGTACTTGTGAGTCCAGTTTCCAGCAGTTAAAGCAGAAGTTGACGTTGGCTCCTGTGCTGGTTCTACCCTCTGGCAATGAAGGGTTTGTGATATTCACTGATGCTTCGAGAAATGGGTTAGGATGTGTCCTACAGTAGAATGGAAAGGTAGTGGCCTTTGCATCTAGGCAGCTAAAACCCAATGAACTTAATTATCCCACACATGATTTGGAATTAGCTGCAATCATTCATGCTCTTAAAATCTCGAGGCACTACTTGTACGGGGCAACATTCGACATCTTCACCAACCACAAAAGCCTGAAGTACATCCTAACTCAGAAGGACTTGAATCTGTGTCAACATCGATGGATTGAATACCTAAAGGACTATGATTTCACTATTGCCTATAATCCAGGTAAGGCAAATGTATTCACTGATGCCCTTAGTAGAAAAAGGGCAGTGTGTGCATCTCTATCTGTTCTTGAATGGAGGAATATGGAGGATCTAGTAGGCTAGAAGTTGTAGTTTCTATCTGATCATGTGCATGTTAATAACATCTCCATCACATCCAACTTGCATTTTGAACTTCTTGCGGCACAGAAGGCTAGTCTTGATCTTACAGAGCTCTCCTCTCTTTTGTCGAAGCCTCAAACACATCTGTCTGTGGATCATGATGGTGGTCCTCGATATAAGAACTATATGTGGGTTCCTGAGCAGTCAGCGGTAAAGACAACGATTCTCAGTGAGGCACATGGGTCAAAGTACATAGTTCATCATGGCATGATGAAGATGTACAAAGACCTACAACGTCAGTTCTGGTGGAGGGGGCATGAAGCGTGATATTACCGATTTCGTGTCCAGATGTTTGACATGTCAAAGGATCAAGGCCAAACATCAGAGACCATGCGGTCTACTACAACCCCTTAATATTCTAGAATGGAAATGGGAACACAACACCATGGACTTCATGGTGGGATTACCCAGGACCAGGAAGGGATATGACGCTGCATGGGTCATAGTGGATTGTCTCACCAAGTCAGCTCATTTTCTCCCTGTGAAGACTACTGCGAAAGTTTCTGAGTTGGCCGACCTCTACATATGGGATATAGTATGTCTGCATGGAGTTCTAGCATCTATTGTCTCAGAAAGGGACCCAAAGTTCACCTCAAAGCTGTAGAAGCAGGTTCAAGAGGAATTGGGCACCAAATTGAGCTTCAACACAAACTACCATCCACAGAGAGACAGGCAGTCAGAACATACAGAACAAATTTCGGAGGATCTTCTACGAGCTTGTGTTCTCGATTAGGAAGGCTCATGGGACCATTACCTGCCTTTAGCTGAGTTCACATATAATAATAGCTATCAGGCGAGTATTGGGATGCCTCCCTATGAAGCTTTATACGGCCATCCCTATAGGTCTCCACTAAACTGGGATGACGTCAGAGAGCATACTTTGATGAAATCTAAGGAGATGCAACTATATACCGATAAGGTTGCACTGATCAGGCAGAGAATGAAGTGAGCAAGGGATAGACACAAATCTTATGCAGATGCTCACAGGCAGGAACGTCAGTTAAAGGAAGGTGATCACGTCTTTCTAAAGATCTAACCTATCTGAGCTTTGGCAAAGAACAAAGAAAAGCTCAATCCTCGTTACGTTGGACCATTTGAGGTTCCAGAAAGGGTTGGTGAATGTGCCTATCGTCTTGCTTTTCCACCTCAGTATAGTGCCATGCATAATTTCTTTCATGTATCTAATCTGAAACCTTATGTTAAAGACCCCAGTCACATTCTGAATCATGAGCCTCTCGAGTTGAAGGATGATCTGTCATATGCTGAGTCCCCAGTCAGAATTCTTGACTTTAAGTCAAAGGAGCTTCATAATAATTGACGTATAGAAATGGTGAAAGTTCTGTGGAGCCACCATGATGAGAATGATGCCACCTGGGAGCTAAAGACCGAGGTTGAGAAGAAATATCCACATCTCTTTCAGGCTACTTGAATTTTGGGGACAAAATTCTTAAAAAGGAGGGGAGAATGTGACAGAGTGAGTTTTTACTTATATTTTCTCTCTCCTACAATCTTGTTTATTCCAATTATGCCCTCAATCATCTCCCTCACTAAATTGATTAATTGTATTATCAATTGCATTTAATACCATCCATTGTATCACATAAAATCATACATATAAGAAATATGATATGTGGTCAATCGATATAGCCAACAATAAAATTTTGACTCGAATTTTGTACCTTAGCTACATAATGACACCATTAAGATACTCCTAAAATTTCATTACAATTGGATGTACCAATTAGGATTTATTCACAATTGAAATTTATGTGTATTACGCCATCTATTAATCCCTAGGACCTAAGCTTCCAATTCCATTTGATATAAATGTGTCACACAACCTTTTTTTGGCTATTTGGGCACAAATAAATTAAAGGGGGCAATCCCTACCATTCGATCTGTTGATTGCAGATCGTGTGAGATCTGACGACTCTCATGTCGTCTCTAACCTCCCGCAAGACCCGATCTCCACCTCCAACAGTATAGCAGTCCATCTAAGAGACCTCGCACTCGAATCTCATCCCCTCTCCGAGAGATATTTGGAGGAAGGTTTCTCCTCCCCAAACTGAACCCAACGACCCTATACTCACCCCCCTTGCACTCGGAATGGGGATAACAACCTCCACCTTCTCTACGCCTCTCACTGGCGGCGACACCCATATTGGGGCTTCCCCTTTTACACCTCCTTTCCTCTATTTAAACCCCTAAATAGCATCTCCGACCTTCCTTTATTTGTTTCCCATCATCAATGGTACTGAGTAACACCCCTTTATCCCCAACCTTGAGCAACCTCACCTCACTGGCCCTGACTTCCTCCTCCACTTATGGTCCTCCATTTTCCAACCCACCAAGACTACACCATCTGGAGATCTCGACAAGCCGAGAACTGCCCCTCGTTGGAGCCGCAAAGGTCCAGGACCTTAAATCGATGAGCACCTGCAACTGAGCTTCAGAGACCTATTGTTAGAGAGGTCTAGAGCATCTCCAAGCCCTCCTGAGGATCGCGGATGCATCACCGGACCCTCAAGGAGCTTCTTGAACCCTCAATTCAGCCCGAGGGTAGGTAACCACCCATCTTCACTCTTCATTCCTTTTTGGCTTGTTTGATTGTAGAATGAAACTCACGCCACAGTCGGTGATGAGCTTGGTCTCCTCGCAACCGGTGTGACCCTGCAGACTCAACCCACTCCTCATCCATGATCCACATAGTCTGGAACCCTGACCTCATCTCATCTCACCCCTGTTGTTCCCTCGCTGCAGCCATGGCGCATGAGCAGGGAACAATCAAGAAGGTGTTTTTACCACCTTGCCCATACCCGATGATGGATTCAATCAAAGGGCCATGGGTATTCTTGACCTTCTAACCGCCTGGCCCCTCTTCAATCGAGCTCCTTCTTGTAGGTCAATGCGAGGGTCTGATTAGTCAGATCCCTCGCCTGATCCGCGAAGTAGAGCTCAGAATTCTTTTTTATTTTTTCATTTATTTCTTTAGAAATTATCTAATTGGCCAGATCTTAGAAAAACCATAGAAAGTTCTAGGAATATCGAAATATACCAAACCTATATGTCATTTTCATCAAAAAAATTTGATCTATTCAAATAAAATATAAACAGGACTTAGATATGAGCCCTTTTCGAAAAGTATGGCCTACAATCCCTAATAATCTTTTAATGTATATTTTGTGTAATATGAGTCATCCCTAGTTTTAGATCTGAGTAGTGGACATCCTAAACTTGATTTGGAGTCCTTGATCATCATGTTATTTGAAACCTTAATCAAAGAAAATGATTGATCTACAGTTGTGAAAAACCTTAGTTCTAATTACTCTCTCTCTAATAATGTAAACTTTATACAACTTTATGTCAAACCCTAATTATTAAATGACTTTGAATGAACCTGACCCTTAGAATCAAACTCTGACCTCTCAAATCATATGTATCCAAAAGAGATACCCCTAATTACCAAAACCCTAATAAGAAACCCTAACATGGAATTATGAGAACCCATGGTGACTTTAGGTTCTTGTTTATATTTCAGGGTGATCTACTCTCTTTCTCCTAATCTAGGACTTGTGGAATTTTGATATGAAATTAAAGGTACATGGATATAATTATATGACTAGATTTACTGGATGTTAAATATATGTACTTGCTTGCTTGTATTTGAAATACATTGTTGGATGTACATGTATGTATATTGATAATTTTTGCCTTGAACAATTAAGAATATAATTGAATAAGGAAATGGAATGTAGTTACTAGTGGTGCTCATTAATCTCCCTATTAGAGAGGGAAAGCATTAATGTTGACTAGAACCTCCCTAATGGTACAAGGTATGCATGGAGATCCCTAATGGAACAAGGTACACAGGGATAGGGCCTAATATATTTATGTTTGTGCTAAGTCCACCATAGTAATGCACATTCATTTAAATGTGATTAATAACTTGGGGAATTCCTAATTTTCTGCCTCTAAATAATGTTTTCTTTCTCTTTATTCATTTCCAAGTATTTTTATATACCAACATAGTATAGCTTTTAATTCCACATACCAACTTTGTTGATGCTTTTGTTTCTCATATTTTCTAGGTACAAGCAACATATGATGCACTTCGAAGTACCAGAAGCTAATAAATAATGAGCATGGAGGATAGTAGATAGATCTTCATTTCTTATCTTATTCATTTTAGTTAGATAGTTTTATTCTTCTAGATGATGTAATAGGATGTTATAGGTCCTATGTAATAATCATATTTTTTTCTTTCTCATAGACTTATTCATATTCTTCATTCTCAATTACTAGCATGTAATGACTCTATTTATTCTCTTTGAATGAAGTGTTGTGTGTCTATCTAATGATTATGTGAACTTGAACTTGGCTTTCCTATGATTTTAGTTGACTATCTTAATTTCTTATATTTTTCCTTCTGGCATTTATAGATATGAGTGAACACATATCTATGGATGTCACTATGGAAAGTATATAGAAATTAGGGTCATCACAGCCAGGATCTCCATGTTGATGAGGGTCTTTATATCGATCTTTGTATGCTCCTTTGTTTTCTTTTACTTCATCAACAGGTCTACATCCATGAAATTATATGCTATCTTTGTAATCTAACCTCCCATGCAGAAATCCTTTATTTATTTCACCTTCCCTCCAACTATGGCTGATCGCCTTTTGATAAAGATTCTTCCTATATTCACAAGCTTCTTATTCAACATTTACCATATTATGAATAGGCCTCCCTTTGTTACACCACTAGTTTCTGACCTTGTAAAGATAGTGTTGTTGGCTAAATTGGACATTATTATAATACCTTTGTTTCGATGATGACAAACATTTCATTCTTATGGATCTAACGTGCTACTTGAGTGTTGCAGGAATTAGGTGGATGAAAAGCTACTTGGAAGATCTATATGCTCAAATTGCTTTAATTCATGACTGTAATCAAATGTAAAAACTCGTACAAGTATATAATGTACAAGTACTTAGACATCATGTAAATCAAGCGTTAGATCTTCCCTAGCCAATCACAACACTTAGATAGGTCATTTCCTATAATATTGTCACATCTGCACACTCATACACACACTTAGTATCTAGTTCAAAACATTGAAACAGGGTCATTCTCGGTCGACAAACTCCTCGATCGAGACACTCTCGGTCGACAAATTCCTTGATCGAGATTGACCCAAGTAGCCGTTAGACCCAGAAGACAAGGTGGTTGGGAGTTGGAAATGAACGTTGTAAACACTTGCTCTAGGACGTCCCTTGGTCGACAAATCTTCGACCGAGAAGGACTGTCGATCGACAAATTGTCGACCGAGATGAGTTCTGTCTGCACTTTTCAGAATTAATTAACTAGTCATTGTTAAAGCAACTAATGGTTACCTAACGACTAGTTAAGCACTAAGAACCCCCTAGAAAATGTCTAGAACATCCTTAAGCATTCATAGGCCATTCCTATAAATAGGGCAAGCCATAGGACAGCCAAAGTACACTTGTGAAACACTTGAGCATATACTTACAATTGGCTATTCATTCTTGTGAGCAATAGAGCAATTCCAACAATTGGCTATTTATTCCCATTGCTCCAATTTCATGTCCTATAGGCTAGCATCTCCTACCCAAAACACTTACACTTTCATATACATTGGTTAGGAGATCAAAACTCTTGATATAGGAAATCAAGCCTTGTGCTACAATGGTATTGTAATTTCTATTTTTCCTTCTTGTTCCTTTATATCTTTTGTACTCTCCTTGCTACTCCTTGGGTTGGAGGTTGTAGATTGGAGAGGGTTTGACTTCTCAGGTGGAGAAGGGTATTCTCGGTGCAGAAGGTGGACTTTGGACTACTTCAAGAAGACTGTCACAACAGGAAGCTACCTCAAGAGGAAGGCTACTTCAAGGGGAGCTTGAGGTTACTTCAAGGAAGGCTGCTTCGAGGTTGGTGAGACTACTTCTAGGTGAAGGCTGTCCGAAGGGTTTGGTGAAAGTATTGTAATTTTATGTAATATCCTTGCGAGGTAATAAAATTTCATTCTTCTAAAATCCCAGTTGGGTAAGCAACCGGGTAGTGGATTGACTGCCTTAGTATTTTCTAAGGTTGGAACCACTCTAAATCCTTGTCCCCTTGTCCAATATTTTTGTGGTTGGTTTCTTTGTTTAAATTATTATTAAAATATCATAAAACCCTATTTACCCCCATCTAGTGGTTTTTTTTTCAATTGGTATCAGAGAAGGCTTCAAGGAGCTCTAATCGAGTCTTGAAGAATGGGTGACGGGTTTCTCAACAACCTCAACTTGGAAGGAACACTTGTGACTAGGCCTTCAGCTTTTGATGGCACTAACTATACCTACTGGAAGAGGAGGATGCAATTTTACTTCCAAGGGATCAGTTGGGACTTATGGAGAATGGTACCAACTCCTTATGAACTCCCTCAAATGGAGTATGCAGTTTGGGATACTAATACGGTAAAGTCTGCCCAAATGAATGCAAAGGCTGTAAGTATACTTTATTGTTCAATTTCCGTTGGTGAGTTTAATAGAATATCAAATTGTGAAACGGCTTATGAAATATGGCATAGACTTTCTATAACATATGAAGGAACTGTTCAAGTTAAGAATGCTAAAATCGGAATGCTTAAACAGAAATTTGAACAGTTTCGTATGGATCAAAATGAATCTATTAGTGAATTGTATGCAAAATTCTCTTCTATTGTAAATGGTTTGAATGCTTTAGGTAAAGTAATTAGTGAGGAAGACCAGGTGTCAAAGATTCTTAGATCTCTCCCTCCCAAGTACAAGCCCAAAGTAACGGCCATTGAAGAAGAAAATGACCTGACCCGATTAAGGATGGAACAACTCATTGGCATCCTAGAAGCACATGAGGCAACTTTAGCAGAGGAAGAAAGATGAGAATGTGAACTTCAACAAGAGAAAAAGAAGGACATTGCATTCAAAGCATCAATCAAGATTAGTCATGACACAAGTGAAGATGACAGTGAAGAAGAAACTCGCACTGTAAACGATAAGAAATATAAAAGTTTTAAAACTAACAAAACTTCTAGTGTTTCTTCTTCCAGGTGCTTTGAATGTGGCAAAAAGGGACACATGAAAGGTGATTGTCCAAAACTCAAGAAAGGAAAGAAATCATCTCACAAAAAGAAAGAAAGAGCATATAAAGCTGCATGGGATGATTCAAGTGATGATAGTGATGATGGAAAAGAAGAAGTAGAATGTCTTATTGCTACAACAAATGAAGAAGAAGAAGAAGAGGTAAGTCTTTTTGATCTACCAAAAGAAGATCTAATTGCTAGTCTTCAAGAAACACATGAGAAATATATTGAGTGCAAGAAGAAATTTAAGAAATCAAATAAAGTAAATGATGAGTTAAATGCTAAACTTCTTTCTCTCACATCTCAAAATGAAGATCTCAAAAAGGCTATTGAAGATTATAATATTAAGATGAAATCTGTAGAAGCAAATTGTAATCTTCTTTCCCTTAAAAAGTTAAACTTGCAAACTCAAGTAAATGATTTTTAAAAACAACCTATTTTGTGTACACATCTAGATTATGATATTATTGTGTAAGAAAGAGATTCTTTATTATCTAATCTAGATCAAGCAAAATTAGATATCAAGAAGAAAATGGATGAGATTATGAAGTTACAACAAAAAGTGAGTAGCTTGAGTAACAATAACATTCTTGATAATATCTTAAATGATTCTTATCGTCAAATTGGAAGGAGAGGACTAGGTTATAAGACTAAGGGAAAATCTTATCAAAAACCTAGTTGGAGAAGGACACAAGTGCTAAAGAATCAATCCATGAATGTACCCAAGAACAACTCAACTCCTAGAAAGAGAATTGAGATTGACTCTATTAGTTGTCATTATTGTTTGCATCTTGGACACTACTCTTTTTCATGCCCGTACAAGAAAAGGAATGATGATCTAGCTTGGGTTCCTAAAACTTAGAAGTTTGAATTTGACTACTTGAGATTTGACCTAAACTGATTCTTATACAAATGTCATATCTCAACACAATTGAGTTTTTACTTTCATATTCTTATTTTACTTAGAAACAATTGTTGAAAACAGTTCTAAAATAGTACAAAAACTTTCTCGGTTGAGAAACTGTTCAATCGAGAACAGTGTCGGTCGAGAAATAGTCGACCGAGCAGGTTCTTGTTTTCAAGTTTGCAATAAATATGAACCTATTTTAATTAATCTAGTTTGCTATCAATTTGTTGTTAATGATTGATTTTATATGCAAATCAAGAATGAATCTTGGAGACCATCTTTTCATCAAGACATATGGATCTTTTGCATCATGAATTGTTGAATGAAGGTATAACATTATGTATATGAAATCCTTAAAACATATTGCAAAAGTATTATATGAAGATTGATATTGAACATACTTTCTTCATTAATTTAAAAAGTTTAGCATGTTCATTTACATGGTTTGTATTAAAATTGAAAATCCATGAATCATGAATGAGATTATTTTGATTTACATGTTTTGAAACTAAAAATTATGCACCATGTTGGTATAATCAAGGAATTACTATTTTATCATAGTCCACATGGTTTATCCTAAGTATTTATTGGTCTCTCTATGTAGGAACCATGTGTATTAAAGTTTAAATGGTCATAATCATTGTATTTCATGAAATTACATGCTTCTATCTTGATCATTGTATTGTGGATATGCTTCTTCTGTTCTATCATAATCATTGTGCCATGATCATTATGTTTCATAGGTTTTTCTAAAATGATCTTTGATCCATATATACAAACCATAAATGGATATTGTTTTTTATCATTATGATTCAGCTCATATAGAGATGCCATTTTGCATAAAAAGTAAAACATCATGGCACAAATGCATTTTAAATAAAAAATCTGCAGAAATTATACTTCACATATAAGTGTTCAAATTGGAAATCTACAGAAATTGCCTCTTGGTTGAAATCAAGTTTGACCAAGGGACGCTTTGGTCGAAGTCAAGGTCGAACTAAAATAAGCTTGACAAAATGCTTATTTGTACATCATTTTATTGCACTTAATCTTAGTATCTTGATTCAAAATGTGTTTATCATAATGAAAACATAATTTTAGTGCATAACTCTCATAAAAGGTCAACTTATTATGATCTAATATTGATTGTGACCTTAGAATCCTTAAATTATTTTGACTATAAGATTAAGGGGGAGATCACACAAACTATCTTGATTATAAGATTAAGGGGGAGGTTACAAAATTTTGAGAACGTCATGACCTTAGTATTTTTAATCTTGGTTATGAAAATAAAGGAATATAAATTTCATGAATGTAATATATCTTGTTCTTAATGGAATTCCCTAAACAAATCAGGGCTTAACATCTCGTGCATTTGGTTAGAGATACTTTTCATGTATAAGATTAAAAGGTTATCATGTCATTTTCAGGGCTTAACATCCCTTGCAAAATGGATGAGAAATCAACATGTATCCCTCATGAGCTTAAGGGAACTCGTATCATTTCAAGGCTTAACATCCTTTGAAAATGATTGAGAAACAAATTGTCATAAAATTCGACAATAAATGGTTTACATTTATATTAATCCCTATTTTTAAAACTGAATATCTTAGTTAGGGGGAGAATAGCATTAAATTAAGGGGGAGAAATAAAAGTCATACAAAATGATTTTCTTGGATATCTTTTTGAAATGACAAAGGGGGAGAAATAATATAAAATCAAAAACATAAAATAAAATGAGTTTCATAATATCTCGATCAACACACACTTGCAAAACAAGAGAATGGATACAAAAGGCAAACCTCGGGTAAGAAACTCATATGATTTATATTTCCTTATTTTATATTTAGGAAATGTTTGTCATCTTCAAAAAGGGGGAGATTTTTGGCTAAATTGGACATTATTATAATCCCTTTGTTTCCATGATGACAAATATTTCATTCTTATAGATCTAACGTTCTACTTGAGTGTTGCAGGAATTAGGTGGATGACAAGCTACTTGGAAGATCTATATGCTCAAATTGCTTTAATTCATGACTGTAATCAAATGTAAAAACTTGTACAAGTATATAATGTACAGCTACTTAGACATCATGTAAATCCAGCGTTAGATCTTCCCTAGCCAATCACAACACTTAGATAGGTCATTTCCTATAATAGTGTCACATCTGCACACTCATACACACACTTAGTATCTAGTTCAAAACATTGAAACAGGGTCATTCTCGGTCGGCAAACTCCTCGACCGAGACACTCTCGGTCGACAAATTCCTCGACCGAGATTGACCCAAGTAGCCGTTAGACCCAGCAGACAAGGTGGTTGGGAGTTGGAAATGAATGTTGTAAACACTTGCTCCAGGACGTCCCTCGGTCGACAAATCTTCAATCGAGAAGGACTGTCGATTGACAAATTGTCGACTGAGATGAGTTCTGTCTGCACTTTTCAGAATTAATTAACTAGCCATTGTTAAAGCAACTAATGGTTACCTAACGACTAGTTAAGCACTAAGAACCCCCTAGAAAGTGTCTAGAACGTCCTTAAGCATCCATAGGCCATTCCTATAAATAGGACAAGCCATAGGACACCCAAAGTACACTTGTGCAACACTTGAGCATATACTTACAATTGTCTATTCATTCTTGTGAGCAATAGAGCAATTCCAACAATTGGCTATTTATTCCCATTGCTCCAATTTCGTGTCCTATAGGCTAGCATCTCCTACCCATAGCACTTACACTTTCATATACATTTGTTAGGAGATCAAAATGCTTAATATAGGAAATGAAGCCTTGTGCTACAATGATATTGTAATTTCTGTTTTTCCTTCTTGTTCCTTTATATCTTTTATACTCTCCTTGCTACTCCTAGGGTTGGAGGCTGCAGATTTGAGAGGGTTTGACTTATCAGGTGGAGAAGGGTCTTCTCGATGGAGAAGGGTCTTCTCGATGGAGAAGGTGGACTTTGGACTACTTCAAGAAGGTTGTCTCAACGGGAAGCTACTTCAAGAGGAAGGCTACTTCAAGGGGGGCTTGAGGTTACTTCAAGGAAGGCTGCTTCGAGGTTGGTGAGACTACTTCTAGGTGTAGGCTGTCTGAAGGGTTTGGTGAAAGTATTGTAATTTTATGTAATATCCTTGTGAGGTAATAAAATTTAATACTTTCAAAATCCCGGTTCGGTAAGCAACCGGGTAGTGGACTGACTGCCTTAGTATTTGGTAAGGTTGGAAACACTCTAAATCCTTGTCCCCTTGTCCAATATTTTTGTGGTTGGTTGCTTTGTTTAAATTATTATTAAAATATCATAAAACCCTATTCACCCCCTCTCTAGTGGTTTTTTTTCAAGTGTTGGCGGTTATATTCTACACCACCCTAATAAAGCATGAGGTGATGAGAGTCGTCTTTTAGTTCTTTGAATTGTGTTCTTGCTCTCCCATCAGCTTCTCCCACATTCTGTGACTGTTGTACCTGACGGTGTCCTTTTCTCTAGGCACAACAGAGCATGCATGTACTTCTTCAGTTGTTCTGATGAAGATTGTGTTGAGAATGGCCTATGTGATCATCTGAGACTTTCCTCCTAGTCTCACTTCTAGTTTGAAGTTGCCACTGCCCTTGTTGCATTCTTTGTCATTGACTGGGAACTTCTCTAATGACGACATGAATTCTGCCGCCAGTTGTATTAGAGAGGGGGCTTCTGAGGTGCATAGGGTGTGCAGATTTTTACTTTCCAAGAAGTTGATTACCTTGTCGTAGTCTCCCATCTTCTTGAAGTACTCAACATCCAAGTATCTTGTAGGCTTGAACCCCTTGGTCTACATTATCTAGTCAAACTGTGACTGGTGTATCAGATCTCTTAGCACGAATGATGGCCTTTGCTGGTTGAGGGACATCTCCTCTGTCTCTTCTACCTCCTCAAGGACTGCTTCTTTCTCCTACCTTTTAATCTCTCTACAACTATTTCTTTCATCTTCTTGCTACTTTTTGCTTCCCTGGTTTCAGCTTTCCTCTTTTCCAATTTCCTTAGCTCAGTTTTGGGAGGTAGATATTCAGAAGTCTCCATCTGGGATGTGTTCGAGGACTCCTCTAACTCTTCTGGCATTTTGTGGGCCAGAATGTAGTCGTACTTCTTCTTCATCAGCTGCAACTGAAGCCTTTTTGCTGGGGAGAGGTTTGGGTTATCCTTCAATGCATTTGTTATCTTTTCTAGGATTTCCTCTACCCCTTTCAATGTGGTTGTCTTCTTCATCAACGTGTCTTCAGTTGAGGTTGACATTCTGAAAGTTTCAACATTAATTTTATTGTTAGCATAATTGTATTAGCCTTTAATTCATCATCATCTATTTTATTTTATTATCATATATATATGTATATAAATAAAATTTTTTCATTCAATGTTGATAATGTTGTGACTGCGGCCTTAAACAAGAAGTTGTGTCGCACCCAAGGCTGGTGTGGCGACCACGACACCTCTAAGCTTAGGCATCGAACCATCAAAATGGTATGCCGTGACCACGATCGTCACTCGACTGACTTTCATGCTTAAAGAGTGTCGCGACCGTGGCTAAGGAAATGGTGTTGCGCTCATGACAGAGGAGTACCTATTCAACTGAAGAAATGGCGATAGCGGTCTTAGTCCCCGTTCAAGGGTCCATCAACCAAGGCCAAAGCGGAGGGATCCCGCAAGTCAAATCACATCACTTAAACTCAATTCTAGGTTAAATAACACCAGATGAATCATGTCTGTGGGAAAATGTCAGAGAGCATCATCTAACTAGATACAGTAGAGGCATGGCGGTCGTTGTGGCGTTACATAGATCGATAGCCCATTTAATGCACGAAAAAGGTGACAAAGCCTAAGAAAAATGGGGAGTCGCAAAGAGAGGGGTCTAGAAAATGCCTAATGAGTACCTCATTTAGGTTAAATGGCTCAAATCAACGGTGGATATGGAAGCTGGAGGGGAGTTGCTACAGCAGAAATGCGACTCAGTCGGTAGAGGTCTGAATTGAGCTCATTTGTCATCTCATGCACTTGCGTCAAGGAGTATAGTTTGATTGTTTGGGAATCTCAGAGAGTTATGATCAAAAGAAGAACCCTGGTGTCGAAGGGTTTTAACTATATATACTCTTGGGTCACTGCGAATGTGACCACGATAGAAGGAAAGTTGTGATCGTGTCCATGCGTGCTAAGAGTGGGCACTGGGATCGTGGTAGACCTCGACCACGGCTCATGTCGTGACCGGGGTCCAAACCGCAACCACAACCCTTCCAAACCAAATTAACAAAAATCAAATGAACCAAATTAACAAAAATCAAATTAACTAGTACTTCCCACAATGCCTCTTTGGTAGAGAGGAATTAAAATCCATACTATATTTACACTCCTACTAGATGTGAAAACTTGAAATATTGAAAGACAAGAGGTACATAGCTCATTATACTAAAGTACAAGATAAGGAAAACATGAATTAAGAAAAGCAGCAAAAACTTGGGTTGCCTCCCAAGAAGTGCTTATATAAAGTCTTTAGCTTGACTTTCTCTATCATCTGCCTTCACTTTCCTTCAGTAGGTGGATTTACTCCCTCATTCATTCCACTTGTTACTGGGATGGTTTCCCCCAAACTGAGCTCTATCCTTCTTACAGAAGCTTCGTCTTCATAGTATCTTTTCACTCTCTATCCATTCACTTTGAAGGTTCCTGTCTTGTCTCCCACTATCTCCATCACCCCCGATGGGTATATTTTCACTAAAAAAAGGGTCTGACCACCTTGTTCTCAGCTTTCCAGGAAATAATCTGATACTTGAGTTGAATAAAAGGACCTTGTCTCCTTCATGAACATCTTTGTTCTTCATATGGGTGTCATGCCAGACCTTTGTTCTCTGCTTATAAATCCTTGTGTTCTCATCAGCACAGTCTCAACTCTTCGAGCTCTTGGAGTTGAAAGAATCTTTTCTGACCAGCCTTATCGAGGTCCATGTTCAAAAACGTGAGATCCCACAAGACTTTGTATTCAAGTTTGACCGGTAGATGACAAGACTACCCATAAATTAACCTATAGGGTGTCGTACCTATAGGTGTCTTATATGCAGTGCAGTAAGCCCAATGTGCATCATCAAGTTTCCAGGACTAGTCCTTCCTAGTACGATTGATAGTTTTTTCTAGTATCTGTTTAATATGCATGTTTGATATTTCAACCTGCTTCAATGTTTGGGAGTGATACGGTGTTGCAACTTTATGTTTCACCCCATACTTTCTCAATAGAGCTTCAAACTGCTTTTTACCGAATTGTGACCCTCTATCTCTTATAATATTGTGTGGTACTCTGAAGTGTGGGAAGAAAGTTTTCTCGAAAAGCTTAATGACTGCCTTAGAGTCGCATGTTTGAGTGGAGATAGCCTCAACCCATTTGGAAATGTAATTGACAACAACAAGTAAGTATTGGTTCCCTTTCAGTGACAGAAAAGGTCCCATGTAATCGATCCCCCATACATTGAAAATTTTGACATCCTCCCAATCTACCACTGGCATTTCATTCCTTCTACTTATGTTTCCTATAAGCTGACATTCCTTGCATGTTTTGACAAATGATGCAATATCCTTGAAGAGCGTTGGCCAGTAAAATCCTGATTACAAAACCTTTGTAGCGGTCCTTTCACCTCCGTGGTGTCCCCCATAAGGTGAGGAGTGGCATTCCTTGAGGATTAAAGATACCTTTTCTTTTGGTATGTATCGATGATATAAGTTGTCAAAGCACCTCTTGAATAGCAGAGGGTCATCCCAATAGTAATTTTTCAACTCAGAGAATAACTTCTTCTTTTGATCATATGCTTTCTCCAGTGGAAGTTGTCTACATGCTAAATAATTACAAATATCTACGAACCAAGGTAGGCTCTTCTCTTCCGATTGAGCCATCAAAAGAGCTTCGTCGACATAGTTATCATTCATTGGCAATTGGTTTCCTTCATAAAAAATTATCCTCAATAGGTCCGCGACCACATTTTCTTTTCCCTTTTTGTTAATGATCTCATGGTCAAATTCTTGTAGTAACAAGGACCATCGCAAAAGTCTTGGCTTGTGTCCTTTTTCTGCATTAGGTATTTTATCACCCCGTAATTAGTGTACACTTTTACCTTTGATCCCACCAAGTTTAATCTGAACTAATCAAAAGCAAATATAATAGCCAGCATTTCTTTTTCAGTTGTTGTGTAGTTTACTTGGGCTTCGTCCAAGGTTCTACTTGCATTGCAAATCATATGATGTTTCTTATCTTTCTTTTGTCCAAGGACTACCCCAATGGCGTAATCGTTAGCATCACACAAGATCTCAAAAGGTAGCTCCCAATCTGGTGCTTGTAGGATAGGTGATGTCATTAATGCTCTTTTAAGGGTATTGAAGGCATCTAGACATTTGCTGGTAAACTCAAACTCTAAATCTTTAATCAGTAGATTTGATAATGGTTTGGCAATCTTAGAGAAATCTTTTATGAATATTCTATAATATCCTACATGTCCCAAGAAAATTTGTACTCTTGTGACCAAATTTGGTGGCGAGAGTTTGGATATGGCTTCAATCTTACTTTAATCTACTTTAGTTCCTTTCTTGGAAACCTTGTGACCTACCATGATACCATCATGAACCATGTAGTGGCATTTCTCCCAATTTAGGACAAGGTGCTTTTCTTCACAATGATACAACACTAATGATAGATTTCTTAGGCATGCTTCAAAATCTATCCCATATACAGAGAAGGCGTTCATGAAGACTTCTACTATGTATTTCAGAAGGTCTGAAAACATGGATATCATAAAACGTTGAAAAGTCACAGGTGCGTTACACAAACCAAACGACATCCTTTTGAAGGCATAAGTGCCATAAATTCAGGTAAAAGTTTTCTTTTCTTGATCGTTGAGATAAATCGGTATTTGATAGAATCCCAAATATCTATCCAGAAAACAAAAGTATTCATGGTGAGTTAGCCTCTCTAGGACTTGGTCTATGAATGGCAGAGGGAAGTGATCCTGCTTGGTAGTTGTATTTAGCTTGCGATAGTCAATGCACATACGCCAGCCTGTTACTATTCTCATTGCTACATCATCTTCGTCTTCTCCTCATATCATAGTCATTCCACCCTTCTTGGGCACCACATGGATGGGGCTAACCCAATTGTTGTCGCTTATCGGGTAGATGATCCCAACATCTCACAACTTTATAACTTCTTTCTTTACGACTTCTTTTAACATTTGGTTTAGCTTTCTCTGTGGTTGAGATGGAGGCTTAGTTGTTTCTTTGAGACGAATTATGTGCATGCATAGGGTTGGGTCACGGACTTTGATGTCTTATACAAAATACTGTATAGCCTTCCTATACAACCTGAGTTCATTTAACAACTTCTCCAGTTGGTCATCTATTAAGTTGGCATTAACAATCACTGGATTCCTTTCTTCTTTGTCTAGGAATTCATATTTCAGCCCCTCCAGAAGAGCTTTTAATTCTAGTTTTGTCTTTGGTGATTCCTTCTCCTCAGGTATTTTGTAACGTACTAGATCTCAAACCCTACCCTAGAAGTTGACATTTTGGACTTAGCCAAACAAGGTTGAAGGTTAGATGATAAATAGATGTTTAGTATGATCCTAATGAGATAATACATGAATTTATCACCCTAATGTAGCCTAATGTTATCACATTAGTCTTAGGTTAATAATGGATACATAAAATATCCCACATAACTCAGTTTGGTGGTAATATGAAGATAAGGAATTTTATTGGATGAATGATTTAGATAATGATTCGTTAATGGGACATTTGAAATATCTCATAAAAGAAGTCTCAAAAGTGGAAAGAAAATTCGAAATCTACATATAAAAATTAGCCTACATGTCAAATTTCATCTAATTTGGACTACCTTGAAATATTAGGAAAAGTGGAGAGAGAAAATGAGTAAAAGGCATAAGTAATGAATAATGTGATTATATAACTACAAAATATGTAAATAAATTAATATTCAAGACATCAAATATAACTTGTGGATGAAGTTTGGTCCAATTTTGATGTTGTTTGTGCAAGTTATGCAATTTTAGGTACATTCTGGACTTTTATGCAATTTACCCAATTGGGAGACTTTATTTGCAAATTATCACATGCATTATAATACTTATAGATTGCCTTACCATTCTCAAGTTTTTGAACCATAGGGTGCCTAGTTGCACCTTAGTTTGAAGGTGTTTCTTTCCAAGGACATTTTAGGGATTACTCTCTTTATAAATGAGCTTATCTTTAGAAGCTATCAACCAATGGGGTTAGTTTTTTTGATTGGAGGTCGGTTGGGATGGCCTATAAGTGTCCATAAATTGACATTTGATATTCAAGAAGCCTCTATGAGATTTCCTCTTGCATGGCCATGAAATCCCTAGGCTAAGGACACATGGAAAGCTCCATGGACACCTCATGCTTGACTTCTTCCTTATCCATAATGGTTTGCATGTCTATAGGAACCCTTAGCATTGGATACATGGAAAGTAACTTGACACCTCATGCTTTACTTCTTCCTTATCCATAAAGGCTTGCATGTCCATGGACACCTTATACATGACACATTGAAAGTCTCATAGACACCTCATATTTGACCTCTTCCTTTATATAGCCATATCTCCCCCTTCCCAACTCCCAATTCGAAAACTCTTACTCTCCTTTATTTCCTCTAGCTTATAACATCATTCCTACTTGATGCGAGGATTTTGAGTCATTTTCATAGGCTTGTTTATATTGGTTTTATGTGTGTTCTTTTCATATTTTTGACTAATTTCACATAATTCACTTCTTTTAGCCTATAATCCCGTAACACATTAAATTTACCTTATTTTACCTGATTTTGTATTAATGATCATATTTATCAAATTTGATTGGTATTCTTCTCTTTGTTTTAGGCAGTTCGCATATCTGGATTCGTCGATACCATCGAGACGGGAGGTCGATACCATCGACCTGACCACAGTGACTTTGCCAGAAAAGAAGAAGAGCCTGTGGATACCATCGACACACGTCGATGGTATCAAGCTTGCCTCATCAAGATGAGCTCTAGTGATGGATTCCATAGAAAAAGCGACGTTTAAAGAGTCGATACCATCAACTACCTGTCGATGTTATCGAGATGACAACAGCGTGCTAGGTATCAACATGTCGATACCATCGACACAAGGGTTGATGGTATTGAGCCATATTCAGAGAAGATGCCAGAAATAAAAGGAGTTTGGCTACCCCAGGGCGGCGATACCATCGACCCGCGTCGATGGTATCGACGTCGTCAGATCAAGATTTGGTAAAGATTGTGTCTAATCATACAGTGGTGATTTTTGGGCGACCTAAAGTGGTGCATATACCTAATTAAGGCGGCCCTAAGCAATCTATCATGTCATTAGTCATTGCACAAGTCTCTAGGAGGAGGGGAGAGAAGAACAGAGCCCAGATCCACTCCCCGATCGTTCCGAGAGCTGCATAAGGAGTTTTCCACCGCCGATAGGCTGTAGATCGCACATTTTACGTCAAGGAACGCCCAGATCTCCTCCGTTCAGGGGTTTACATCACTTTCATTCACATTTTCTCCATGTTTTCCCTTTCTCTCATCATGTCTTTCACTGAGATGAACATGCGGGGCTAATCCCCTTTATTTTTAGGACCGGGAGTAGTCCGGGTGATTGTTGTATGGCATTTTTACCATAGTATTTCATAATTTGTCTCTTAAATCCGTGGTATGATTTTTTTTTCTCCATTATATCATTATGATTGATCACCCAAATGATAATTTAATGCCTTTAATTACTTTGAAAGAAGAATTAACGGTTGAAAAGAGACGAAATTCACATTAACTAATAAATCCTTTGAACAAGGTGATGTACAGTTAATGGTGGAAATCCAGAGTATGGTCTTCGTGAACCTAGTTTAGGGTATAGGTTACTACTATCATGGAACTGACCTAGATTTAGGTAGTGAGTTGTATCACAACAGTGAACAATTCTAAATACATGCCACTACTCGGAATGAGAGATGGATTAGGTTAACTATCTGAAAATAAATACAATGAGAACCTGTGGTGAAACTGTAATCCTAAAGATTCCCTTTTGAATTGATTAAACCAAACATTTAATCGATCTCTCTATTTTATTTTACTTTTATTTTCTTTTCAATCAAATCTAAAATCTTTTTAATTGGTCTAGCTGATTGCAAGTAGTTAGTAGTAGTCTACCAACAATTACGTTTCCCTAAGTTCAACTCGAGCCTCACAAAGGCCTATACTACTCTGACGCGTGCACTAGCGTTATACGCATGATAAAATCATGTCAAGTTTTTGGCGCCATTGTCGGGGAGACGGAAATTGTTGGCACTAAGAGTGCTATAAGAGGCCACTCTAGGCTACCCTTTTCTTTTAATTACAATTTTTTATTTGTGCAATTAATTATCTATTTTTCAGAAATCTATATTCGTCTAGCACTGTACTTAACTAAATATATCACTTTGTAAGTACTAGTGCATGGTGAGTACGCGTAGCAAAGACTACACGTAGTCCTTACTAGAGGTCCCATTTTTGGGATCAGACGACGAGGAGCACTACATTCAGAATCAATTCAAGGGAGTGCATTCAGATTCTGAATAAAGAAGAGATGGCTGAAGAAAAGACGATATGGGAAAGGATCAAGGCGTCTTCTTCCTCTACATCGAAAGGGTCGATCAAGAGGTAGGCAATCAACATCCCGAATTATAAAATTGATCCGGCACTAATAAATCTAGTCAAAACTCAAGAATTCCATGGACTAAAGAATGAAGATCCAGTGGCCCACATAAGCACTTTCGTGGAAAATTGTGATATGATCAAGATCGATCATTTTCCGCAAGAGACAATGTATCTGAAACCATTCCCAAGTTCTCTTACAGGAAATACAAGAGAGTGGTTCTATAATTTAGATGATGAGATTGTTGAGACGTGGGATCAGATGATTGAGGTCTTTTTCGAACGTTTCTTCCCACCTAAGAAAACTAATGATTTAATCAGAAAAATCAACAACTTTACTCAGAATGCGGGTGAAACTTATTTAGAAACCTGGGAAAGATTTCAAATAATGCTGAGAAGATGCCCTCATCATGGTTTAGACAAGGAAAAATAGGTGAAGATTTTCTACTTCGCGCTCAATGAGCATGACAGAAGCAATTTGGATTCAGCAGGATCATGATTTTTTCTTAACAATACAGATACAAGGTGTTGGGAGATTCTTAAGAAAATGGCAAAGAAGAAGTCTTGGGGTACCAGAGATGCACCTGAGCAAGTTAGATCTATAGGGGATGCTAAATCCATCAAAGAACTGAATGACAAGATGGACCTTATTGCAAAGAAACTTCTGGCTAAAGAAAATGAAGAGTCTGATGATGAAGCACATGTGGAATTCATGCGTCAGCAATAGGGATATAGGAATAATGACTATTCTTGGAGGAAGGATAAGAAATTTTCTTGGAAAGACCCCAACAATTTCTTGCAGGATCCGGAAGCTAAGCCACAACCCACTGTAGAAGAAAAGAGCAATGAGTTTCTCAATCAAGTAATCAAGCAGAATCAAGAGCTGATGAACACATTTGGCCAATAGATTAAGCAACAAGGAGAATTTATGAATCAATTTGGGCAAACTTTACAGAGTCATTGGGCTCAAATGAGGACTCTTGAGACATCTTTAGCACAGATGGCAGCTGAGATAGCGAATCTGAAGAAGCCAACACAACAAGGTTTTCTGGGAAATACCAACATTCCAGGAGGGAATCAGCAAGCTAAGGCAATTTTGTTGAGAAGTGGAAAAAAGGTTTTAAACTCTAAGGTCGATGAACCAAGCACAAAATAGCCGGAAGCAACGGGCGAGGCCACTGAGGAAGTCACAATGTCAGAAATAGTGGATGATGTTGCAAAGAAGCCCACTGAAGAGGCTATTGTGGAGAAGGATAAGGATACCATGAAGCCTTATGTGCCACCCCATCAGAGGGCACAAGTTGTTCTTGTCCCTTATCCCAACAGTCTTAAATCTAAGAAAGTTGATGCTCAGTTCAAGAAATTTCTGGACAATTTTTGAAAGCTCTCTGTTAATATTCTGTTACTAGAGGCGATTGAGGAGATACCTTCGTATGGTAAATTCCTAAAAGATATAATCACCAAGAAGAGGAAGATTCCTGATACTGAGGTGGTAGTTCTTAAAGAGCAGGTTAGCACATTTATTTTGGGCTCATTGCCACCAAAATGACAAGATCTGGGTTGCTTCATTATTTCATGTTACATAGGTAAGGTGAAATTCGGCGAAGCATTGTGCGACTCTGGGGCAAGTATTAATTTGATGCCTCTTTCTACTTTCAAGAAGCTAGGACTTAAAGAATCTAGGAAAAGCAACATGATGATTCAACTAGCAAATAATTATGTGGTTAGGCCATATGGCTTTTGTGAGGATGTCATGGTAAAAGTTGATAGATTTGTGTTCCCAGTGGATTTTTTAGTCATGGAGATGCAGGATGAGAAAGGGAATGAGTTTCTCTTAGAAAGACCCTTCCAGGCTACTGCCGATGTGATACTACAAATGGGTAGAGGTCGTTTGACATTGGGAATAGCTGATGACAGTTTTGAGATGGTCATGCCACCAAACACAAAACAATCACAGGCGAAGGAATAATGTCGCAAGGTGAAGCACTATGATCAGAAAATTTCCCTCTATTTAGGAAAGCCATTTCTGGATATGGCTCATGTTATGACCAAGGTAGACAAGGGAACACTGGCCGTGGACATTATGGAACAAACCAAAGTAGTGTCTCTTTGTAAAGCTGTGGGTTACCCAAATGATGAAGAGGATGAAATTCCTCTATCTACTGAGGATGATGCTATAAAAGTTTCTATGATCGATTCACATCCGAAATTGCCCCTCGAAGCATGCCTATTCAACATCATGGATGATTGGATAAGAAGCACATCCTTACAAGAATGTGTGAAAATGCTTCAGGTGTTCCTGTGCTATTATGCTAAGCACTATGAGGATCTTGGACCGCTGCCACCACCGATGCAATCTTCATTGATCTTCCCGCCTGAGTTGGAACTTAAGCCGTAACCCCCCCACTTAAAGTATGTCTTCTTGGAGGATGATGAGAAGCTTTCGGTGATTATATCGGCATATCTGAGTGTTGATGAGGAAGAACAATTAATAATCATGTTGAAGAACCACCATGGTGAATTCGGGTGGTCAGTTTCTTATATTAAGGGGATTTCCCCTATTCTTTGCCAGCACAAGATCCGGCTCGAGGAAGGAGCCAAGCATGTGATTCAGCCACAACGTCGACTTAACCCGAGCATGATGGAGGTCGTCAATAAGGAGGTAATTAAGCTCCTTTCTGTGGGAATCATCTATGCCATTTCCGATTCGTCATGGTTAAGCCCAACACAAGTGGTCTCTAAAAAGGGGGGAATCACTGCTACTCATAACTTGTTAAATGAGCCTGTCACTACCCGATTGGTAACCGGGTGGCATGTTTGCATTGACTCCAACGTTTAAATTTTGTTACTTTAAAAGATCATTTTCCCCTCCCATTCATCGATCAAATTTTGGAGCGGCTGGCTGGCCGCTCTCATTTTTGCTTTTTAGATGGCTACTCCGGTTACAACCAGATCTCCATTGATCCTAAGGACCAAGAGAAGTCTACCTTCACTTGTCCTTATGGAACCTTCGCATACCGTCGCATGCCTTTTGGTCTGTACAACACACCGACCACTTTTCAGCGCTGCATGCTTGCCATTTTTTCTGACATGGTTTAGCGTTGTTTAGAGGTTTTCATGGACGATTTTTCCGTATATGGTGCATCGTTTGATGTGTGTCTGTACAACTTAGATAAAGTTTTGCAAAGATGTGAGGACACACATCTAGTTCTCAATTGGGAAAAGTGTCATATGATGGTTAGTGAAGGGATTGTGATGGGACACAAGGTGTCTAGAAATGGGTTGGAGGTGGACCCAGTCAAGATTGAGATTATTTCAAAACTACCCCCACCGAATTCGGTGAAAGGGGTAAGGAGTTTTCTCAGTCATGCATGTTTCTATAGCCGTTCATTAAAGATTTCTCAAAAATTGCTAAACTATTGTCTGAATTGCTTGAGAAAGATGCGGTGTTTGATTTCAATGAAAAATGTTTGGATGCTTTCAATGTACTTAAGGAAAAATTGATTTCTGCACCGGTTGTTCAAACGCCGGACTGAACTAAGCCTTTCGAGCTCATGTGCGATGCATCGGATTTTGCAGTAGGGGTTGTTCTTGGGCAGTGTTTTGAGAACAAACCCGCGGTGATTTTTTATGCATCGAAGACTTTAAATGAGGCGCAACTTAATTACACCACCACTGAAAAGGAACTTCTCGTTGTGGTTTTTGCATTTGAAAATTTTTGGCAATACTTAATAGGGTCAAAAGTTATATTATAGACGGACCACGCCGCCATAAAATACTTAATGGAAAAGAAAGATGCCAAACCTAGATTGATTAGGTGGATCTTATTGCTGCAAGAATTTGACATTGAAATTAAGGATAAGGCGGGCGTAGAGAATGTGGTCGCGGACCACTTGTCCCAGTTAGAGCGGATAGATGAGAGGGATATCAATATACCAATTATTGAGACATATCTTGATGAGAAAATCCTCTCTTTAAAATCTAAGGATCCGTGGTTTTCATACATTGTTAATTATCTTGCATGTAAAGGAATCCCAGATGATTGGACTTATCATGAGAAAAAGAAAATTTTCCATTCGTTAAGATATTATTTCTGGGATGATCCTATTTTGTTGAGACAATGCAGGGACGACATTTTGCGCAGGTGTGTACTGGAGGTTGAATATGATAGTGTGCTTAGTCATTGTCATACACTTCCCATCGATGGTCATCATGCGAGCTCAAGGACGGCGGCCAAGGTGTTAGAGAGTGGTCTTTATAGGCCTACACTCTTCTGCGATGCTTATGACTATGTGAGAAGATGTGATTCTTTTCAAAGGAAAGGTAACATCTCAAAGTGGCAAGAGATGCCCCTCAACGTGTTTCAAGAAGTAGAGGTATTTGATCTAGGGGGCATCGATTTCATGGGACCCTTTGTGTCCTCAAATTCAAATTTATACATTTTGCTTGTTGTTGATTATGTATCGAAGGGGGTAGAGGCAGCACCCACAAGGACTAACGATGTGGCTGTAGTGTGCAGGTTTGTGAAAGATCATATTTTCTACAGGTTTGGTGTGCCGCGGATGATCATTAGCGATGGACGCACCCATTTCACAAATTGGAAATTTGCTATGTTATTGAGAAAGTATGGGGTGAAGCACAATGTGGGTACCCCATACCACCCACAAACACAAGGGTAGGTCGAAGTGTCGAATAGAGAAATTAAGAAGATTTTGGAACACACAGTGGCCTCGACAAGGAAGAATTGAAGTCACTCCTATCGGATGCATTATGGGCATATCGAACTGCATTTAAAACACCTATAGGCACCACGCCTTTTAGGTTGGTTTATGGGCGGGCCTGTCATTTTCCGGTGGAATTAGAACACAAAGCGCATTGGGCTCTAAGGAAGCTTAATATGAGTTATGATGATGTAGGGAATAAGAGAATGTTGGAGCTCAATGAGCTAGATGAGCTGAGGATGAACGCTTATGAGAACTCAAGGATCTACAAAGAAAGAACAAAGCAAATCCACGATTGTCACATTCAACTGCGTGTTTTCAAAAAGGGTGATCGCGTGTTGTTGTTTAACTCGAGATTGAAATTACATCCCAGGAAATTGAAATCCTGGTGGAGTGGCCCGTTTGTGGTGGAAGATGTACATCCCCACGGTGCTATTATGGTGAGAGACGGAGAGCAATCATTCTTGGTGAATGGGCAACGATTAAAGCTCTATTATGAAGAAGATTTCACAAAGAAGGTACATAAGGTTAAATTCATGGCGCTCGATGGAGAATAAAAGGGCTAATTTCATCTAGCCTAAGACGTTAAAGTAGGGCGCTTGTTGGGAGGCAACCCAACCATTGGTATTTCATTTATATTTAGTTAATTTTTAGTATTTTTCTTAAATTTTGTAGTTAAGTTTGTAAAAATGATGCCCTGATGCGTGTGCTAAGTGTGCAGTACTGATTGGGTTTCGATACCATCGACCCTTGTGTCGATGGTAGCGATGATGGTACAGAGCGGTATCTATAGAAAATTTGCTCCGTCAATACTATCGACAAGCTCGTTGATAGTATCGACTCACCATCAGGTTGAATGATGAAAAAATGCTGAAGCAGGTCGATAGTATCGACTCCAGTGGTGATACTCACGAGATGTCTAGAGATTTTCAGACGAATTTGTCTCAGTAAAATCAATACCATCGATGGGGAAGTCGATGGTATCGACCTGATAGCAGCAACAAAGCGTCGCTTAGGCCTCGTGAGGTTAAATGCCACATAAAGTGTCGATACCATCGACATCTCGTCGATGGTATCGACGTGACACGTCACCAATCCATGAGATGACATCAATGGAGGCTGCCAAATCAAGGAAAACAATCCATGGGATGGGTCGATACCATCGACCGGCGTCGATGGTATTGACATGTCATTGATTCGGGCCCCCACATCCAGCCATCAACGACCGTCGATAGTAGCGAAGACCCAGATTGTGCTACATATATTGATACCATCGACACCCCATCGATGGTATCGACGGGTCAACAGTGGCGCCGAGTTCAACTATAAAAGGAGAAGTTGATTTCATTTTCTCTTCACACCTTCAGCGCTTCTCCCCTCAACTTGTGCATCGAGCATTGTTGAGCAATCGGAGGCCTTCATTGAGCATTGAGGGATCAAGATATCTTCCCCAAGCTTTGCACCGAGTGGAGATCTTCTTCTCCAAACTTCATCGAGCTCTATTTCTTCTTCTCCATTCCTTTCTATTCATGATGGTGAGGACGGCAGGGGCTTCTTCTTCTTCATGGGCAGCCCCGATGGAGATTGAGACGTTCGTTCCTCCACCACCCGGCTCCATTCCTCGTCCGAGGATAGTTCATCCCTCGGTGGACATAAAGAAGATCTATGAGGAGTTGCTAAAGTGAAAAATTGAATCGACCCGATATGTTGATCGGGCCATGATTCGTGACCATGGGTTTGAGGCCAACTTTGCTTATGTCCTTCAAGGGCAAGCGAAGCATACAGACAGGATGTTTGACGATGTCCAGTACCATTCCGAGGGCCACCCCTTTTTCGGCGAGTGGCTGACTTATAAGGAGTTAGTGGTGGAATTCATGCCTTCGCTTGATATCAACGTTGTGCCCAACGACCTTATCGCCACCGATAGGGAGTGGATAAAAGGGCGAATGTATTTCCATATCTACAACAACAACTACACCATCACCCTCAACAAGTTCAATTCTATCTATAACTGGTATCATGATCCCCACCAGCACCGGAGGCCAGACAGTCGGGCGGACTATGATGCAATATTTGCTGATCTGGTGACTACTCCGGCAGGAAAGTCAATAAGCTTCCACAATGTCGCCGTGGCTGATTTCGAGCACCCGTTCGTTCACATTCTACACCAAATGTTTTTTTTTGGTGAACCCAGCGTGTGTCTCATATCATTAAAAAAGGAAAGAACCTAGTATTTACAATGCCTGGGCCTAAGCCCCTATAGAACAAAACAAAAAAAACAAGAGGCAATTACCAGAAAGAAGAAACTAAACTATCTGTACAGAAATTACGGGTGAACCAGCTTAGTATCTATGCAAATAGCTTTCCAAATATTCAAGGGAGTTCTTCTTAGACCACCAAAAACTCTGAAATTCCTTTCCTGCCAAATCCTTTGAAGGATAAGGCCTGCTGCCATCTTCCTCTCACCCGAGAACTTCAGAACATCTTCTAGCCGCTTTGGTTTGACAAAGAATTTACTATAGAACAGATTCCATATCTCCAGGCTAAACGAACATTTAAAGAGCAGATGCCCCATATCTTCATCTTCCGCACAACAAAGAACGCACCTAGCAGCCATAGAATAGCCAATCCTCTTCAAATAATCACATGTCAGTAGCTTTTTCAAAAAGCATTTCCAGAGAAAGAAGGAACAACTCCTCAGAAACTTGGCCTTCCACACCCAATCTGCCCAGCTGACCTTCTCACTACTCCTTCTAGCAATCCCCCAACCATCCTTGAGTTTAAACTCATTCTTGTTCTTGTATAGGATGACGTCCTCTCTACCAGATAAAACCTTCATATTAGCAATAGCTCTGCAGATCACATCAACCCCTCTAATGTCCGAAAGATCCCAACTGTCGTTCAAAATACAGTCAGAAATGCTGCAGAAGGGACCTTTCCCCATTCTAAGGATAAGCTGCTCATCACAGACATCCAGGAGAGTTTTGTTTCCAGGAATTAACCAGGGATCGTGCCAAAATAGGAATTTTTTACCATTCCCAACAGCAAACTCAACATTACTTCTCAGCAAATTCCTAACACTCAGCAAATTTCTCCACATCCAAGAGCTCGTAGACTTACAACCAATCGACCACACAAACCCTTTCTTAATATACTTCTCATGCAGCCATCTCACCCAAAGGGTCTCCTTCTTATTAGCAACATCCCAAAGATTTTTCAGAACACCAGCTTTAGACCAATCACCCACCAAACGAACACCCAAACCACCTTCACATTTTGGTTTACAAATCTGTTCCCAAGAAACATTATGTAAGTGCTTCTGACCATCCGAGTCCCCCCAAATAAAGTTTCTCATATGCTTCTCAATATCCGAAACAACTGCCTTAGGCAATGGGAAAGCAGCAGACCCAAAAATATGATAGGTAGAAAACATCGAAATGACTAATTCCACTTGACCAGCAACAGAGAGCAATTTACCTTTCCAAGAATCCAACCTCTTCTTAATCTTATCAGTGATAGGGGCACACATATCCTTAGTCAGATGACCAGTAAAGAGGGGCAGACCCAAATACCTAACAGGAAGATCACATCTCACAAAACCAAGAATCTTTTCAATGTCATCGCCCAAACTACCAACACCTATACTAAGGAAAAGCTGACTCTTTAGATTATTGAGCTTGAGACCAGAAATACTACAAAACGTGTCCAACACCTTAGCAAGCTGACTTGTATTATTAGAATCCGCTTTTGAGAATAAGAGCAAATCATCATCAAAGATAATATGAGAAACACCAAAATTGTCTGAAGCTTTGATGGGATTAATCAAATTGGTATTAACAGCCACATCCATAACTGAGGTGAAACCTTGCATAGCAAGCACAAAAAGGTAGGGGGCTAAAGGGTCACCCTGCCTAACCCCATTGGAAGCCTCAAAAGGAATAGAAGGTGATCCATTGATGAGAACTTGAAAGGATGTCGTATTGAAGCAAGATTCAATCCAAGAAATCCAACAAGAGGGAAAGTTCATCCTCTCCATAAGAAAAAAAACGTAATCTCTCCGCCCACTATCATATGCCTTCGATAAATCAGCTTTAAGACACAAAAAAGCTGGGCCATTAGAGACAGGAAAAGAACTCAACATCTCGTTAGCCAAGAGAATAGCATTGCTTATGACTCTGCCTTTAATAAAAGCAACCTGATTCTTCGAAATGAGACAAAGAAAAATATCTCGCTGCCTATTGGCCATAACCTTAGTAATGATCTTAAAGATAACATTACACAAGGAAATAGGCCAAAAGTCTTTAAGATTAGAAGCCCCTTGAACTTTGGGAATGAGGGTGATGAACGATCTATTGCATTCATGAAGTAACTTACCAGTGTCAAAAAAACTAAGAATAGCTTTAGTGACCTCCGCACCCACAATCGGCCAACAAATTTTAAAGAAAGCACCATTAAAACCATCTGGACCCGGGGCCTTATCCCCATTCATTTGCCTGACCACCAAATCAATTTCCTCCTTAGTGACCCACCTCCTAAGGTACGTACCCTGTTCTTCCGTCAAAGTGGGTAAAACCCAATTATCATCCCAATGAACAACACTAGAATCAGTAGAGTTGAAGAGATTCTTATAATAACCCACAACACAATCAAAAATCCCTTCTTTATCACAGATGGTTTTATCACCTTCATGAATAATAAATATCCCATTGTGAATTCTCCTTGTTTTAAGAGAAGCATAGAAATACGAGGAATTCCTATCCCCTTCCTTAAGCCAAATAGACCTAGACTTTTGTCTTAAGAAGATCTCCTCATCAAGCAGTGCTTTACTGAAAGCTTCCCTCAGCTCAATCAACTTCTTTTGAAGACATGGATCATCAGGAAACCTATCAACCTCCTTCTAAGCCTCCAAAGCTTCTACTTCCGCCTCTTTGCCTTTAGAATAAAAATTACCAACCTGCTCTCTATTCCACTTCAGAAGAGCCTCCTTCACAACATTCAATTTCCTGTAAACTCTGTACATAGGGGCACCTTCTACAACCAGACCCTTCCACGCTTCTTCAACTACAGAAAGAAAACCAGGCTGTGAAATCCAGCTGTTAATAAACCTAAATGGCGACCTCCTTCTTTTCATCATTTGAAGATGCAACATAATCACACGATGATCGCTGACAGTGTTAGAAACCACTTCGCACCACATGGAAGGAAACATGCCCAAGAAGTTAAGATCACAGAACACTCTATCAATCTTTGAGAAGGTACTAACACCTTTCTTGCGGTGACTATCCCAGGTGAAGAACGACCCCTTAGAAGGAATCTCTATAAGACCATTATACTCCAGAGAAGAGTTAAAATCAGCCATACTTCTATTCGTCAGAGGTTGCTTGCCCATCTTATCAAATAGAAACCTAACCGCATTGAAATCTCCAAGAACACACCACGCCAAATCCTTAGAGTTAGAAATGGAATTCAGAGAATCCCACAACTTAGCTCTCTCTCCATCATCATTGGAACCGTAGACAATAGAGAGGCAGAAACTAGTATGCCTACTTTCAACATAAACCTGGCAATGAATAATCTGATCATTATCAAGCACCTTATTAATAGTGATGTCAGAATCTCTCCACAGAACCAAGATACAGGTATAGGAGTAGAACTCTTCATTAGAAATATAGGAGGCACCAGACCAAAGCTCTTCCACAATACTCTATAAATCTTCCCTTTTAGTTCTCGTTTCTAAGATGATGATGATATCAGCCTTCAATCTACCTAACTCTCCTTGAATGCGGGGTAACTTATTATGGATCCCCCTCACATTCCAGGCACAAATCGATAATGGTCTATCCATTTGGATGAGGAGGAATTTCCATTACCTCACCGCCAACTTCAGCTGTACCATCACTCATATAAGCAAGAAGAGAGAACTTATTCGGGGACAGCTGAATGTTCCTCAACACAGACACCGGCTTCGACGCTATCTTTAGAGGGGACTTTGGCCTACGCCTTTGCATCTCCCACACCGGAGAAGGAACTGGAGTGATAGTGATTGTCTGTCCAATCTGCCGCTCCTCAGCTAATTGTCTCTCCTCCGATGAGATCCCTGTGCCATTACCAGTAAGAACGATGTCCTCAACAACATCACTGAAGACCTCCACTTCCTCTTCAACAGATAGAGTTCGCAGCACCTTCTTCTTCGGCACCCACACCTTCTTCACAGGCGGAGGTAAAGCAGCCTTCTCATCAATCTTTCCCCTATTAGCACATAATCCCGACTCATGACCAAAGATACCATAGCAGTCACACACACTCGGCTTCCATTCATATCGAATCTAATTTTATCCATTTGGCCATCTTCACTCTGTATTTCCAACTCGTCTGAGAAGGAAAAACCAGGAGGAACAAAGATTTGCAGCCTAGCATATTCCAATCTAACCAGATCACTCGTTAATTGGTCAGTACGCAGAGGTTTCCCCAGATAAGAGCCGATTCTCATGAACATTTCATCATCCCAAAGCTCTAATGGAAACTCGTGAATCTTCAACCATATGGGAATCTCAGAAATTTTGGCTTTCTCCATAGGTTCACCCCATTCCCACTTTTTGATAATCATTGGTTTCCCTGCAATAAACCAGGGTCCTCCATCTAACGCCGTCACCAGATCATCTTCGTTTGAGAATAACAGGACAAAGAAACCCCTTCCCCTGGATCTGATATCGAGCGATCCTTTGACCTTCCATAGTTGTGCTAGAAAACGAACCAGAGAAGGCCAGTGGGGAGTCATACCTACAATGTACCCGGCTGTAGCTTTGCTCCATTTCTGCACATTCCGCTCTGCAATGCTCTTCGGATACATAAGTCTCCCATTATCCACCTATACTTCAATCTTCCTGAACTCATTTGGTGATGAATCCTTCTTCTTCGTCACTAGATCTGCCCATGTTCTGACCTCTGATGAGACACCAACAGGACCAGATCTATTTCCCCCAATAGGTTTCCCTGGGTCCTTAATCTTCAAAACATTACTTAGATCCACAACATTCCCCACTTGTGAGGTTTCCGGTCGATTCGCCGCATTCACCAGAGAGGCTTCGCTCACCACCAAGCTCACTTCCTCGCTCACCACCGAAATCTCCGTCGAGCTCACCTCCGGAGGCACTCCCTCATTCACTACTGGAGCCGCCTTCAAGTTCAGCTCCTTCACCTTCGCCCCATCGAGCACCTTCGACGTCGCCGCCGGAATCGCCTTCGATGTCGCCGCCGAAATTGCCTTCGATGTCTCTTCTGGAATCGCCTCCCCCGCTGTCAACATGTTATGTGTCACATTCTTCGCTCGCGGCGATCTGGCACTGAGCAAGTTTCAAGAGGCAGACCTATTCTTCCTTCACAAACTGCTGACTAAAGAAGAGCTCAACTGGGGTGCGTTTTTCCTAATGCGTGTTATGGATGTGAAGAGGAGCACCCGGAAAGCCCCAATTCATTTTGGGGGACTTATTACACCTCTAGCCATCTATCTTGGGCTAGATCTTTCTTCTCTAACCCCGTTGGTGAATAAGAGCTCCGTCAATCTTCTTCATTTGCTTCACTCAAATTTATTGACATTCCGAGACGGCGTGGTTTATGTGCATTTCCATGTCAATAAGGAGTATCAGGAGTGTGCACTCCCTAACCCCGTCTTCAACATTCAGGCGGGCCAACATTTCAGGTGGCCCATCATTGCTATTGATGATTCTGAGAGTGTAGAAGATGGGGATGATAACAACAACGATGAAGGTGACGAGCATGAGGAGGAAGAGGAGGCTTTCACTCCTCTTCGATCACGACTAGCGCTGAGGAAGCGTCCACGCTTCTACCCGGGAGCTTCATCCTCATCTCAACCTCTGCCACCACAACCCTCTCAACAAGGAGAGGATGTCTATTCCATGCACGGTATGTACTCCATGCTGCAGGATATCTAGCAGACACAGCAACAGCACACTGCCTCCTTCGCCGGTATTCAGAAAACTACGAACTGGCTATTTTTAAATCAGCAGGCAATTTATGAGAACGAATGCCTCCTCCTCGTCAACCAAGAAAATATTCACGATAGGTTGCATAGGATGGAGATGCAACAACAAACATTCTACGATCACTACTGGAGCCAAAATTACTTCAAGGGATGTCCGCAACCTCCGCCCATTCCCCCATATGATCCTACTTTTCAAGGCAGTACCCTAAATGGAACCCCAACACCCATCAACAACCACCATATCCATCGCCAGAACAATAATGGGTATCACTGTTCCACCTTTTGAGATTGTTTTTGACTATGAGGCCATAGTCGAATTCAAGATTAAGGGGGGAGATGGAACAATTTCTATCTCATTTTAGTTTTTCTTTCTTTTGTTTATGGATTTTTCTTTTGAGTAATTTTTTTATTTACATATTTTTAGGATCCACATGCTATCTAGTGTAATCCATGGAAGTCTAATGTAATGTGTCATCTCAATGTTTTATGTGTGTAATCATCTAAAATGGGCATAATTAAAATTTTGTTCAAAATTGGCAATTTGAGTTGTTTGAACTTGAGCACCTACTTATGAAAATAATTGGGTTTGTCAACTTTAAAACATAAAATCATAACTGTACATCCTTATGATTCAAGAAATGTGGACGTACATGGATGTTGAGCCGAATTTAACCAAATGGTAATGGGACTTTAATTAGAAGTGAGAGAGAGAATCCCTTTGATTAATTGTTACAAAGGTCAGTAAGGAGGGACATATAATATTTTCCAATGGTTCTGTCAATTAATCTTGTGATCTATCCACCCCACTATATTCATACTCCACCCTAAGAACTGGGAGCACATTATGGTTTTCATCTTTTGATTGCATATCATTTAGATAGGATTGCATTATAGCTAGATTTTGCATAGATGGAAAAAAGGAAAATGAAAAGAAATTTTGTAGATGAATCATGCATGCACACATTATTGAGTGCATGCCATTATAGTTGCATAATTACTCTCATGTAGTTGCACTTTACATATTTTTGAACATATATGACAGTATGTGCCTTATTTCTTCTGAAAAATAAGAAAAGCGGGTAACTTGTTCTATACTCTCTGGAAATTAAGTTGTAATGCTTCAATGATAGCAGTTATGTGAAAATAAGCTCGAAATTTTTTTTGAAAAAAAATATTATACATTTTGCAGTAGCCAAATTGAGAGAAAGAAGGGCTTGAAAAAAAAGAGAGAAAAACAAGTGATACTAGAGGGAGAAAAGAGCTTGTCGCACTTGTATAATAGGAAGAATAAGCACATAATGTAGTTTGTAGACATTCTATCTCGCATGGAGATGGAATAGAAGGAACATACATCATTCCACCCAAAATGTAGGCATTAGGTCATTTTCATATGCATATGCATCATTTAGGTCATTCTTGTTAATTGTGCATGTAAAATTGTCTTGTGCTTCCTTATCATTTAGGCCACTATGATTATCTCATCATGATTGTATATCAGGAGATCTGCTTCCATGTAGATGGTAGTTAGGAATTGAGCAACGTAGATAGAAGATTACAAGATGCACCAAGCTTGAACTGGAGGCATTTATTGTATTAACTGCCTTATTTGATAGTGTTCGTGATCTTGGGGTGGGCATCGCTTAGGGATGATCATTGTCGCCTTCAGGGTTGTTACTGTTTTTTGGTTAATGAGGGCCGGTGTGCGGATGACAGGTGCGAATCATAGTGAGATGTCTTTTATGCTAACATGTTCTTTAGTTGACTCTCACAATTTTATTCTAGAGTTTTGTTTCTCGAGGACGAGTAAGTTCAAGCTTAGGGGAGTTTGATGCGAGGATTTTGAGTCATTTTCATAGGCTTGTTTATATTGGTTTTATGCGTGTTCTTGTCATATTTTTGACTAATTTTGCATAATTCACTTCTTTTAGCCTATAATCTCGTAACACATTAAATTTACCATGTTTCACCTGATTTTATATTAATGATCATATTTATCAAATTTGATTGGTATTCTTCTCTTTGTTTTAGATAGTTCGCATATCTAGATCTGTCGATACCATCGACGGAAGGTCGATACCATCAATCTGACTACAGTGACTTTTCCGGAAAAGAAGAAGAGCCTGTCGATACCATCAACACACGTCGATGGTATCGAGATTGCCTTAGCATGATGAGTTCTAGCGACGGATTCCATAGCAAAAGTGACATTTAAAGAGTCGATACCATCGACTACCTATCGATGCTATCAAGATGACAACAACGTGCCAGGTATCAACAAGTCGATACCATCGACACAAGGGTCGATGGTATCGAGCCATCTTCAGAGAGGACGCCAGAAATAAAAGGAGTTTCACTACCCCAGGGCGTCGATACCATCGTCAGGATTTGCTAAAGATTGTGTCTAATCATACGGTGGTGATTTTTGGGCGACCTAAAGTGGTGCATATACCTAATTAAGGTGGCCCTAAGAAATCTATCATGTCATTAGTCATTGCACAAGTCTCAAGGAGGAGAGGAGAGAAGAACAGAGCCCAGAGCCATGCCCCGATCATTCTGAGAGCTGTAGAAGGAGTTTTCCACCGCCGAAAGGTTGTAGATCGTGCATTCTATGTCAAGGAATGCCCAGATCTCCTCCGTTCAGGGGTTTACATCACTTTCATTCATGTTTTCTCCATGTTTTCCCATTCTCTCATCATGTCTTTCACTGAGATGAACATGTGGGGCTAATCCCCTTTATCTTTAGGACCGGGAGTAGCCCGGGTGATTGTTGTATGACATTTTTACCATAGTATTTCATAATTTGTCTCTTAAATCCGTGGTATGATTTTGTTTTCTCCATTATATCATTATGATTGATCGCCCTAATGATAATTTAATGCCTTTAATTACTTTTAAAGAAGAATTAATGGTTGAAAAGAGATGAAATTCACATTAACTAATAAATCCTTTGAACAAGGCGATGTACAGTTAATGGTGGAAACCCAGAGTATGGTCTTCATGCACCTAGTTTAGGGTATAGGTTGCTACTATCGTAGAACCAACCTAGATTTAGGTAGTGAGTTTACCACGATAGTGAACAATTCTGAATACATGCCACTACCCAGAATGAGAGACGAATTAGGTTAACTATGAAAAAATAAATACAACGAGAACCTATGGTGAAACCGTAATCCTAAAGATTCCCTTTTGAATTGATTAAACCAAACATTTAATCGATTGCTCTGTTTTCTTTTATTTTTCTTTTCTTTTCAATCAAATCTCAAATCTTTTTAATTGGTCTAGCTGATTGCAAGTAGTTAGTAGTAGTCTACCAACAATTATGTTTCCTTGAGTTCGACTCGGGCCTCACAAAGGCCTATACTACTCTGACGCGTGCACTTGTGTTATATGCACGGTAGAATCATGTCACTACTCTATTTTTTCCATGAAGGTTCTATTCCAAGGTAAAAGGAGGTGCCTACCTTGGTGAAGAAGGCTCTTAGGGTTCCAAATTTTCTCTATTTAGGGTTTCTAAAGCTCCTACTTGGTTATTTCAACCAAAACTAGTATTCCATGGTGAAACCCCACCTATATCCCTTAAACACCCCATATCCATGTTCTTTTGTTATGGTTTTCACCTCTAAAGAGGAGAAGGTGCTTCTTGCTCGAGATAGGAGCTTTGTTGGAGAAACCGGCCTCTCTAAGCTTGGGAACCTTACTTATTGGACCTGTCCACCCTCCCCCGAGGTTCTTTGGAGGCCTAGGCTTGACTTGGACTGTTTAGACTCTAAAGTTGAGGTATGATGTATCCCCTATTCTTCTATGTTGAGCAATTCACCTATGCTTATTCATTCTCTTTGTCCTTTGGACATTAGCCTATACACGATGTCTTTTCTTTTGAAAATTATGGTTCATGTGAACTACCTTATTTGATATTGATCTTGTGATCATGGATATTCTTTTGAACTCTTATATTATGCTTTGTTCATGATGGAACTCTAAAAGATGACATGTGATGTCTTTTGCCCACTTATGAGGTGAATGTATATGTTGGTCACTTATGTGGTGACTAGTTTATATATTCTGACTCTACTTTCTACTTGCCTCTACATTTAACATGCTATGTGGTTCAGTAGTACTAGAGTAGTGTAATTGCATTGGTTATTATGGCAGATGCATTATTTCCTTCCAAGCATATGTGATATTTCCTACTCTTTTGGGATGGAAAGGAACCTCATACCTTGGGCAAGATGTATGATTCATGGCCCATGTTTTATATATTTGGGAGATTGGCAGTATTCCTTTCTCTATCAGATTTCAAGTTTATGAGACTTGGCTCCCTTTGTGTTTATATTGTTCTAGGGCTATGTTTATCTCACATGCATGCAGGTTGATGATATGGGGTGTGTGCCCTAATTCTTTACATGTGCTTGTGTGGCACAATCTTTATGTTTTATTAGTGATAAGTATTCTTTTGTTATCCTATGATTTCAATTCCTTTTCTCTTGATACCCATTTGGGTGGTCCTTATCCTTTCTATGGGAAGCCTTTTATATTTGTTGTCCTTTATTCCATATATAGCTCAATTTTCCTATTTAGTATGCACATACCAGCCTTTTCTGATGTCATCTATTTTCTCTTCTTGCTGGGGTATGCTTCCAACCCTAGGTGAAAGACTTGGATGATAAGGCATGAAGTTTTGGACTAGCTTAAGGAGTTAAAGCTTGGAGACAAAGTTGTTATGGTTTAGATTTCCCTCTACTTAGATCCTATGATGTATCATACATGTAAACCCTTATGGGATATTATGATGTACTTTTGTAATCTTTTGTGAAAATTGAATATAGTCATTATTTTTATTCCACTTCTATACTTGGTTGTTTTGAATACCATTTATTGAAATTTGAAAATGTTACACCTATTCCAGCATACCTTTGAGTGTTTTTGGAATTGATGTTTTATTCTTCAAATTTTTTAGTAAGGGGGTGATCCCGCCTCCTTACATGTTTACTCTAGCGAAGCATACTTCACCATCTCGAATATCTCTTCATCGTCACTAAATTCCTCTTCGAGTTGATTCAGGTAGTCCAAGATCTCTACAACCTCTTATCCCTCCATTCTCGGGTCCTGACTGTTTAAGGCTCGCATGAGGGGACTGAAAATTGTCTTGTCCTCTTGTACCTCTTCCCAATATTGATTGTAGCTATCCATGGAGTAGATTGACTCAAATAGAGAAGGTCCCCTCATGGTGTCTTATACTCGGAAATTGAGGTGATCATTCCCCACTCTCAAGGTGATGATTCCTTCTGCTACATTTATTAAGGCTCTCCCTATTGCAAGAAAAGGCCTCCCAAATATCATTGGGAATTTCGAATCCTCAAATGTGTTTATCACTACTATATCACACGGTATGAAAAATTGTCCGACCCATATCAGAACATCTTCAACTATTCTTACAGGTCTTGTAAAGATGTGATCAACCAACTCGATTCTCATCCCCGTCTTCACCATGTCTGTTAGCCCAAGCCTTTATGCTATATTCAAGGGAATTAGACTAATGCTCACTCCCAAGTCAGCTAACCCCTTTCTCTCCACATTGTCTCTGACGTAGAAAGGTAAGTTGAATGCTCTAAGGTCCCTCTTCTTGGTTGGTAACTCAACTTGAATAAAGCCACTTGACATTTTCACCAATTGGACAGTCTCGATGTGGCCTCGTCTCCTTCTCTTCATGATCAGGTCTTTAAAGAATTTTGCATAGGTCGACATTTCTTCGATTGCATCGGGAAAGGGTACATCCAAGTGTAGCTTCTTTACGACTTCCATAAACTTTTCATACCTCTTCTTCAAGTGTGCTTTTATCAGTTTGTAGGGGAAAGGAACCCTTTAGGCATAGGGGGTTTTCTTTGAAAGGACTTCTCCTATAGGATCTGAGTTCTTTTCTTCTTCTTCCTTCTTCTTTTCATGTTTCCCTACTTATTTTCCACTTACAACTTATTATTTCCCTTTTGATTCTTTTGTTGCCTTCTCATTCTCAGGTTGTTGATTAATACGACTTCCTCCTTCTTTGGTGTTGTTAGTATTAGCATTTTACAATGTTCTCCCAGATCAGAGAGTGGCCATTTTTGCAGTCTCTATATTTGATGGGATTTTCCCTGAAGGGTTTTTCATGAGTTCAGCTATTTGTGCAAGTTGTTGATCAATCTGCCTTTGGTGAGTTTGCATGTCTGCCATTTGAGTTTGCATTAAAGTTAGCACTCCCAAATTTGTGATACCACTTGGAGCAAGTTCATCGTTCACCAAAGCTTGCCTTTTTGTGAAGTCAAATAGTTGAGCAATCACATCAGTTTGGTTGTTGTCCTTGGGCTTCTCTTAGCCGTGGGCCTTGTCCTTGCCCTTGTCGACTCACATTTTTATTCTGACTTTGATAGTTATTCTTGTTTGTCTAGTAAGTAGTAGTCTTGGTGTATTGAGTCAGCTGTCCTTTCTTCTCAAATCCTAGAGGAGGTTTAGATGATTTACTCAGTTGATGCACATTCTCCACAACATCCTTGTTTCTATAGTTAAACCCATGATGATTTTGTCATTTGAAATTAACATCGGAGACATTCTCAGTTTCTTCATCACTTTCACTTTCTTCGCTCTCCTCTGGTCGGGTATAGATACAGTTGTCAATCCCATGTCCTCCTTATCTAGTAGGTAACACATTTCATGGATTTCTCTGTGTGTTTCTTGCCTTTGGCCCCAGTGTCTTTTAAATGTTTTACATTTGTGGTCATTTTCTGAATTTGGGTTGTAATAGTCTCCAAGGATTTGGATTTGATTTATGGTCCTTCAAATCCTGCTTTCTTTGCTGATCCTATATCATTTCTTTCATAATCGATGCTCGCTTACAATGTAGCCATGTTGTCAATTATCTTCACAGTTCTTCTCGGCTTATTTCTAAGAAAGTCACTTCCAACAACTGCGTTCAGTGAAGTTCTCTTAGTGGGAGTCAAGCCATTGTAAAAGGTGGTCACTAGGAACCCCTTATGGTAGTTATGGTGAGGGCAATCTCTCAAGTACTCTTGAAAGCATTCCCATGCCTCATGAAGGTTTTCTCTAGATTTTTATGCAAAAGAAGTGGTGTTTTGCATATTATAGATAGTTCTCTCAGTAGGATAAAATTTAGTAACAAAGGCATCTGCATGGGGTCTCTATCCATTTATGGACTGGTGGGGTAGGTGGAGGTACCAGGACATAGTCTTATCTTCAAGGGAGAAATTGAATCCCTTACAATATATTACTTCTTGAGGAACTCTCTGAAGGCATCAAGGTGATGGTACATATTTTCTTTCCTTGAATTTCCACAAAAAGGTTTGTTCTAGATCATTGAGATTATAGCTGGTTTCAATTCCAAGTTCACTGCATTGAAGTGGGGGATGACAATTGGGCATATGGATTCATTGGCTCTAGTTGCGACCCTCTAAGAGTTTTTCCTTCTTCATCATCTTCGCTCTCGCTATTCCGATCATCGTGCTCATGTTCATCTTCATGGTGATTGCGATGGTGCCTTCTACGGTGATGGTGGTGTCATTCTTCCTCACATTGACGACCATCCGAGTGACGACCATCTCTATCTTCATCTGTTTCATGTGGTGGGGGGTCATGTTGAACTCTTGCATTCTGATCATCCCCAGTAAGACTTCTGTCCACACGAGGCGGCATGGTGATACGATGTTAAAGGTGAAAAATCAAATGGATCTACTTCCTTTTAGGTTCCCCGAATAGACTGCACAGTCGAGTTAGGAAACTCGACGTGTTTAATTGAACTATTCTACGTAATCGTAGGGTAGGATATTTAAGGTTTCTGTGTAGTCAAGCTTATCACTAAGCTTGAGGCACATGAGTATAGTGAGTGGACTCAAGTTCTTAATAGTTCCGTTTTTCCTTGTCTCTGACAATGGCACCAAAACGTTGACCGACCTAAATTGTGTGTCCAAAATAGAGCAGATCTAGAGTAGTCAGACTCTTAAGATTATAATCTGATACTCAAGATACCGCAACTATTATACGGGGTCTGACGTACTAATCGGGGTCAAACCACATGGACAAGGTTGACAGGTGTTAAGTACGTAGGGTCTCACATTCATACACTCCAGACAAACAGATGGTTTTGAAACGTGTGTTCCCTAAGGAACAATGGTTCTCAAACCAAAACAAATAAAGTTAAAGAAAAGAAAATAATCAACAAGAGAAAAAAATGAGTACAAATAGTTAGAATCAAAGATATGAAAAGAAACTCGGATCGAGTTTCACCTACTAAGGTATCTCACCAACATACAAAACTCACTCCCCTTCGTATACTCCTATCATGATTACAAGCAATCATAAAGAAGTCTATTCCCTCCACTCTTGAGATAAGGATAGATTTAGGATCTAAGATAACCTCCCTCTCGAGATAACTACCTTACAACCACAAAGCAAACCATATGGCCATAAGCTTTAGCATTCCAATATTCTCATGCATTCATACTACTCCACAACACTAGATAAAGAAGATACTACTCTTTTGAAGTAGCAATGATCAAACATCACAATATGGTAGCTAAGAATACAACTGAAACGTTAAGAACAAGCATATGGAGATAATCTTGATATGAGCATATATATATGTATATATATATATATATATAAAGGAAAGCTAGAATATACATGTTGGGAGAGCCTTAGTGGCAACTCCCAACCCGAGTTAAGTGTTTAGCCACACATGTTAACGGGAAGAATAACAACGTTACAAAATGATAGATACATCACAACCACGAAGAGGGAAGGGGTACAATGTAACAGAGATGAAAGATCTAGATGGAGAGAGAGAAGATGGTGATACACCAATATACTCCTTCAAATCTAGACCTGAAAAGGACGATGCAGAGGCTTCTCCTTCTTTTGAGGAAGAGGGCCATAGGTCTTCTCTCTCCTCTAGCTTTTGCCTTCGGAGATCCAAGACTGATCTGACGAACATGGGTGGCTATGGAACTTGGCAGTACTTTGTGGTCCTTGATGATATGATGATGTGACAAGTCAATGTGGGCGGCCTTTTTATAGGTGATGCCCACTGACTTAACCATCTGAGCCGCAGTCGAGGCTTGATCTCGGTCGAGGCTTGATCTCTGGTCAAGGCTCCCACTACGGTCGATTGAGGCATCACCTCGGTCGAGGCTAGGGCATAATTCTGCGGTCGAGGTACAAATCTTAGTCGAGGCCCGATCATGGTCGAGGTGCGCAAATTGTAGGTCGCGGCCGAAGGGGCGCAAGGCACCACGGTAGAAAAGTGTCGGTATAATTATGAGGACATCAACCGCGGAGGGAGGGCCCTCTAGAGATCGATGAGCCGTGATCGAGATGCTAATTGTGACCATGTCTTAATATGACCCTACAAAGTTGGAAGAGGCGTGCATATAAGATTTTTGGCATAAAGTACTAAAATAAGTGGAAAAAGTCTATAAAAGGTATGTTAGGAGAGGCATTAAACATATGCAAAAAGTGTATGAAATGGGATGTTATCAACCATATATATATATAAATAAATAAATAAATATATATATATATATATAGGACAACGATCCAGTGAGAAACACATCTTGGTGAGAGCATGAGAGGCATTTGTATAACTCTCTATAGAGACCAAGTTTTCACAATCCAACCGTATAGATTAAAAATATACCTTAATATGTGCCTTCCTATAAGATTTCATCATCATCTGATTTGTACAATATTCACAACTGGAGAAACCATTTCAACGCTCTACTTTGAATTTTGGGCTGACCATTGGATGTAAAAAATGTATATTATACAAATAGACATGTAATCAATATCCGATTAGAATAAATTTTTATGGGAAGGTAAATGAATTGATGCAATATTTTCTTTTGAAATCTAATCCGTTGATCTTCTTAAACATCTTGTGAATAACTCTCTCTCTCTCTCTCTCTCTCACACACACACACACACACATATATATATATATACATACATATATACACACACATATATATATATATGTATATATGTATATATATGTATATATGTATGTATATATATATACATACATATATATATATATATGTATATATACATACATACATATATATAAATACATATATATATATAGATATATATAGAGCGAGAGAGAGAGAGAGTGAGGCTAGGATACACTTGAGTGTATTCTGTCCCAATTACACTCAAGTTTTAAGCTGTTAGATCATCCATGTCAGCAGATCTTCCAATTGCCAGATTAACACTGTTGCTCCGTAACCCAGCTGTCAGTTCCTGGACCCTACCACTCCAATAACCCCTCCACCCACTGTAACCTCTCCCCTCGTCTCACTCTCCCTCCCCTCATCTATCTCTCTCCCCCGGCTCTCTCTCTCTCTCTCACGTAGACAGAAAATGAGTGCAGAGCAACTGCCGAGCTGCGAAAGACACGAGGGATCCTGTAGCGAGCCATCTCCGGCTGGTCCTAAACTCTTGCAATCTCCTCACACACCGGCGGCCGACTTCGGAAGGTCACAATCAACCTACAAGATGCAAGTTCTCATGTTTAAAGAGGAAGAAGTTGACGTAGCCACTCAATCTCTTTCTGTTGTCTTTGCACCTCCAACCTTTACTTTCCACAGCAAGTTGGTTCTGGATATTGAAAGCAACATTCCTCTCAGAAATTAATGCAACCACCTTGACGACCATGAAGTCGTCGTGTCCATCCCGGAGATGGGTTCATCTAGAGCGCACAAGCAGCAGATGATCAATGCCAACTTTGATGAACACCCTTCTATGCTCCCACCCATTTACTCAATCATCCTTATCTTCAATGATGGTTCTTGCTACGTTCCTGAGGTCGAGATAGTCAAGTAAGGTATGTAACCGGTTCTGGAGCATGAAGCAGAGCTGGTCATGAAGGAGAAGGTCTCGTCCATGGTGAACATGTAGTACAGGGAGTGGTCGAACATGCTGCTGATAGGTGGTAACTTTGATGTTGGTCCACATAGAACATTCACTCTTGATAAACAGTGCAAGTTTGACTTGAGGTCAATTAGTGTGGCACCGATTACACGTGCAATGCATGTAGACTGAACACTTTGTTCAAGTTCTTCTCTATTTTCATACATGCAAACCATAGATGCATATGGAGTGCAAGTTTGACGTGGTGCTTGCCTGCCATTTTTGTAGATGATAGGTTGGGTTTGAAAGAGAAGGGGAGCATATGAAAGGAATTACCATTTGTTTTCAATGTACCAGAAGACCGGTTATTTCATCTAAAGGTGCTCTTATTTTACCTAGCTCAACAGTGTAATGGATTGGAAGGTGGATGGAGGCCTGCATTCAAGTTCAAGAATTGTTCTATAGTGCAGATAGCAGACATCTAAACGCAGCAGCAGATGAATCCTAATTGGTTTAAAGCAATTATAAATGAAAACTTCCTTATCGTGCAATTTGTTATGCAAGTGTTTATATTTCACTGATGAGAACTTGTGAATTTCGGCATATGTGATATGAATATGGTATTGTAATTTACTACAAACCACATCGATCGTGAGATAATTTCTTAGCATATTGATATTGTTCATATGTATTCAATTCCGACCATATCCACCACGTAAATCACCAGCATAACATGTCTTTCCACCTTTCCGTGTCTTTCCACCTTTCCGGTGATCAACTTCATCAAATGCAAATGGTAGAAATCAGCCACGAATCTGGATTTCATGATAACAATTCTTATCCAGTTTCCCAGGATGTTCTCAATGTGTTGCTTGATTACCATATATGTTGGGCAGAAGCACATCAATCCATATGCACCGGTGAGCTTCCTAGCTAGTTACGTACAAACCACGAACTAGCTAGTGTATTTCCTGAATCAAGTGGGCATGGTCTTCAACATTGTTTTCTCTCCATCTCCTTGATCTACTAGAGGCAACTCTACTAAGAGCTGGTCAAATGGTCATCGTCGCCAGAATTCCATGTCTAGTGTCTAGGCACGGACGGCACCGCTCTCGTAGTGATGCTCACATATGGTCTTAGCAAGATCAGCCTTCCGAATCTCTTGACGCATGTCGGTGGAGACTTTTCTGAGCGCCACAGGCTATGTCTGTTGGTTTAAATTCCTAGAGTACACAGACGTGTGGTGGCGTTCTGCTCAACAAGGCTGGATCCAGTTCTTCTGCCACTGCGGCTGCGGCCTTCTGGCGAGGTCTTCTACCCCTGCGGCTTTGATCTGCAGGAGCTAAGAAAGGAAAAGGGCAGAGTCGGCCGTTGGCATATGGGGAGATGGTAAGAGTTTAGAACCTGCTGAAGATAGCTCGCTAGTGGCTCCCTCGCGTTTGCCGCGACTCGCCCGGTTGTTGTCTGCGTGTGAGAGAGATAGATGAGGGGAGAGAGAGTGAAATGAGGGGAAACAGATCACAGAGGAGAGAGGCTACGATGGGTGGATGGGTCACTGGAGTGGTGGGGTTCAGTGACTCACAGTTGGGTTACATAGAACAACATGGTTAATATGACAATTGGAAGTTCAGTTGAGATGGGATGATCTAACCGCTGAAGTGTATTTGGGACAGAATACACTCCAGTGTATCCTAGCCTCTCTCTCTCTCTCTCTCTCTCTCTCTCTCTCTCTATATATATATATATATATATATATATATATATATATATATATATATATATATATATATATATATATATATATTCACAATGGAGATACATTGTGACTACAGTAGCACAGGACATATGCAATGACTCGAGCCAGATCGGGTGTAATTCCCTTGTTCTGTAATCTCTAGCATTTGTGGGTTTTGACGGTGTTTCATGAATGTTGAAGTTTGATTTTGTCAAATTGTGGTTTGTTACAAATAAAGTTCAATATTAGTTGTGAAATTTGTTTATTGTAGCTCATATCATTTAGAATTCCAAATGACATTGTAGTTTTCCATCTATTGCAAGGGTTAACATGGCATGACTGATATATAAGAAGGTTTGCGGACAATGATCGTAACATTTATAATATGCATGTCATAAGGGAGTAATATTGATATTACACTGCTTTTAGCATGTAGTAATTTGTTCCTGAACAACAACAATGGAAATTTTATCATTGTTCGACTAAGGAAATCTTTAGTTTTTTTAGGAAGGGGCGAGGCTTGGGATAGCCCTGCTAATTTATTAGAGAATCAATATTCAACTTTGCTACATTGGTGATACAAGAAGAAAAATAATAAACAAATGAAAAATTTTGACTGCTACTGCTAGCTACTGTGGCAATTTCATTAGCAACGTGATTTTCCTTCCTACCTAGAAAGAAAAAACTAAAAATGTTGAACAACAAACTAAGATAGTGAATATCCTTAAGGAAGACTCCAAGTTGGTTCCTTCTTGCCTCCACAACATGGAAGCTATCGTAAAGGACCTACGAGTCTGTCTCCACCTTGATGTACCGGTATCCCTACTCGCGAGTGGCCACCAATCCACTTCTAACTTCTAAGGCTTCAGTCATGGTTGCATCAGCAACATGGTCACGTTGTTCACCTTCTACTTGTCTGATCTCACCATGGTGATCCCTCCAAACCATGCCAAGACATGTCCTTCCTCCTGCCCTCCATGCCATACTGATGTTTAGTTTGAGGCATCCCACCTCAGGCGGCCACGAAATGTCATTGTGTTGTCTTCCTCTAATGTCGTTCTCGTGACCAAGTCCCTCATGTTGGTTGTGCTTCCGATAGTCTTGCATGAAAGCTACCATGGCCTTGTATGAGAACCTAATATCCCTATCTTCTTCACCAAAGATTTTCTTGTTCCTACAAAGCCAAATTGTCCACATAGACACAACCATAGTATCAGCTTCCACTCCCAACTACTTAGCAAATTGATGATCGCCTCTCCTGGGTTCAGTCACCCCACTACGGATAACTTGTCCTTCATCTCTTGGTTCCCATGCTTCCAAAGGTCCTATGCATGTATACACACAAACAACATGTGAGTAATAAACTCCTTATCGTTGTGGCATAGTTTACACATTCCATCTAGGTGGAAGAACCTATCATGGAGCCTACCTAGAGTGGTGAGGCTACCTATGCACACCCTCCATAGGAAATGGGCTGCCTTCAGTGGCCACCCTCTCCTCCAGCCCTCTTTCCATGCGTTATTGATGTTGGGTTTTAAGGGAGACAGAGAAGGCAGCGGAAAAAAAAAATTCTCCCCAAACCCATATCGAGGAAACACGTCAACGTCTATATGATAGGAAAGGATGGTTTGTGGAATCATACCTTGTCCTGAGGCTTGCTCGGCGACAATACCTCGCGCAATGCGCGGTCTTCAACTTCGGACTTCGACGGCATCTGTGCAGCTCCTGGTCGCACCGGGACTGACAACTCCTACTCAAACCGGACTGTCGGATGACAGTTGTCCTCCTAAGCGGCAGTGTCCTCCCGCCTCTGTAGTAGTCTACACGGACCACCTGGAACTCCACTCTCCTTGTCCTACAAGGAAGTGGAAGGAGTCGCACCCTCCTGTTGACGTACTAGTCGCCAACACGCTCTCATGCCTCCTGTTGCAACTGCTGTTGTCCTTCCCTTGCTGCACCTCCCTTTTGCGGGAAGCACTTGCTCGGGCTCTCTCACGGTTACCAAAACCAGAGAGAATGACAACTTGCAGAGCAACTGGTTGCACTGAGCTGTACTTTGAGAAGCCCCCAATACCCCTATATATATAGGAGAGTCATGGGACAGGGTTCTCCATCCCGGGCAATGCGGGACTAAAGCAGGAGTAGAAGGGTTCGAGAATTTTCCACAAAAAGCAACTGGTTCGCAACTTGAAACGATCAGTTCACAACTGAACTGATCGGTTCGGCCATTGAGCCGATCGGTTGGACCTGAGCCAATCGTTTGGGGCACTCCAACCGATTGGTTGGTGCCCTGAACTGATCGGTTCATGGTCCTAATCCGGCTCAAAAAGACTTTCCTTGTTTCTTTCCCAATTGGTATTGAATACCAATGTTATTCCCAATCGAATTGGGCAATTTGAAACCAAAGGAAAATTCTTGCTGACATGACTTTTCCCAACTGGTCGGTTGCACCAGTTGAGCCGATCGGTTCAACCCTTGAACCGGTCGTTTCAACCTGGGCATCAGCCGATCGGCCTGGACACTCCAGCCGACCGGTTCAGCAACCTCAGCTGACTGGTTCATCACATGAACCAATCGGTTGAGAGCACAGGTTGGGCAAAATCAATCAATTGCGATTTCAATAAATCTGATACTCCAATCAATGCGTCCAACACCTTGAACCATACGATATTGAGCTATCGACTAATTGAGTGTTTAATTGAACTACTAAACTCCTTTAGTAATCAATCTAAACATTGCTTTGTGGACAAAACTCCTCTTCCAGGTTAAATCCTATGTGTGTGACCCTGCAGGTCTATTTCACGTTGGCAGTGAAAGTTCATAACACTTATGACTTCACAAGCAAAGAGCGGTGCCTAGTCACACATCAGTGCTACCCAAGTGAAAGTAGAAAGTTGGAGAACAACTTTCATCCTACAATCCGTGAATGGTGTTATAGCGAATGTATAATTCCTTTGTCACTGATATCCCGAATGAACTCGAGGCATGGGACAGTCATCCTGTGAACGTTCATTCACTTCCTTGATCTCAGAGTAGACTGGAAGAGATATGTATGACATCAGTATCATATACTGATTCACACATGCGTGCACGCCTTTCTCAATCCTACTCATCAAGTGTCCATGGATATCAAACTCCCTCAGGAGGGACAAATCCCATATCTATCACTCACCGCTCAAAAGCCCCATGTGTCAAAGCCACCCAATCATCACCTTTATAACAACCCATGTTTCAGGACTGCGTTTGATGATGTCAAAGTGTGCCCAACGACATGTGTTGAGTGCAGTGATCTCAGGTCTAAGAATCACACTCACCACCATCACTGTGAGTACTGACTGTGACTACCATCTCATGGTTCCATGTGTCAAACTCACTGTGGGTCTGTCTGGTAACTTGTTCTCTAACAAGTACCTATGTGTTTGGTTTGATATCTCTATATCATGACTAATGAGATTCTGTCATCAACCAACACCACAATCTAGTCTTGTGTGTCATTGTTGTCTATCTACCTTCCACAATGACATCCGACTAGGGACATAACAAGAACGTACAAACTCTTAGCATCCGTATGATCTCATCGTTCAGGTCATGAACCTGAAGGCATACGTCATTGAGTACTGTCATTCTCTAGACATTCAATCTGTTCTATCACTATCTCATATGACTGAACCAGAAAGAATTGGAAGCTCGCCTTAGATGTTTATCAAATCAATCTCAATGTATCCCACCAATCATCACATGATTGGCTCTCAGGGCATACATACCAACAGACTCCCACTTGCACTGTGAGCCAATCACCCATGAATCATATTCATAGTGATCTTCAAACATGTCCCACATGTTACTGTGCTCTAGTGCCATCATAGTGAGTAATGGCAACACCTTGCCAAAGTCTGAACAAATTGCGTGCCTCACATCTCTTCGCTATACGTCGCACGTATGAGATGGAGTTGTCGTAATATGCGATCTTGTATTCCATTTGCTAACCTTTAGCCACATTGCATGATCAAGGATTCCAGACTTGTCATCAATGAGTGGAATATAAGTTCATCTCATGAACTTTCAGATCCATATAGTATCCACTGTTGTTCACTAACACATAGATACTCGGCATTTCCCTTTTAAATGACTTTATTGGAACACTTCCAATTATCAACAAACTTCCACTTTTGTATATTTTGCGATTAATTTTCTGTCCTTTCGGAAGTTCACATCAATGTAACTCTTTACATCGAACTCTTCCTTATCTCCATAGAACTAGTACTTCATAAGCACTTATCAAGTTCTCATGGTATTCCAGTAACCCTTACTGGAAGTAGACAGACATCCACTCGTCATATCCTACATACGAGTTATCAAGATGAGCACATCATATTGTCATGTCCTACATACAAGATGATGAATGCATATTATTCTTGCCATGTCATACATGCAAGATAATGGGATGATTACATACATGATAGATCCGTATCTATTCTTAGTGTTCCCATTCTTCATAAGAATCGGACACTTGGCCTTCGGATACTAACTCCATGTAACATGGACAAGTTTTCTCCCACTGAATCTGTGCATACTGAACACTTCAGTACAGATTGCCAATGTATGCTTTCTCTTTCCAGGTCAAGAGATTTTCGAGAACTATCTCTATAGATCTCTATTCCTATCACACAGGAAACATCTCTATCTTCCTTAAAGATAATTTCCACATTAGTATTTCCAATCTAGAACATTTCCATTTCACATCAATATGTGGAATGTGAACACGCTCCCACTAAATCACAGATCCCTTCTTTATCTTTGACATATCAGTCAAACCCTTTGACTATATCATCAAAATAAAGATCCAATTTTGAGTTTCTTGTACTCAATCAATCACATTGATTAGTCCATTGTAACTTATAGACTTCATTTGCATTAGTGGATTCATAAACCTTATAGGCTGTGTCATGTACACATCCTGGTTTTATTCCTCATAGGAATGCGGTTTTAGTATCCATATGCCAAATGTTTTAGCCATTAAGTTGCAATCAACAAGCATCATCCTTCTCAAAATGTTATCCATGTGTCTTAACACTTAAGACTCATCTGCACTTATGGATATGATCCAATGAGTGCTACCATAAAGGTCATACCTTATGGTTCACATGGAAGTCATTTAGGATGTAATGGTTTTAAACCATAACTCAAGATTTGGTTCCTCATATTCATCTTTATAGTTGACTCATCACATGAACAACTCATCACATAGATAATTGAGGTGTATCTGTTAAAGATATAAGAACTCACAACCCTTGTGATTCTTAATTTCTTTTATTAGTGTGGGGTATTCATTTATTAAGAAGAATTCAGTTATTTGATAATCATTCTCTAACTCCTTAGAGTATGATTCCTTCTTGATTCAGACATCACCATGCCTTAATCATGAGTTCACTATGATACACTATCATAATCACTCATAAGGATCTCAAACATTTGGTCCAAGTATATCATTTATTGATCTCATCAAGAATTAATACTTTACCAAATTTGTACTTCATTTATGATAATCTTGAACACTTCAAGATATTCATATTGGTATTTCTCTAAACACCATTTGAAGTATTAGCATTTATTCCAATAGGTATGTAAATACATCACATGTATTATACCTAATAGGATAATCACTCTCCCACTACATTAGTGAAGATTGATTAATCATGTCCAAGATATTCATGTCCCTTACTGGTTCTCTAACCAAAAGAGTCTAGTTTTATCCATCACATGGAAACTAGAAATGAATTTATCATGATTAATGCTAATTAAATTGTTTGAGTTATCTATAACTTTTAGGTATCGTCTTATCTTATGCATATCAAATATCACAAGATAAATAAGGCATTGCCACAAAGATCATATCTTTAAGATTGAAAACACATCTTTATTAATTGCCATCATTGTCATACAATATGCAAAAATAAAGTGTTTCTATCTATTGGCAAGTATGAAATAGCAGTTCATAACTGTATTACATGCCTTATTGGCTGAAAATAAACTAAAGTATTCCTATCTATAAAGGCAACACTTGCCCCAAGTAAGAATGCTTTACACTTTACATCTTGATATCATATATCTCAAAAAGTGTTACAAGTTTATTTACATGACACCTTCAAGTAGAGGCTTCAGTCACCTCCTTCTTATTTTGTTCTTCCAGGTAGAGAGGACAATTCCTTTTCCAATGTCCTGGCTTTTGACAATGGTGGCAATTTCCTTTCTTGGTCACACCTCCCTTAGCCTTGAGAGATTAAGATGGCTTGGACTCCTGGATAGCTTCAGAACCTTTCTTAGCTTTGCCCTTGCCCTTGCGCTTGGACTTGCCTTTCTTGCTCGTGATCACCATCACGGACTTAGGCTTGTCCTTCTTCATCTGTAACTCGGCTGTCCTCAACATGCCCAACAACTCTGACAGTGGCCTATCAAAGTTGTTCATGTTGTAGTTCATCACAAACTGACTGTAAGATTCTGGCAACGATTGCGGTATCACGTCAGTAGCCAACTCTTGGCTCAGTGGAAATCCCAGTCTCTGCAGGTTCTCCACATACCCAATCATCTTGAGTGTGTGAGGACCAACTGGATCTCCTTCTGTCATGACACACTTGAACAACGCCCTAGAAACATTGTACCTCTCTTGCCGTGTCTGATCTTCATACATGTTCCTGAGATGCAGAATCATCTCTATGACACCCATGTTCTCATGTTGCCTCTGCAACTCATGGTTCATTGAACATAGCATCAAGCACTTTGCATCAATGGCATCATCAGAATGCTTCTTGTAAGCATCCCTTTCTGTCCTTGGTGCATTAGGAGCGGGTTCCTCTAGAATTGGAGTATCCAGGACATAGAGCTTACGCTCTTGAGTGAGAACAATTCTCAATGTCCGATACCAGTCGTGGAAGTTTGTCCCATTTAGCTTGTCCTTGTCAAGGACCGATCACAAAGAAAAGTTGTTGTTGTTTGTTGCCATTTGAACTACAAAAGGAAAATATGCAATTTTAGTCCAAAACTCATTTTTGACTTATTTGATTGATTTGAAAATTTGACGATATAATTAGGCCTTTAATTAATTATCGCTCCCACTATTTTACTTCAAATTGATAGCCCTCATCATCAATTCGGAAGATTGCAGCGTACAATCTTCTAGCGGGCAAGATCCTGAAATCCTCTAAGTCATGGACCAGCTTGGGCTGTCACCCACAACATAGATCTCTCAGGTAGGCAACTTTTGCCAATTGCATCATATGCAACTCTTGATAAGATGTCATCTACAACTCCTTGCAATGATCATCTCCATGCCTCAAGGCGCTAGATCCTATCTAGGTCACCTTGTTAAGTCCGACCCAAAGAAAACACGATGAACATGCACCCTGCTTGGGCAGACCCACACATTCATCCTTCACGCTTCCACGAGATAGACAGTGCACCACGCTTGGGCGTGCCCACACTTGGTCGATCAAGCTTTTCACGTGTGTCGCATTTGGAAAGCATCTAAAACTTAATATTTTAATGAGGGATTTGGTTTTGTATACATATACATATCCAATCACCACAATACATAGTACGTATCATATACATGCTATATCCCACAGAAAACATGCACAAAACGATAAAAGCGATGATTATGGCCATCCTAATGTGATTCCTCGAGCCAAGAGGAATCACGGTCATCTAGGTCTACATCACATGCAACCTGTATAAGATGAACTTCTGTGCCTTGCCTTCCGAGTTGATCAACTCATCACATGAATGATCTGTACTCTCCAGCCAGTCGTCTGGGTGCCACCAGCCGATCGGTTGGCTCCTCCAACCGATCGGTTCGCCTGGTCGTCGTGCATCTCGTCATGTCCGCCACTCGCTCGTCTCGCTCCTCGAACCGGTCATCAACCGATTGGTTCACTCCTTGAACCGACCGTCTAGAAGGTCAACCGATCGGTTCACTCCTTGAACCGACCGTATGAACAGACGTCTTGATGTCCGCCGGCCTTTGACATAAAAGGAAATAAAATCCTATTCTATTTATTACATTGCTTTAAAAGGAAACCCCGAGTTACATTCGGGGGGAGCAAAGGTAGGAAAGAATCTTGAATTATTTCGAGTTACATCAGGAATAAGAGAGGGAAGATCAGTGCACAGACCGAGATGCAAGCAACCACAAACAACCACACACAGATAGGGGTTTATAGGCCATAATAACGCTACACACATCCACCACAAAACTCATTTAAGGGTGACGCGTATCGAGTGCATTAATAATACATATCATATATGTAATTAGGGATTTGTGGATTTAGGATTGGACATGCATAAAGCCGATATTATTCGCATTGTATGCAATAATTAAAGGCGACAAACCAAAATCGATCATATTGATATTCCTAAAATATAGAACAGCTGACGTGGCTCTGATACCACTGTTGGGTTTTAGGGGAGACAGAGAAGGCAGCGGAAAAAAAAAATTCTCCCCAAACCCATACCGAGGAAACACGTCAACGTCTATATAATAGGAAAGGATGGTTTGCGGAATCATACCTTGTCTCGAGGCTTGCTCGGCGACAATACCTCGCGCAATGCGCGGTCTTCAACTCCGGACTTCGACGGCGTCTGTGCAGCTCCTGGTCGCACCGGGACTGACAACTCCTACTCGAACCGGACTGTCGGATGATAGTTGTCCTACTAAGCGGCAGTGTCCTCCCGCCTCTGTAGTAGTCCACACGGACCACCTGGAACTCCACTCTCCTTGTCCCACAAGGAAGTGGAAGGAGTCGCACCCTCCTGTTGACGTACTAGTCGCCAACACGCTCTCCTGCCTCCTGTTGCAACTGCAGTTGTCCTTCCCTTGCTGCACCTCCCTTTTGCGGGAAGCACTTGCTCGGGCTCTCTCACGGTTACCAAAACCAGAGAGAACGACAACTTGCAGAGCAACTGGTTGCACTGAGCTGTACTTTGAGAAGCCCCCAATACCCCTATATATATAGGAGAGTCATGGGACAGGGTTCTCCATCCCGGGCAATGCAGGACTAAAGTAGGAGTAGAAGGGTTCGAGAATTTTCCACAAAAAGCAACTGGTTCGCAACTTGAAACGATCGGTTCACAACTGAACTGATCGGTTCGGCCATTGAGCCGATCGGTTGGACCTGAGCCGATCGTTTGGAGCACTCCAACCGATCGGTTGGTGCCCTGAACCGATCGGTTCATGGTCCTAATCCGGCTCAAAAAGACTTTCCTTGTTTCTTTCCCAATTGGTATCGAATACCAATGTTATTCCCAATCGAATTGGGCAATTTGAAACTAAAGGAAAATTCTTCCCGACATGACTTTTCCCAACTGGTCGGTTGCACCAGTTGAGCCGATCGGTTCAACCCTTGAACCGGTCATTTCAACCTGGGCATGAGCCGATCGGCTTGGACACTCCAGCTGACCGGTTCAGCAACCTCAGCCGACCGGTTCATCACATGAACTGATCGGTTGAGAGAACAGGTTGGGCAAAATCAATCAATTGCAATTTCAATCAATCCGATACTCCAATAAATGCGTCCAACACCTTGAACCATACGATATTGAGATATCGACTGATTGAGTGTTTAATTGAACTACTAAACTCCTTTAGTAATCAATCTAAACATTGCTTTGTGGACAAAACTCCTCTTCCAGGTTAAATCCTATGTGTGTGACCCTGCAGGTCTATTTCACATTGGCAGTGAAAGTTCATAACACTTATGACTTCACAAGCAAAGAGCGGTGCCTAGTCACACATCAGTGCTACCCAAGTGAAAGTAGAAAGTTGGAGAACAACTTTCATCCTACAATCCGTGAATGGCGTTACAGCGAATGTATAATTCCTTTGTCACTGATATCCCGAATGAACTCGAGGCATGGAACAGTCATCCTGTCAACGTTCATTCACTTCCTTGATCTCAGAGTAGACTGGAAGAGATATGTATGACATCAGTATCATATACTGATTCACACATGCGTGCACGCCTTTCTCAATCCTACTCATCAAGTGGCCATGGATATCAAACTCCCTCAGGAGGGACAAATCCCATATCTATCACTCACCCCTCAAAAGCCCCATGTGTCAAAGCCACCCAATCATCACCTTTATAACAACCCATATTTCAGGACTGCGTTTGATGATGTCAAAGTGTGCCCAACGACATGTGTTGAGTGCAGTGATCTCAGGTCTAAGAATCACACTCACCACCATCACTGTGAGTACTGACTGTGACTACCATCTCATGGTTCCATGTGTCAAACTCACGGCGGGTCTGTCCGGTAACTTGTTCTCTAACAAGTACCTATGTGTTTGGTTTGATATCTCTATATCATGACTAATGAGATTCTGTCATCAACCAACACCACAATCTAGTCTTGTGTGTCATTGTTGTCTATCTACCTTACACAATGACATCTGACTAGGGACATAACAAGAACGTACAAACTTTTAGCATCCATATGATCTCATCGTTCAGGTCATGAACCTGAAGGCATACGTCATTGAGTACTGTCATTCTCTAGACATTCAATCTGTTCTATCACTATCTCATATGAATGAACCAGAAAGAATTGGAAGCTCGCCTTAGATGTTTATCAAATCAATCTCAATGTATCCCACCAATCATCACATGATTGGCTCTCAGGGCATACATACCAACAATTGATCCTTTGGTTATGGATCTCGTTGATCTCATTTGCAGTAAGCATCCCAATCCAATATGTAGTCTTGACATTGAACCAGAAGTACAAATCCTTCTGGGATCTAGGCCTAGTGAGATGTTTCTAATCTCATCACTCACTTGTTGTGGGGGAATGTTGTCCACCAGATCTCCATTCCACTCGATACTCCCTGGATGCATAATATCATTGACATGTTGGATATGGTCGTACTTGGGTTTCCAATATACAACCAAATGACCTATTGTATTAGGAAGCCACTTTTCCTCCCATATATTTATGGATGCACCATTGCCAACTGCCCATTGTAGCCCTTCCAAGAATAATGCCTTTGTGTTCCAGATGTTGTGCTAGATATAGCTCAGATTGTACCCTCTCCTTGCTTCCAAGATAGAAGTGTTCAGGTAGTACCTCACCTTGATAACCTTGTACGCTAGTGTTTCCTATCTGGTATGAAGCCTCCATATTTTTTTGGCCAACAAAGATTGGTTGAAGATATGAATGTCTCAAAATCCCATTCCCCCTTGGAATTTTGGTTTGCACAACTTGTTCCAACCGACCCATGCTAGCTTTCTTTCACTTCATTTTACACCCCATCAAAATCTGGCTATTGAACTGTTAGTGGTTGCCATCACTCCCTTTGGAAATTGGAACAAACTCATGATATAGTTGGGAATGGATTGGACCACCTCCTTGATGAGGACCTCTTTCCTTGGTTTAGATAGAAACTTCTTTTTCCACCATTGGAGTTTCTTCACTATGCGCTCTTGTATGAAGTGAAAGGCCTGCTTTTTAGACCTGCCCACAGCTGTAGGTAGGCCCAAGTACTTTGCATGCCTCTCCACCTCCACCACATTCAGCAGTGTTCTGATCTCCTTCTTTTCAAAATAATAGACTCCCTTGCAAAATGACACTTCTATCTTTGCTAGATTTATCTTTTGTCCCAATGCTTATTCATACTAGTTGATAATTTCAGCTACCTGCAAGCACTCATCTCTCGTGTCCCTGGAAAAGAGAATTCTATTATATGCAAAGAACAAGTGAGAAATGTGTGTAGCATGTCTATTCACTTTAATGCAAAGTAGGAGGTTATTTTGTACTGCTAAAGTGATAGACATAGAAAAGATTCTGCACAAAGAATGAAAAGATAAGGGAATAGATGGTCTCCCTATCGAAGTCCACGATCGGGTTTGATAGTCCTGGTCCTATCTCCATTTATAGCAAAGGCATGTCTCACTGAAGATGTGCATTGATAAATCTTCCACCACTTCTCCCTGAATCCCAGCTTTTCCTAGACATAGTCAATGAAAGCCCACTCTACTGTGTCATATGCCTTAGATATATCCAATTTTAGTGCCATGTGACATTTCTTTTTCATGTTTTCCCTTTTCATAGTATGAAACATCTCGAACACTATGAGGGAATTATCTGTGATCAGTCTTCCCGATATGAAGACACGTTGGTTTTCTGACACAATGGTATTCATGAGAGATTTAAGTTTGTTGGCCATGAATTTGGAGGCAATTTTGAACAACACGTTGCATAGACTAATAGGCCTATATTCAGACAGTTCTGTGGATTATTGGGTGTTGGGAATCATGAAAACCAACCTATCATTAATTTCCCCGGCATCCTTGTGTTCTTTCAACCACCCTTTAATATAGCTTTCCAAGTCCTTCCCCACCACATGCCAGATTTTTTGGTAGAACATTTCTTTCATGCCTCCAGGGCTTGGTGCCTTGTTGGGATGCATGGATTGGACCGCCTTAAGATTTTCAGCATCAGTGAGATTAGATTCTAGTGTTTCTCTATCCCTTGTTGTGAGTCTCTCCTTGATGCCCTTTGTTGCCCCCTCGAAACTAGAAGGATTGCTATTTTGGAACAACTCCTCAAAGAAGTCAACGACTATCTTCTTTATATCTTTATTGTCCTCTTTCCATTCACCTTCACTATTTCTGAGCCCATCAATTTTTTTATTCTTTTCCTTTTGGCTGATTCCTTTTTATGGAAATATGCAGTGTTTTTGTCACCTTCATTCATTTCATTGACTCTAGCTCTAGCACACTAGTAAGCTTCATTTTTCTTGTGCCAGTATTGTAGTTCCTTAGCAAGCTCGGTACATCTTTGCAGAACCATTCCATCTGGTGGTAATTTTTGGTAAAGTTGCAGTGCATCTTATGTCTCCTTTATCTTATTCTTGATGTTCCCAAAATGTTTTTTAGGCCATTCCTTCAGCCTTTCACCACAAGCTTTAACTTTTTCCGAGACACTAAGATCTTGTCTCTCCTCCCAACTTTGCCTTGATAGTTTCTGCACACATAGGTCCATTGAGCCACATAGGTTCGAACATGAAGTAGTGCCCTTTCTTAGCCTTCCTTTTCCTTTCTCTATCCGCCACTATGATGATACATGTATGGTTAGATTCATATTTTGAAAAATGAATCACCTTTTGTGTTTATATATACTCATCCAATCTGTGTTCTCTAAAGCTCTGTCCAATCTTTCTTGTAGCTGAGTGGTCGGTGAATTACCTCATCTCCAAGTATAAGGGTCTCCTGTGTACCCTAGATCCGCTACAGTGCAGTCATTAATAGCGTCCCTAAAGCTCTATAAAAACCTTTTTGATTTCATTGGCCCCCTTGTTTCTCATCATGCGATGTGACCTCAATAAAACCCTCGAACATGATAACTGGCAAGTATGATTCTGCTGCTAGCCTCCTCATCAAGTCCCAAGTCTTTATTTTCTATGACTGATCAACCCACCCATATATGTCGATCCCTCTCCATTTATTAGGGCCCTCACGAGAGTCCACATGATGTAGTGAGTACGACACCACTTCCACTGTTGTGTTCTTCAACCATAGGCCAATGCCTCCCGCTCTTCTAATGCTAGAAATACAAATTCCATCGATGAACCCACAAGTTCTTTTAGCCTCCTCTAGTATTGTAGATGACACCGTAGTCTCCATCAAAAAGACCATGTTTGGGCTCTCTCTCCAACACCACGTATGGAGAGCTTGGATTGTGTCAGGGTGGCCCATTCCCTGACAATTCCAGCTTAACATTTTCATTATTGTTCGTGTGGTTGGGCACTCCCAACCTCCGCTACTTGGGCACTTTGGGCACCCTGAGTTTGTATCACTGGACCGCCAATAGTTTAAGGTGAACATATGATTTTATCTACACAAATTGCAATCTTGATTGCATTCAGAAAAGGTGTTTCTAATCATCTTTAGTGTACATGGGCGAAGTGCCAATACTGTCTACAATGTGTGACTATGCATATACTGCGCCAATTGATACCAATTGAATGGTTTTATTATCTTAGTTAGGAAGTCATCGTGAATATTTTTTAGAAAGTGTAGGTGTTGAAAATAATGATGAACATGAAGTGATGCAAGATGGTATATTGTTTGATTTGTTACACATTGCTCTCAGATTTAATTATGAATGTTATGATTGTATGTATCTTCATGGAAATCATATATTTTGATTTTGGCTACTTTCCATTATTGATCTTGAAAATTGTTGATTATATCTTGATAGTGGAATGACTTGTTGAATAATATCGAACACTCATAGTCATATACGAATTTATGCTAGGATCACCACTACATGTTAAATGAGGTGGCTAATATATAAATGTCTTTGAGAATGTGTGAGAGACCGGGTCATCTGTATAACACATGCAACAACAATATTTAAAAGCCAATTTATGTTAGTATTTTGGAGGCTTGATTTTGCTATCCAGAAAGGATTGATGGCACAACTTGTTGCCCGTCTTCATTCCATCTCGATGTAATTCTTTTCATATTTAATAATTATTTTTTATCTTTGATAAAAAATTAAAATAGAATTTGCATAATTGAGAATATTACAATAAAATATATTTTGTGATCAGGAATTCCAAGGTTAATTTACTTGGCATGGACTACAGGTTAAATTCCCACAATGGGCACATAAATGCAGTGAACAAATTACTAGGTAAGGGATGCAAATAGACTTGGGGTTATTAAGGCAATGTGTATCGGTAATCTATGTTAGATGCACTTAAATGCGTAACACTTGAAAAGAATGTATAAGAAATAATGCAACTGGTTATGTTAAAAGTTTGTCAATTACAAGAACTACACACGAGGCATCTATCCTCATACAATATATGAATTTGTTAACCACCGAATACCATATCCGTTATATAATAATCTTGACATTTTCTTTATAAATGTACCTTTTTTATCAATTTAAATATAGGTAACGTATCTGTTAGCAAGTTGGTTTACACAAAATTTTATAAAGAAGGTAGATGTGGATATACCTGATGTCCAATAAACTGATAGATTTTAAGGCTATAAAATGCTCAAGAGGGAAAATGTTTCTCGAGACATTCTATATTAAGCATGGGATAGCATACAGGTCCACTCGAGAGAAACATTGACATCAAAATAATTGTAGAATATTTATAAAATTTTACTAGGTTTAACAAAATCTAATGGTTTGTAAGTCCACAAAGATTCTATAAATTTAGATATGATGTCGGGATGATCACATATCTAAGGTTAAGTCGGTTTAGTATAGAAATTGCTACATCAAGTATATTCCAGTGACCCAATCATTCACTTCATGTCTATTTTTATGTAGAGAAGTCTGTTGTGATCAGTGGTGGAATCTAGGGGGGGCGCGCGCAAGGTCCACGACCCACCAAAAAATTAAAAATATAGTATACACATGTATATATGTATATGTTTGAAATATTATTTTGATAATATATATTATATATATGAGTACGAGTCACAAACATGTACTTGGTGTATTAGTTTGTAGCTGCAATTATATCCAAAAAGTCTCAGTTGTGATTCTTTATGTAAGCATTAATTATTTCTCGCAATGCATGCAGAATGCAATTGCTATATATATAATTGTTGACGCAACAAAATATATAACTAGTCTTGGTGTAACGGTTAACATATTTGTACTTGAGGCCATGAGATCCAATCATGTATTGTGTATTTTATTAAACCTCTGGTGTCGTCTCTGAGTGAACATCCTATTAAACTTTAGATTTACAGACGTTTATATTTGCAAATCCTTATCAAAATATTATGAAATTTACATTTAAAAAAAATAGAAGCATGATGCTGGATAGCGGAAATAGACTCTAAAACTTACTCATAACGGTGGCCTTGTAGATTAATGTTGTAGACTTTTTGTTGTTGTTGTAACATTGTCTAGGCCACATTCTTTTTGCCTGTCCTATACCGATATGTACCCCATAATTTCAAAATAAAAATTAATATTATAACTCCCATAATATCATATTCCTGTATCTAAGCTACTTTGGTAAGGTAAGGTTATTTATGAGTAGTAGTCCACCATCATGGTGTTTAGGAAGACGAAAGTAGTTCCGATATAATTGAGGTGTATCCTAATTCCTCATCGTCATGCATTACACAAGTAATCCAGTCCCACCCCATAACGTACATTGCTCTAGCCAATTTAGGCCTGAGAATTGTTGGGCGATCCGCGACGTTTTTTATCTCCTTACTGGTTGCAGATTGCAATGGAGGCATGTTGGGTGGCAATCGGGTCCGGGTTGAGCGGGTCTTATTTCGGGTCAATCCGGGTCGGATCAAATAAATTCGATCCGAACCCGATCCGAAAATAATTTCGGATCATACTTCCTCGACCCGAATCCAAAATTACTATTTAAGGGTTTGACCCGATGGACCCAGTGGATCCGAAAATACCATGTTATATGCAAACCCGAAAATACAAACCCAAAAAACCCGAAAATAAAAATCCGCTAGATCCGAAATTGCTGCAGAATTTGTTGGTTAATTAGTGTTTTACAAGCAAAGACTTGTATAAACTATATTATTTTTATGTTTGAATGTGTTTAACTTTTATATGGCTAAAATATGAAATATATATATACATATATGAAGACATAATTTCGGATCGATCGAGATTTTGCGGGTCGAGAATTGTAAATCCGGACCCGACTTGTAAATAATTTCGGGTTTTTTTAGTTCAGGTCATTTTGGGTCGGATCGAAAAAATCAAGATCTGAACCCGTTTTAGTTGGGTCGGGTCAGGTCGGGTCAAGTGGGTCGGGTCGAGTTTTGCCAGCCCTAGAGGTATGGGTGCCAAATAATCCGTGCGTGTTCGAGAGCCAGACTAAGCTTTTAATGATAGATTTTCTGTAATTCTGGAAAAAAGAAATTTCGGATTCCCTTCTCTTTTACTTCTATAGGTTTTCATAAGGTTTTCTTCCTGACTTCTTGAGAAAACAAGTGGGTAAACTAACTTCACTTTAAATCGGCGTTGGAATCCGGTCTCTGTAGCAGCGGTTGGTAATATAATAGTTATTTTTGCTAATTGCAGTGTGCATTAAGATAATACAAGATTGGCGGCGCAATTTGTTGGCTGTCTTCTTTCTCTATCTCGATGTAATTCTTTTAATCATGAATGATCTAAAAGAGGACGAAGGTCTATCTTATTATATAAAATTAAGATAATACAGAATAATACCGAAGCTGGTATATAATGATAAAGTTTTCACCTAATACTCAAGTTATTTTTGCTAATTGAAGTAAAGTATCAACGTAAATAGAACTTATCCAGGTTGTTATATATTGAATGATTTCTATATTACAGTTATAATCGTTTTTGGAATGCACGTTACGGTTTAAATAATAAATGGTATCTCTGTAGTATAAACGTGAATCTGTACGGCAAGTCAAAAATTTGTATTATCTAAATCGGGTCAATTGCAGTTGTAGGTTCAATCCCGATAGAACATCCAATGGAAAGATTTATAGCATCATATTAAGATTTTTCCTTACGATTGCGATAGAACCGGATCCCCCACCCCCAAATGAAAACTATATAGAAAGTTGAGATCAGTCTAAAAAAGAATATTTAGCATTTCATCCGCTAATAATCACATTGAACGTTTTATGGTGTGAGCCTCATGAAGTACCACTACGTCTTGCTAAACATGTTTCTTGACGATTGCATTACTTCAGAAAATTCTCACTTCGTTCCAATCGCTTCATAATAATCTCTTATGTTTATCAAGCATTGCATCTACTCTTTTGCAAGAAGATCAAGCCGTAGTTGCAATTGAAAGAATCACCAACAACTAAAGTGACCTTTGCACTACCAATGACAACAGATTGGCAAAATAATGAATCTGAAAAGAATAAGGATTTTCATGTAGAACCAATGTTTTCACTCTGTTAAATACTCTAATGCTAGAGGATCAATGGCATTCCCTTTCTACTCATTGTAAGACATGGATAAAGCGTGTTATGCAAGAAACCGTCCAAAGCAGCTTCTAGTAAATTTGAAATATTAATAACACACCCACATAAATCTTTTAGTGATGTGCATTTTGCTTGTTCACAAACCTATACAACCGGATTTCATATATACATCTTAATTAGTGATCACATTATAATGGTTCAAATTTTGAAATAATAAAACGGTGGAGAGTACTAACCTCACGCCAAAATCATTCAATCCTTTATTGATGATTGACAAGATTCTCCAATATGTAGAAAGAAATGTTTGTCTTTGAGCTCGTCAAATATGACAAGTAAGGAATTTTTTTCTTTGAGCTTATCAATAATTATTTGTATGGTCCATCTAGCATACGATTTCAACTGATCCTTTGTGGTTAAAGGGAAATTAACTTCATTTCACTCAAGGGCATTTTAGTTTGGCACACTTGCAAATTTCATGTTATCTTTAGCCTTTTTGAATAAAGCTTGAAATTCACCCTATTTCTTGAACTAGTAAACTCATCATGTCCACAAAAAGTCAGAGCCTATAAATGGGATATCTAAACACTTAAAATTGTAGTTATATGATATCTACAAAAAATATTTATATATTGACTATGATAAAATAAAACATGTGACAAACTTTGCTTGCAACTTTTTCAATCCTCATAATATACCCTTGTGTTATTGTGTGTCTTTCTATAAGAAACTACATGTTTGTTGAAAACTACTATGGTTCATTCTGAATTCTCTGGCATGTGTTTGTGAATACATCATTATTAAATGTGTTCCTCTGGTGATTGTTTGAGGAGATTATAACATTAGTAGAAGCTGCATCTCCTTCCAAACTATATTCGAATATATCAATTTTTTGAACCATTTTTCTTGAAAGCTCTTCCTCTGCTTCATTTGTTTCAAGGAAAATTTGTGATCAAGTAGACATGGACCTTGAACAATTACTCTCTTCTTGTTTAATCTCGAATTCACACCTCCCACTCAATTTGTTTCTAAAGTCTAAGTCCAACAATGGTATCATCTAGGTAGTACTCAACATTGACATGAGGTGTATTTGGTGCAGTTATAGTCACAAAGATGTTAATCTGCTCACATGCTCATTAACTTTTTGCAAAGTTTTGAATAAATACTTACAATTATGTAATTTTCTAACTGGTCTGTAAAATTAAAAAAGTTATATTGTCACGTAGAAGTATCATATTATATAAGTTATATGGTTCTTTAGAAATAACTATAATACTTTGGATATGACCATCTAATCTTATAATATAAACACGATTCATAGCAATCTCCATTAGTAGTAAATGAAATTGGAGATTAAGTGTATAATTAAGTAGGAAAGTATTTAAACCAGATTGTGTATCATTCACAATGATTTATGTCGGTTAAAGGCAATTTCCTCAATGTAACTCCACTACAAATGGGCAAGCAAGAATGCAAAAAATCACATATTTAAGTTCTCATTGTCCTTCCCTTTTTTCTGCTCACACACACAAGCTAGAAGTGTTACTGAGGTAGGGATGGTCACAATTTTTTTTACCAAAAAAGTTAAATGCATGTGGAAAGGTTAAATATTAGCAATGTTGATAAAAGACATATTGGCCTACATGTATACTAGAACATGATTTGAATCTAAACTAAATCTTTTGTTAAAGTCTATTTCATTTCCTTTTCATGGTATTTATGTGACATGTTTTTGCATTTAGAAAAATGTGTTTAAAGGCCTAAGATATATTACTTATTGTGCAACGACATAGAATATGATATGGTTAGGCATTGATAATTAACACAATGTTTATTCGGAAAAGAAAGCCAAATATCATATTGGTATGTATCCCTTATAATCCTATTGAAGTTAACTGAACTCAAATTCCATAAGAGTGTATCTTAATGTAAATTATACATCCAAAAAGCAAGAGTAAATTGGAAAATTTATAATGTTTGATGAGTTCCTAATATAAAATATGTGTATCCCAACTCAACCTTCTTGAGATGAGTTACTTCTAATTCATCCTTCAGTAAAGTATTATTAATGATATTTAAATGCCAAAGTTTTGCACCTTTTATAAGCCCTTCATTGTAGATATTTTTATGGTTTTTTCTTCTTCTACGATCTACGCCTTTGTTCCGTTCCAAATGGTATACATTTTTATATTTGAACATGAGGGGCTCTCAGAATGTGTCTGGAAAGGTTTTCATTAAAAGCTATATGTGAAGGAAAAGAGAACAAGTTAACAAAGCCCGAGATATCTTTCATATAAGTGAACCAATATTTCAAAGAAAATAATATATTAAAGTCCTACCTAAAAGTGAAGATCTATTTAAAATAGGAAGTAAAAGAAGAAAAAGGTATATGAAACTCATTTAGACAAGGAATCCAGAGAAGGAATGGTTATGGCTCGAGTTTCATCAATTTGACCCAATCTTTACCCAATTCTATGTGACCTGAAACACACCTGAACATTTATTTGTTCTTAGAGAGTATCATCACCTGACCCAAAATCAAAGTTACCCAACTTGATCTTATACAATCTAGATTGAAGAAATTGTCCAAAGTAGCTAGTGAACTAGACAAACTAATAACTTGGCTTTTTTTAGGTTAACATGCCTTTATGGTATAATTTGTATTTGAGATCATGTTCCCCCTTGAGACTTTGTACTAGAAAGGAAGTTGAAAATTTAGATATATTTAGAAAATAAGTAACAAAAAAAACTTCTTTTAGACAGTAAAAAACCACACTATTATATTACAATTTGATTCTAGTTACAATGATCAAGAGAAATATTAAACAATTGTGTACATAATGGTTCTATCGCATTGAGAATTAGGTAAGACAAATTTTAGAGTTATGAAAAATAATGATATCATGACACCATATGTAAACAAAAATAAATGACATCGTATCACTAACTAGTACTCTTTCAATCCAATCATCTCATAAATATTTAATGAATACATCTTTAACAAATGAATTAATATGGCAAATAGTCCATAAGTATGTTTAGAACTTTTTAAAGCAACCCACTTTTTCCTTCAACATAATGCTTTTAGAGTCATAACAAACAATGATATCAGATTTTCATATGTAAGAACATATAAAAAAATCACTACATTAATAGTACTCTTTCCGCTCAAATCTCCCCTTAAATGTTTTATGTCTACCATATCTTTCAAAATACTTAATGTGGTACATAATTCTTAAGTGTGTATAGCATTTTTTGAAGAATCCACTTTATTCTTCAACAAAATTATTTTTCCTATAATTTATATCTAATTTTCATTTTATTTATGTTCTAAATTGCTTAAAATTTTGATCATATACCTTCATATGTGGTGGAAAGGAAAGTTGAGATTGTAAGATAGATGCTAGTTATGGTATAAAACGTATATTGGGTTCATTTGTTGGGCATGTACCTTAAAATATACCTTGTTTTTGTCATAAGTTTTAAGAAGACATATGTTTGTTAAAACATAATCTTTTAATGAAAATGAAATCATGAAATCTATGGCATGTGCTATATATGTGGATGCATCATGAACTAAAATAAAAATATTGTATAAATTTACCAAATAATAGATCCCATTGTTGTAAATTTTAGTGCTTAGAGAATAGAATATTGGTTATTCCACAAAATATTGGTAATAGGTCTGTGTTATGGCGATCTTGTTGGTAGTTTTATAGGGTAGTGAAAATGTAGAATGCAAACATAGAAGTGCATGAAGAATAATGACTACTATCTAGTGGGGTAAGGTGAGGTTATGATTGACGTGAGGATAAATCTAGGCCAGTGGGATAGAATAAGAGGGTACATGGCATGTAGGTGACAACTAGGAGGTATCAATCCTGATAAGAAGCCAAAATTCATCTGAAGGACATCATAGAAGAGTTGCCAATGATGCCTCCACCGCTTGAGATATGATAATATGCATTGGCATTTTTGTTATTTTTAATGTTCATGTATACCATTTCTATTTAGTTGATGGGAATAAGTGGTGGATATTTGTGGTAGGGAGAATGAGGTATTGATGGCAATGAATGAGAAGAAGGCAATGAAGTGGATGATATTTCATCACTAGGAAGTGAATGAGAGGAAGGTGTTTAATGTGATTACAACAACAATGATATAGGTGAACTTTACTACATAGATGAGGTTGATAGTGATGGATTCAATGATGATCTGGCCATTGTGGTGGGTTATGGAAATAAAATTCTATTTAACGAGATCTTTAGGCTATTGTCTAGTGGTAGGCGAGATTTTGAGGAGGGAGACAATGTTATATATAGTAGAGAAACTAGGGGAAAACATATACCTAGGCTCTATTAGTCCTGAGTGGTGAGTGAAATGGAAGAACAACAAATGCCAAAGCACAGTATGAATACGGTCTACAAATATATATTGATAATTATGGTTCTTTCCTAGCACAAACTAAAACTTGAATAAGTGACTAAAATCATATGTTTGATCTGGGTCAAGCCCATTCAGGTCGGATGAAATTGTGTCATGCATTTCTCTATAGAAGTCTTAGCCTAACCAAATCGACATGAATGTGTTGAATATCTAGGTTACAATCTCTTACTCATGTTTTGGATTGTGCTAGAGGAAAACCTAATTTGAAATCATATATTAGGTTGGTTCATGAATGTATTGGTCATATTATATTCTTCCTTTATGTGCACTACTGATCACAACCAACTTCTACGTATTTACATATTCCCTAGATGCCCATTCCTCATCTTATATATTCTCCCTCTTCAGTCTCTCATCTATCACTAGATCACATCCCATGAATCTCATGGAATGCGATTCATTTCCCATGAGCTAAGAAAAATATGATTCATTACCCAACCCATCTCTGTCGATTTCATCTAGTATGATAAGTTAAACTTTTCCATATGCCATCAATTTCAAAAAATTACTCTAATTTTATTCCTAGAGAGACATCACTATTGACTTCACCATATTACTCTCATAAATCACCACCACTACCTCCACCTCCACCACCCAAACCTCCTTTGTATCTCCACCAATTGAACAAAATGATGAAGACCATAATGAATACTATCTAGAATATCAATGCTCATAATCACATGTCTAGTGGTGGAGATATAATTGGTGAATGCAGGATGATGAGACCAATGCTAACGTTTTCTAATAATAATATGTGGTACCTCCAATTGTTTCTGACATGCTCTATGGTCTCATTTTCTCTCTCACATTCCCTAGTTCCTCCTCACCAACATAATATACTAACTCATTACAACTATTTGTAATAATGAATCTTCAACAAGATTCTAGGTTTGTTGTTTCCACCTACATGACCTTGTATCAATACAAACTAAGAAAAATATTGAACTTAAAAACCTCACTAATCCTTTCACGAAACACCTAGTCCTCTACTAACTCACTAATCAAAGATACTACAACTAGGGTCTATGGAATGCTAAATTTATAGGAACTTGTTTTCTATTATGATGCAAGCAATGATAAGAGTGAAAGATAGATATAAAGGTCCTATCTGAGCATAAATAATCTCAAAAGGGTGGACAACATTTACTTCATATAAGATTCCTAGTTTAGGGGATGTAGACAAAAATATTTAGGTACATGCAGGAGGAAATTCCCTTATATAAACATGTATACAAGATGAGAGAAAAAACAAAAACATGGATCATGGAGATTCTTCAGGTCATTGTTTGATTTTTCATTTGGAAGGAGTTTATTGTAATTAACATGATATTTTCTTTAATATTTCTAGAGATGAAGGGATAATGGAGTACATGTCTACATGTCTTGTAATGGAAGGCCCATCTAGATAAACCAATACTCAAAGTTATAGCAAAGGTAAGTCAGGTATCTTTTATAGAACTAGTTAAATGTCATCATTAATTTGGATTACTATAACATATGGGGTATTAAATGTCAATATGAATTTTGCAATTTATTTTGATCCTTATACGTAGAGGAAGAGGTCAACAATATGAATCTTAACAAGACTTTTGTTGGAAATAAACTCAATATAAGATGTATATATAATGACTTAATGTGTTGGGATACTATTTTTTAGTGAGTTCTATACGTGTTAAAATAAAATAATACTAAAAGAAAGTATGCAATTGTTCTGGTTGTTTCATAAAAGCATGCAAGGGTAGTTAAGACACTAAAGGAGAAGAAGTTATAGAATTTATTGACTATATACTCAATGCCTGAAGTCTAGTTGATGGAAGGCCTATTTGGTTCTTGTAAAGTAGAATTTTGATCATATTGAGTGTTTTTTGATGTATAAGGTTGCTTGAGACCACATAGTCTAACTTATTATTTTATAATTCATAACATATTATGTGGCTTTTGAAATCTTGACATATGAGAAAATGGTAATGAATACTACATTCATGCTTAACTATGGATCAAAGGAACCAAAGTTTTATTAGAAAATGATATTCTCAGGGATCTGTTGTTGGATAAATAAATATTATTATTCATAAATATTTCTTTCTTGGAGATACATATCCAAATAAGAATGGTTATATGGCAAAATTTTGACCCAACATAACAGTTTTCTAGTATTTGATGTGATTATAGGAACACAAGGAATATCTGGGTGGTTGTCGCACCCTCCCTAAAAAAGAGTGGGGAAATAGAGATATAAGAGGAAATATCTAACCTTTTTTGGTAGTGAAACATTAGAAAATAAAATATGTGTGTCTGGAGTTGCCACCACAGTTTGTATGGAAGAAACAAGAAAAAACAAGATAAAGTGGTTAGGCCACAATATAAATTTGAGTTGTCATTGAAGTCAGTTTGATTAAAAAATTGGATATTAAGGAAAAATATAAAGATCAGATTTCAACGATCTTTTTACAACCAGAGAAGGATTAATACCCCCATCCTGGTCGGTAAACCAATATCAAGACACTTTCTCTTGTGAAGCGGGGAGCAATTTCGGATAATCATAGTGTCATTGAATAAAAAGACATAGAAAATGATTTTTTTTGGTTGGTAGTATTTTAGAGATGGAGATGGATGTGTTCTTCCCATCATCGACCTGGAAGTGCCAAATTTTAGGTGGATTGGGGTCCTAATCACCTCATAACCTCCCATGGTGGAGATCTCTCATGGGTGATTAGGACCAATGAGCTAAAAGGAGACTAGCATATTCAAACTAATGGAATGATCTAATTTTTTAAAGGAAGATAATAATAGAAGTAGTTATAACAACATCAGATCAGATGCAACAGTTTGAAAAGATCATATGTAATAGTTATAGTACAGATGAATTTGTTATAGTAGGCATTGTGTTCATAACAGTTTAGGTGAAACAGTTATATTAGTTTACTATTGTACCAATGTTAACATGGTAGGAGGTGTTAGAGGAAGGAGCCGCTAATCATGAATAATGTGAAAAATAAAAAGGAAGGTAGTTCAATCCTCTGGCTTCAGGAGGTTCAAAATTGGACTGAAATACATATGATATGGGGGGTATTTATGGGTGGATATTAGAATCTAGAATTCTAGAAAGAACCTTTTAGAAGAGGAAAAAGATCTATGATGCATCACATAGGATGGGTGCACGGATCAAGGTATACCTCCATGTGCCACATGGTGGATGGATCATATACATTGAGTGTCCAGTTGGTGGAAAATTGGATTCTTGATGTTCTAGTAATTTTAGGAATGATATAATAAAATTGATCAAAGTAGTGGGGAAAGATAGTTAAAAATTATCTCTTGGATTTATCTAGAAAAGTAACTGAATATTCATGAATTCATATGCATCTTAGTTTTAGTCACATCTTTAGTTCAATTTTGCACTTCGATCCCTCAATTTACCATTGATTTTTCCGCTATGTATTTTCCTTAGATATAGTAAATATGTAGGGTCTTAATGATATCTATGGGCTTCAATGGTGGGATTTAGATTAAAGACATGCACACTATCTAAGGTCATGGTGATCCCAAGAGGGTTTTTATAATTTAGACTTTATTTTCAAACTCCATTCCATCTTTGGTCCAAGTCTTCACTGATCTCAACTTATCCACATCGACCCTTGCCCCAATGACAATATCCCCTCAATGGGTGATTTTTCTTGGCATGAATGATCACCGACCATGTTCATCCATCAATAGTCAATAGATTGGATCTGGGCCTAGAAGGGTCTGACAAGGATCCATAAACGTCAATTGATTATCCCTTTACTTCTTCATCGGTCTACCCAGATGGTACTTCTACCTCAACCTTCATTCTTCCTCTTCATTGGATGACCCCCGATGGTCGAGCCTGACAAAAATCCTATGATATTTCTAGTCATAAATAAATGGACACACAAATCCACACCATAGACAAAGTCCTAATCCTGATGGAACTACTACAACCATGCCTAACGAGTTTCCTAGACCTAATGAGTGGACAAAACCACCTATGGCAACACGTTTGTGTTAATCAACTGATAGGTTTTTCTATGCTCCATGCCCAACATAGTCCAAACCTGATGTTTAGATATAGTCAACCCCCAACGTCCATGCCCAACATGATTTTTATGCCTGATTGACGAGTGACCTCTATCCTTGATGACCAAGCCCAAAGGGTATTCTTCTCCTGTTCCCTGATGGTCAAGTAGAACTAAGCCTAATGGATCCCCTTCAACCGAACCCAACAATATCCTTACACCAAGATCTAACTAATATCAAACCCTTATATACTAATGGTGAATCATAGAGTTGGAAGCTTTGATTCATTAATCCAAAAACCTCCTACTCTAGTAGTTGGGAGAGATTAATCATACTCTTTTACAACCTATAAATAGAAGGTGGAACCTCCAAAGAAGGGGAATCTTCTCTTGGACAACTCTATAAGGTTGTCACATTCCAACGACAACCAAGGATATTGTTAACGTCGACCCTTCTCCATTGGACACCCCTGAGATGTCGTTGCTCCACCTCCTATCCACCAAGGTCCATATTCCAGCCACGCAGGTGGTTAGAACTAAGACACGATCACCCCTTCCCCCTGCTTCTCCTTCCCCGATGAATCAGACTTAAAGGAGAAAAAAATCAGGTAAGTAATAGTGCATTGACGCCTTCCTTCGATGCTCTCTTTCTCCTTCGATTGTATTCAGTTACTGCATCAAGACTGATGGAGTTGTTGTTCACACTAATCCACATCTCTTCTACCTGTTGTAATAATGAAAATCTCTCTCTCCTCCCCTATTTGCTTTAATCTTTCCATGAAGAGTGAGTAGTCTTTTCACTGGGGTTGGGGGATTAGCCCCACTACTGATAACACCTTATTTTACATACTTTATGTATATATTTTACATCACTTTTAGTATAACTTTAGCTAAATTTTCATATAATTTCTCTATCTTTTTTACTAAAGCCTTGTTTAATGATTTCAGGAACCAACATAGCTTGGGTCGCGATCTTGGAAGATCGCGACCGTGGTTATTAAAAAAAATCCCACGACCGCGATCATCCGAGACCGCGACCGTGATCATCAGAGACCAATACCATAGTTCTTCTCCTCAGCAATCACAGTTTGCATCGCCTCAATGCCGCGACAACGGTGATATGAAAAATCACGACCGTGCTTATCCCAGAGGTTGCCACCGAGGCAATCCAAAGAATCATGACCGTGGTTATATGAGCCATGCGACCAAGTTGGATCGTGACCAGAGAAGAATAAGGCAGAGACCACGACTACAGCCTTGCCCTCACTTAACAGAAAAACCATGACCACGGTTATAAGTCAGTGGAAGGAGCCTATAAATAGCGGCCCCACCTGTCTTGTCAAAGGATCAGATCAGACAGACCAAATCCCAAGGCCACAAAGTGCTGTTGTGTTTCAGACTCATCTCCGACCATCCATCCATTAGTCTTGGATCTCCAGGAGAGAAAGCTGAGGAGAGAGAAGACTTTGGTCCGCCCTTTCTTTGATAGGAGAAGGCTATCCACATGGTAGATCTAGATCTGAAGAAGTAGTGTGTAGTATCACGTTCTTCCCTTCCAGATCTACCGCTTCCTCCCGCTGCACCTTTTACCCTCTTCGTGAACCTCATGGATCTGTCTGTATGTAGTGTTGTCATGTTGTCTACAAGCATGAGCGGTTAACACCTTAACTTGGGTTGGGAGTAGCCACTAAGGCTCTCCCAATATGTATATTGTGTCTTTGTTTTGAATATACATACTCTTATCAAGATTATCTCCATGCACCTATTTTTAATACTTCACTTGTATGCTTAGCTACCATCTTGTGATATTTGATTGTTAATATCTTGAGAGAGTAATATCGCTTTTATCTCGTGTCAAGGACTGGTATGAATGCGCGAGAGTGTTGGAATGCTAAAGCATTAACCAGTTGTTTTGCTACGAGGTTTTTGAGTTGTCATCTCGAGAGAGAGACTTCTTTTAGACTTAGATCTATCCTCATCTCGAGAGAGAGTGGAATAGGAATTTGAATGGTTGCTTGTAATCTTGATATTAGTATGCAAGATAGAGAGATAGTTTTACATGTTGGTGAGGTGCTTTAGTTGGTGAGCCCCAACCCAGGTTTTCCCCATATTCTTGTTTACCATTCCTCCCCCTTTCTTATTTGTTTTGTTGTTCTCGTTCTTGTGATACTGTTCTTTAGTGAACATCTCTTTGCATCCCTTTTCGTCTGGAGTATAAGAGTGTTGATTCCTTGTTATTAACACAACCAATCTTGTCCCTGTGTTTGACCCCGATCGCTACATTGGACCCCGTTTATCGTTGCGGGGGCCTGAGAGTCAGGTTATCTCTTTAAAAGTCCGACTACTATAATCTATGTCCTTTGGATGTGTGATTTAGGCCGGTCAACTACCTATACTTTCATGTCCATTTTTTTATGATCCATGACTTATTTATAACTCCTTTTAATTCAATGTTAATTGTTTGATTGCATGTTTCGTGGACTGATCTCCCGCTTTGCATGATCTATTATAATCATTGGCCACAAAATTCAATGCTTAGGTTTTGAATATAAATAACTTATTGACGCCTGGATGAGAACTTCAGATGATATGTCTCAAGAGAAATGGATACATGATATGTGAGTAATGAGACATCATCCTCATGGAGATATCTAAGCAATTTTCCTACACCTAATAGATGAAAATTTGGTTTTGCTCCAATTGAATGGTTTTATCAAGTCTAGATACGTTATGAATGTGTTTGTGTGTGTAGTAGTGGCGAAACTCGGTTCCATCATAATGACTTCCATTACTAATCTAGACCCAATTCAATCTTTCACTCTAACTGTAACACACGGTATTTTAGGTACACATTTTTTTCGATTCATAAATCACAAATTAATCTAAATAATAGTCCAATTACAATCAAGCCATTCCTTCCAACTACTATGTGCTCATTTTTCTTTATTTTCATGTTCCTTAATACAACTTAGACTCCTTCTAGGTTTCTTACATTCATTATCCTCAATTAAAATATTTATAAATTGGTCCCTCATATTATCTTCCAGCATCACTATGAATTATTCAATACTGTTATGAAATTTTAATACTCAAATACATTGGTACCACCTTGAATTTTAGTATACACCTACTTTATCAAATAATGGCCTTTGAATCAATATGAAATACTAACAGGACCAAAATATATCTATCTTGGATACATAGTGATGATAATTAATTAGCCATCTCCTTATCATAAATAGAGGATTTACTATTCTTATAATGTGGTCAAGTAGGTATTGAATGCAAGGTCAAAAATTTAGAGTCATTGACAATATAAGATAGTAGTTATATATTTATTTTTGTAATTAGTATATTGGATTAATAACCAATTAAATGAAAAAATAATCGCATCCTCAGTCATGAGCAACCTTTGACTATTTCAGGAGGGGAAGAAATGGCATCCAATCTCTGTGACTCAGCAAATCTTAGGCCACAAGAAATGAAACCTCTCTCTATCTAGCGACCTTCGCATAATGAACATCCCAAAAACTCTAGCACCTAGTATATATGGTATCTTCTCCATTGAAAGTCCAAAACAAGGAAAACCTATGATCAATAACCTACAACACCCTGAGGTACCTTTCATTGCTCTATTCTCCCAAAACCACCCCATCAGCTACTCCATGGCATCCTCTCAATGACAACCTACAACCAAACTACTATGCCTCCTACAAACGAGAGCCCAAGCTTTGGCATCACCACCCACTACCTCGAAACCCTATATTTGTATAAAGAAGAATACCTAAACCCTACTCTTCATTTTTCCTTAGGTCGCAGATCACCACCTTGACTTATCACCATGACTACGACCTAGAATCAACTTTGATATCTCAGTCCTATCCTAACATCATCCATGTATCCCTCATGTATCATTGAAGTCTTCTTACGCTCCAACAATTTTTGCCTTTAGATCTATCCATTCTACATATTTCAACTTGGCCAAGTCCCTCTGACTACCCTTATTCACACTGTAACACTGATCAAGATTTCTTGACTAGCCTCTTCAACCTCCTGTCAACTCTTGGCATCACTGGGCAAGGAGCCAACATCTCCTTTCAGCAAACTGAGACTGTCACCTATAGGAACCTACAAATAAAAAAGTCTGATTGCCTACTAACCCAATTACCAAGACCCTCAAACCCTCTGAAGACTCTAATAATTTCAAGAAGGAAACTCTTCGCACAATAGTTTGTTCAATTTGAATTCGAGTCCAACAGTTTGTACAACATCACATATACTTGTCATCACCATCACCCACATTGATAGGAAGATCTCTCTTCAACATACATTTTAGAAGAAAGAATGATTGAGTGATTGTGAACAACCAACTCCAGTACACTAGAGTATAATATGGAATCGTGATGAAATTCGATAAAGGAAATAACATCTAAAACATAATTAGATGAAAATGTAGTATTATTTAATGAGTGTGATTGATATTATTTGATACAAATGAAGATATTATGGACCTATAGTAATGAATATAGTTATCAAAGAGGAAAAATAGATCAAGGTACTCATATTACAAATTTGTAGGAATGTCGAGTTAGATACTAATTTTGTATTCAAATATAACTACTTATTTTGGAATACATCTACCATCCATATAGAAGTAGATACCTAATATTGATAACTATGTAGCCATATGAGACCAAATGTGTTGATGTATACACCTACCAATTTCCCATGTGGACATAACTAAGCATCAATACCCTAGAAAGAAGGATGACAGAAAAATATGAATAACACTCCTAGATGGAAAACCTTAATCATGAGTAACAAAATAATAATTGAATATCACTTGATTCCAAGTCATATAGTGACAAATATTTCTCTATATTTGTAGATCTCTCTATTGACTGTCCCTTGGAGTAAATACTTGGAATTTTTGCATTTTAATAATATATTTTATTTAAAGGTACAAAATTTATATTTCTATTTGAAAATTTATTTTTGTCAATTATTGCATGCATGATTGGATAGTTTGGTTGGCTAAAGTTTGATTTTAGACCTTAGCCTACCTCTTTGAAAGGCTATCAATAATTACTTTTGAAAAATAGCAGCACAATTTTTAAACATAAAAAAAGGGCAAGTTAGTACCCCTAGTTTAGTGAAATTACTCTTCCACACCTCTGCGCAGAGTTAAAGGACATAGGGTCCCTTAGCATATTGGGAATTTCATTTGGTGTGTTTTTGTTCTCCATAAGAGAGAACACATGGGTTCCTTAATAACTAGACATTGACATGTGCTATCTATTGAAATTTGAATTAATAGTTTCTAAAAATTGGATATTGAATCTCGTTGAATTTGAAAACCCATTGCTACCTTTTTATTACTTTCCTACATTGTTTATTCCTTAGCATTTTGTTATACAAATTCTTTGTAGATAATTTAATATTGTTTTACTTTCCAAAAAATGATTTTGTACCAGCTTTGCTGCCCCATGTTTCCCTTCTTGGGGTCCATGTGTGGTTTTTTTCCTCCACAAATTCATGGACATGTGATGAAAGAAAACCTATAAGAGATGTGAAAAAGTTGCCCAGTGTTGAAAAGTAGATAAGAATCAATACTTAATTTTCTATAATCTTAAGTAAAGCTTTTGTGACTCTGATGGAAAATATGATTGTAAAAAGAATTATTTATATTTTTTGATATTATTTTGTAAATATTTGATCGTAAGAATCAGGCCTTTACATTTGCTTTCTTTTGCATGTAGTTTAACTCTATTCAATCAACTATTTGTCTTAAACATTAGTCTTAGTTCAACTAAATACAACTTGGTAATATACATAAAAAGGTTGTCTCATGGGATTCAACCCTTAACTATACTGCGATAACACATGTCCTCTTACAGATGATATTATTGTAAGTTGTTTTGGAAAATACTAGATAATTGTTTCTCTGGTAAATTTGTAAGTGTGATAATTTTCCGCATCAAATTTTGGCTCCATTTTTAGGGACAAAAAACATCTAGTCTAATTTAGTTCTATGAAGATTAATTTAGGATTTCACTTTTCCCATTGGCACTATTGCATATTCACTTGAACTTAAACTTTATACGTCTATCTGACTTGTGGAAGATCTTTCCATAGAGGTACCACAACCTAGTACATGTGACGCTCCACCAACATTGACATTGCATCAAGCTTTGAATTTTAGATAGACTAAACATTTCATTGTCAAAACAAAGAGAACCAAACTGGAATTGTCAAGGAAGAAGTCACACTAAGGGTGTTCCTAGACATTGCTACATAAAGAGAGAGGCTTACCCAATAAGCCATGGTGGTTGTTCAAAAGGAAATTTATACAACCTAAGCTACTGCACAAGAGGTCGAACGACTGAAGCAAATTTTGGGAGTTCTCAATACCTAAGGCTACCTATGTTTGACAACCACACAATTAGGATGCATTGGATCACACTACTACAAAGAATTCCCTTGTTAGGAAAACAAGAAGAGGATTGTTAAGAGTGAATTTTGAAATTTGTCAACCTATGTGATATGACAAAGAAAAATGGAGTTGCTGACACTCTGCATTTTCATATATTATCTTATAAACAGAGCTAGGAACTCATAAAATGCTTTGTCAAGTGATCCCATCACCGCATGGGAACAACTTTAGAATATATTCCTTTAGAAAATATATCCTCCTTCCCTCACATACACCATCAAAAACAAGATAACACATTTTACATAGGTTCTAGGTGAAACTCTAGTAGAAGCAAGGGAAAGATACAATGAGCTCTCTACAAGTGTCCATACGATGATATCCTAGAAAACCAGCCCATTTGATTTTTCTATAGAGTTGTTGATGGTGATATTAAAAAGTTTCTAGACTTCTCATATGGAGGAAACTTCATGCGCCAAAGTTATGATAGAGCCTGGAAGGTAGTGAGCCTTGGAGCTAAAAATCAAGCCAAGGTGATCGATCCCTATTTTAGGCATAAAAACTAAAATGCATCATATTAAAATGTACCTATTATATTATATTATATTATATTATATTATATGTACCTATTTTATTATATTAAAATGGTACTATGCCTTCATTTCACTCTTTTTGCATTTCATCCTACCATTTACTTTTGTTTTGTTTCTCCTGCTAACTAGATTAGATTTTACCTGCTTTGCATACTTGCATGCTAATTTTAATTTTTTTAATTTTTTCCATGCATTTCATATAATATAGATTTTTTGTAATTTTTTCATGTTTTATCTAGGATTTTCTTGTTTCCTGCTTTATGTTCCATAATGTAGGCATAGTTGTCATTGACGGAAATTTGGCACCATTTTGGCCAATTTTCCCAAGTTTAGAACTCCTTGCCTAAAAGTGTTTTTTGACCCAATCTCTACTTATGGATTGAAATGATGACCTTTGACAAATGAAAGTGAACTATCATGGTTTATTACTAAATGCTATCAATGCTTGAATTTTTACATGTGCATCACCTCTCTTATTTTGTGAATGGTTTGGTTTATTTATGACTTGAGCAAGCTATGAATGATTAGGGCTAATGGAATCACATGATACAAGTATGAATCTCATGTTGTTCACTCATGTAGTCTGATATTATTTGATGAAGTGTTGAAATAACTGTCATGCATGATATTTTATGTTGAGAACCACACTAGTGAACCCCCTTTGTCCCAATTTTTCTTTCATCATCTTCTTGCCTCTCCACCTCATGAAAGGATGTCGAAGTGCACATATTTAGACTTGGCCACCTCTAAAAGTTTGGGGTGACCATATCTATATCTCTCCGCTTCACACTCACCACCATATGCCCTATCTACACTAAGGGAAAAGAAAAAAAAGATCAAAAAGAAAAGAAAAGATAATCCAATATAATACCATCTAAATAAAGAAAAGATGAGTATTCTATGTAATAGCACTCCAATCTCTTACCATAATCCTTTCCTCTATTTTCACACCCACTGGGCTAGGAAACAACAAACCTATCTCACTTCACCCTTTTTCTACAACCACGTGGGTCATTTGGTATGGTTTGAAGCATAAGATTCAATGTATGAAAGTCAAACATCACTCCTAGTCATCTTTGATTAATGCCATCATGAAATGTGATAAATGTGTATTTATCTTTTTTATTTACATCTTTTAGATATCTTTTTAGGATTATTTTATTATTTATCTTCTTAGTTTTGTAATTAATTGTATTAGTTTAGATTTTTCTATTAATTTAGAGTTTTAATTATATTTGGTTGATTTTTTATAGGAAAATGCTCAATGACTAATTTTATTTGGAAGATATTTTGCACAAAATCCCACAGTGTCTGATTTAAATATATACCTCGCACAAAAATTACTATAACTCTCACATACCAAGGCAACATTTAATGGGCAAGTATGTGTTTGAAAGGGAATTGAATTATCTACAGGAAAAATATATTTTTGGACGGTTTTCAGAGTTATGACTAGCCCAAAATTTCACTCGAAATCACTATTGCGGGAATCTACAGCAAAACGAATGCAAGCGGTCATCATAATTAAAAGCAGTCAACTATTTTCTCTATTTACCAGATCCATAAAGTTTTCTGCCGCTGGCTAGGAGTCTTCTAGATAGTCTTGTATCTAGGATTTCCACCCCAGGAGGGGGGACTCCACTAAGCAAAAGGGCCCCCCAAGTTCTTTTTATACGTAATAAAAAGCAAAATTATGTCATTTTCATCTTAGTGTAATCTTTCCTTCAAAAGAAATAAAGATCAGTTCTTTCATAAAGTTAGTTCTTTTATTTTGGTTCTGGATCTCCTTTCTCTGGTTCTTCTTTTTCTATATTTCTCTTGGAGCGGGAGAAAAAGCAAACGAGTCATTTAATCGTCACCGACTTAGACTCTATGGAGATCCAGAATTGCGGTCTATGACTCCTTTGCTTTCTTTCCTAGTTTCTCCCATCCTCGCCATGAGTAGTGAGTAGTTTCCTTATCGAGGTGAGGGGAATAGCCCCTTAGTCATGTGTTAACCAGATCAAACTTTTACACGACTATTGGGATGGATGGTTTTTGGTTTAGAAATCACCGATTTAAATGACGTAATTAATCATTTTTATCGCTTGTTACTCTCGGTGGATGTGACCGTGGAACCCCGAAGTTAGAACGCCTAAACCGAATTTATGAAAATTTGGACGCGACCGTGGAAAAATTCTCTTTAGGATGAAGAACAAGGATACATGAACACCAAGACCAATGGGTTATCATGGAGTTCCTCTTTTGTGTTTTATTTACAAATGAAGCACATACCTGCTTCTTTCTTATTATCGTGTATCATTTGATTTTATTTTTCACAAGGGCTAAGGTGGTGACCCCCTAAGCCTCAATGCCTTTCTTCTTGTTTTCAAACTATTCTTAAATGTTTGTGTTCAATTCACCTTTTACATTTTAGCACATTACTTTTGTTTAGATAATCTTGTGTACTAACAACTTCCTTCCTTTAATCTTTCTTGTCTTAGAATAATCCTTTTTCTTTCTTTGCATTAGTGTAGTCTTTTATTCTTCTTGCAATTTACTTTCTTACTTTATATTAACCAACCCCCTCAAAATGAACTTTATTTTCTATTTGTTATTCAAAAATACCAAAAATAATTATTTTCAAAAATCAATCGGGATTAAAAGAAAACAATCTTAATAATGTTGTCCTATGGGATCGACCTTTCTATACTACCCTTAATCGGAAACTAAAAAAAGGATTAAACTCTTGGATAATTATTCTAGTGAATTGGTATGCAAACTATACATACCAATTTTGGTGTCGTTGTCGGGGACAAAGAATCGTTTTCTCAAACCCCAAAAATTTTTGAAACTTTTTTATTTTTTATGCCTTTCGAGTAACATCCTAGAAGTGTTGTCTCCTCTTTCTATTGAGTTTTCATTCCAACAGTACATTTGTTATACAAACAAATATAACTGTATAACTGTGCATGCGCCGCACATCGAATGATCTTACGTCGCCAATTTTTGATCCCGAGCCAGAAAGAACTTTCCATCTCTTAAATCGACAAAATCAACTTAGGATGGATGAAGAGGAGGTTGCCCATTGGATTGAGTAGGCACTTTCCCCTCAAAGAGAGTTGATGATGGCTGAATGTGCGACTCAAGAAGCCAACTTACGCACATCCTATATCACTGAGCAAGAGGCTATATAAGTCACTCAGAGGGAGGCTGAGAGACAAAAACAACTTAAGGAATTTTCCACTCCAAAAACTGGATATGCACAACACCCAGTTGTGCCACCCGCGATCACAACCCCTCAATTCGAGATCCACACTCAATGGATCACGATGCTTTAGGCCAATCCTTTTTTTTGGAGCAAGGGTGCAAGTTGTCAAGATCACCTCCAACGCTTCACAGACCTTAGCTCCTTGACTAAGATCCCAGGCATTTCTGAAGATGCCATTAGACTTAGACTTTTCAAATGCTCTCTTTCAGGGGCAGTCAGCAGTTGGTACAATGCCATGGAGAGTGAAAACCCCATCACCACTTGGGAAGCACTTCACATTTTTTTTGGATAAATACTTTCCCCCTTCCCTCACCTATGAGATTAGGGGACAAATCGTGTTGTTTCCAATGGTCCCTGGGGAAACCTTAGGAGAAGCTTGGGAAAGATTTTGGAAACTCCTCCATCATTGCCCTCATCATGACGTATCACAATCTCAACTCATTGAGATATTTTATCGTGCTGTTGATGATGACACCAAGAAATTTCTTGATTCCTCATCTGGAGGAAATTTTATGTTCCAAACTCTAAGCAGCGTATGAGAGGTAGTTAAAAGAGCTTATGAAACCCAGGCTAGATGAGGAACTGGTGGGGTCTTAAAAGTGGCTAAGGATGAGGTAAACCCAGAAATTCATACTATTTCCGAAGCTCTCAAATTAATCTCTTTGAAACATGACCGCTTGGAATCATCATTTAATGCCTATGAAAGACAACCTCAACAAGTAAGGGCTGTAGAATCTCTATGTTGGATATGCCAAGGGTATGATCATGCTACCCTCCAATGTTAATATGTCTACAACATCCTAGTGCATCTTGATGTTGGTCAACAAGTAGAGGATCTCAACTCTATCCATAGTATCCTGGTCCAGGCTTACTACAATCCAAACCAAGCCAGAAACCATCCCGGGTTTCAATATGGAAACCCCTCAGGAGCTGAAAAGTCATCTCAACTTTCCCCTCATCAAAGACCCCCACAACCCCAAGCCAACTATCGTCCACCACCAGGTTTTCCACACAATAACAACCAAAGGAATTTTGGGATCTAAGGTAATTTTAGGGAAAACTTCCAAAACTGTGGACCCTACCATGGTCAACAATATCAAAACCTTCATCAACCACCACCATCTCAACAGAACACCCCCACCCCTGTGGCAGAAGGTAGGATTTCAGCCTTAGAGCAAATCATAATAGTACACCAGAAATCGACTGACGCTCAGTTCACTCATCTCTTTTCCCAACAAAAACCCCCTATGGGGACCTTGGCCGAACAACCCAAGAACAATCCAAAACATCCCGAACAACTAAAGGTTGTTTCCACTCATTCAGGGAAGATTCATACCCCTCCCCCAGAGAAACTCATAGTTGTTCCCTTGGACTTTGAGGATGATGATACATTGATCATTGAAACCCCACCCTCACCTACCTCCGCCGCTCCTACTCCTTCCATTCCCTCTCATGTTGTCCCACCTATGGAAATTGATGAGACAAAAATTCCCATTTACAAACCTCTTCCCCCTTATTAGGCCCTCCTAAAGCAAACTAGGTTTGACACCCATTTTGTGATATTTAGGGAGGCCATGAAAAAGTTGCATATGGATATTCCCTTTCTTGATTCCTTAGCCGACATGCCAGCTTGGTCCAAATATATGAAATCTCTTTTGACCAGGAAATACCACACCGATGAGCATGAGATGGTAATGCTTGCTAGAACTACCTCTCTTATTGTCCAAAGTAAGATTCCTGAAAAGAAGAAATACCCTGGCTCCTTTGGGATTGGGTGCTACCTAGGTGATAATGCATGCAGGAAGGGTCTTGCAGACTTGGGCGCTAGTATTTCTATTATGCCCTATAGTCTATGTAGGAGGCTAGGTTTTGTGGACATGTTCCCCACTGCCATGACAATCCAATTAGCTGACTCATCCATGACAAAACCCATGGGGATCATTGAAGGCATACCTGTAAGAGTTGGGAAGGATGCTTATGTCCCATGTGAGTTTGTCATCATGGACATAAATGAAGACTTAAGGTACCCCCATCATCTTTGGTCATCCCTTTTTGGCCACCTCGCATGCCTTGATTGATGTTGAGGCCAGAACCATTTTCTTGTTCCTAGGGAAACAAACCCTAAAATTTAGGGTATTTGAAAGCATGTGTAGACCAAGCCTCTAAGAAGAGGTCTATCTTCTTGATTGTATTGAGAAGATGCAACAATTTAGATAAGAATGAGAACTAGTTTAAGATACCCTCCAAAAGGCCCTTGTAACCCCTATTGATTGTGGATTTGAAGATGCTCAATTGGAGAAATTTAGACATTATATCGAAACCTTTGAGGATATTCATGATGAGGAGTTTGAAGACCTAAAAATGGTCCCCGTTGTGGATGCAAAACCTAAAACCCCCAAGGCACCTGACATGAGACCCCTACCTGAAGGTCTTAAGTATGCTTTCCTTGATGAGCAAAGGCTTTATCCTCTCATCATTAACACTGATCTCACCCATGAATAGGAAACCAAGCTAATGACAGAACTTAGGAAGATGAGATCTGCCTTAGGATACAAGATGGTTGATTTGATAGGAATAGATCAATCCATTGGTATGCATAAAATTCCTATGGTAGAAGAATACAAACCTTCTAGGGACCCTCAAAGGAAATTGAACCCCAACATGAAAGAGGCAGTGTGTCTAGAGGTTATCAAGCTTTTGATTTATAGGATCATCTACCCCATCTCCGACTCCCCTTGGGTTAGCCCTGTACAAGTTGTCCCCAAGAAAGGGGGTACCACAGTCATGAAAAACGATAATAATGAGCTTATTCGCACTCGCACTGTCACAGGGTGGAGGATGTGTATTGACTATAGGAAACTGAATAAGGCCACTAGGAAAGATCATTTCCCCCTTTCTTTCCTGGATCAAGTACTAGAGTGCCTTGCCCATCAACAATATTTTTTCTATTTTGATGGCTATTCAGGTTTCTATCAAATTCCCTTTTTATATTATGTTCGGATGGACTTTATCGCAGGTGTGTTACTGAGGAAGAGGCTCATGACATACTTGAGAAATGCCATGCTGGCCCCACTGATAACACCCATTTTATGGCTTCTAGAGCTTATATTTTACTATCAAAATAGCCTCCAAACCTAACTTCCTCTTTGTTTTTGTTGCAAAGAAACAATTCCCACTATACCCCTGATAATATTTCCCATCTTTTACAGAGTTTCTCTTATCTTTCCACAAAAAGAGCATTAATGGGCCCTTAAGGCCCATCAGTAATGAAGTACATGTCCCGACCTAGTAGCACGTGAGGTGACACACACCCTTACCCATCACGGTCGCTGCCTGATATGGTAGCAACCCGAAGTGGGTGTGTCGCGAGGGAGCCTTGATCGCTACATCTCTTTACCCGACATGGTGCCTTGCTCATCATGGTTCACCCAGCCGACGACATCGATTACACAATATGGCTACCCCTCGGTGCAGCAGCCCGCCAAGGTCCTTACTCAACATGGTTGTGCGTGATACACTGGTCGTCCGACACGAGTGATGGCCCAACATGCGTGCCGGGCAACAGACATATCGGTCCCTCCGAAGCCACGAGGACAGTGTAGGGATGAAGGACATGTGGCCCAATAAAAGCCACAAACCCCCATCAACTCACTGCCTATAAATAGCAGCTGTAAGCCTACGATGGGACAGGTCAGACCCTATGAGAGCTAACTCTTAGAACATAGGAGCTAGTGCATCAAGTTCCAGAACCTACCAGGTTATACTAGGTGATCTCATCCCTGACCCGAAAGGGACAGGTGGAGTTCACTTAGGAACCGTTCCAGTAGCAGCAAGTAGCGCGACATGACCCACAAAGCTACTTCAACATGTCGGGTTCCTTTCTGGGCTTCAACCCGAGATGGCTCACCCACCTATACCCGATACAAGAAACCCAAGAGCCTTAATATAATGCTTACCCGATATGTTTCCTAACCTGACATGGTACCCAACCTGATATGGTCTATACCCATCACGTATGCAACCTGGCACGACCAACAACCTGACGCAACCATATTGGGTAGAGGTCCTATCCCGATACACCCCTTACCTGTCACAATTCATGACCCACCATGTTCAAGAACCCAATATGATCATATCCTGATAGAGCCCTTACCCGGTACCAGGTAGCATTATCTTAGGTGTCCGCTGCTATGTACTTTGATCTTCTAAATCAAGGAGACCGATACCTATCTTCCCTTTACAACACTTTACTTTCATTTTACTACCACATTGTTTCTAAACCTCTTTATCTCTATATAATTATTGGAATCTATGGAGTTTATCTCATATTGTTCTGTGTATGGCTCCTTTTTGTTGGATGATTTCTTTATAGCATCTGAGTTCTAGTCTCTTCTTTCTGGATCATGCTTTTGACTAGATATTGAATCATGTTTCTCATTTCGACTCCTTCGAGAGAGGGATGTCATAAACTCTAGAGCTTGGTCTGATTCGGGTGTACGAGAGTACCCAGAATCATGGCCTCCCCAACCTATCTTTCTGCTCCAGTCTATGCCCGGTACCCTTAAGAGAGGAAACTTAGTGCATGGCTAGTTGGCACCTTCTTTGAGAGAAGAAGGTGCAGGATGTAGGCCATCACCGGTTGTTACAATTAAGTTTTCTTCCTTCATGCTATACTCCGAAAATAGTCTTATTTCCTCATTTTCCTTTATTTGAAAACTTCCATAAAAAGTGCTAAACCCCAAACCTTAATCCTCGTGGTAACTCCCTTTGGAGATAGGTTTTTAGTTTAATTCTTTATAATTCTTTCTCGTTACATAAAAACCTTATCCTTCGAGTTTTTGACATGCTTAGACAAGTAAAACTTGAGTTTTGAAGCGCTATTCTTCCAATCCCTGTGTTCGCCCCCGAACTACTTCGACCCTGTGCTAGTTGCAGGAGTATTAAACATTCAGGTATTATAAATTTCTAAAGTCTAATGACCTAGACATGTCTCCATTTTTGGACCCACATTTAAGGCTTGTTACCCACCAGCGGGCACATGAGTTCTCAGAAAATGGCTAGGAAGGTTTTGCAATCTGGGTTCTTCTGGCCTACTCTATTTAAAAATTCATACCATTTTGTCCTTACTTGTGATGAATGTCAAAGGAGCGACAACATATCTAAGAGAGACCAAATGCCCATGACTTCTTGCCAGGAGATTGAAATTTTTGATGTGTGGGGAGTAGACTATATGGGCTCATTCCCTTCTTCTTGTGGGTAAAAATATATCTTGGTGGTTGTTGAATACGTTTCTAAATGGGTCGAAGCCATCCCCACCAAAACATGTGATTCTAAGCCTGTGAAGAAGCTCTTCAAAGATATCATTTTTCCTCGATTTGGGGTACCTCGTACCGTAGTATCTGATGGAGGCTCCCATTTTATAGAGAAGAGCTTCGAGTCCTTGTTGAAACGGTATGGAGTCCACCACAAGGTTGCCACCCCTTATCACCCTCAGACTAGTGGTCATGTTGAGGTGTCAAATAGGCAAATCAAGTCTATCCTAGAGAAAACAGTGAATCACACTAGGACAAATTGGGCTTTAAAACTCAATGATGCCTTGTGGGCATATAGGACCGCCTATAAAACTCCCATAGGCACCACTCCCTTCAAATTTATTCATGGAAAATCATGCCATCTACCCATAGAATTAGAGCATAAGGCCAATTAGGCGATCAAAACTCTCAATTTTGACTTAATTGCTGTAGATGAAAACTATTTTTTGCAAATTCAAGAGTTAGATGAGCTCCTAATGTCGGCTTATGAAAATGCTAGGATTTACAAAGACAAAGCCAAACTGTGGCATGATGGTCATATCAGGAGAAAGGAAAATAGGGAGGGTGATCAAGTTCTAATGTATAATTCTAGATTAAGACTTTTTCCTAGAAAACTTAAATCTAAATGGTATGAGCCCTACCTTGTCAAGTGTGCCTACCCTCATGGCACTTTTCTTCTTTGAAACAAGGTTTTAGGAGAATTTAAGGTCAATTGACATTGGCTTAAATGGTACATCACCAATCAGGATTTCCTACCTTCTGAGGCACATCAACTCTCCTTACTTGAAGACCTCGACTTTCATGAACCCCCACCTCCCCCTTCCGAGCATAAAATGGCTCCATGATCCAGCTCTCTCGGGAATTCAACATAAAAGAAGACACTTATTGGGAGGCAACCCAATCATTTAATTTTTGCAAAATTCTTCTATATTTTTTTAGCTAACACTTGTGTTTCAATTTCAATTTTTGTTCAAAAAAAGGGAAAAAATTGAGAGCCACCTACCCCATCAGGCCTACCCTGACCCCAACTCCCATTATTTGGGGAACTACTACTACAATCCTCCTTCATCTTTGCACATTCCTCTGCCAGAGTGATTTTCTTCACTCCATCTCTGATTTAGGTTTTGCTCAGGATGAGAAAAATCTAAATCCAGGGTGGAGGTGAGTGGTACAATTCTATCCCACCCTCCTATCTTTTTCTTAATTATTTTTTTTCTTTTGTTTTCATGTATATGCTTTAGTTTATGGCCTTTATCTAGTCATCCATTCTTTTTTCATTCTTTCTATTTTTCGTAGTTGTAAAATGGCCTTTATCTAGTCGGCCAATATAAATAGATGTTTGTCATTATGCCCCTTGAATTTAGTAATCTTTTTGCAAAATCTATTACAAATTGCCATGTCTGAAACCACTATGTCACCTAGGACCCCTAATAACATCACTCCTTAGAATAGTTGACAAGTCATAAGGAATCGATCAGAACCAAGCATAATTTTTCCCTATATATAAACAAATGGATTATCTTGTTATAAAACTTGTATGATGTGAATTATAAGAATATTCTAAATAGAGTAATGACACTCTAAAAATGTTGAAATTTATAAGCACTAGAACATCTTTTCATTCCCTCTATTTTTCTTCTAGAAAAGAGAAGTAAAGAATCACCACCGGACAAAAATCAAGTTCGGGGTTGCACGCTTCCCAAAAATAAATTCCATACCCCAAAAAGGCGTACCATCAAAAGATGCCAAAGTGCATAAGAAAAAAATTGTGACCAGTGTAGTCACAACTCCGCAAATCAAAGTCCTGAGTCGAATAGATGAGGGATCATAGAAAAATATCTTTTGTTATTTCTTCTTCACTTGTTCACACCCCCTCCTTCTTCCTGTTCTTGTAAAAATACCTAAGAAAAAAATATTCAAAAATTGAGAGTGTCAAAGCAATAGAAGAGGAAGCCTATTTTTCTACAAAATCTTATTTTTGAAGCAAGATGTGATAATTATTTTGATAGGGAATATAGAACTTTATGCTATGTGGTTCAAGGAGATTGGGTCGCTTGACAAAAAATTGGAGGTAAGGATTATAGTGATGTTATAAGGGTGAGGAATGACATATTGATAGTATAAATTAGACTTTATTTGTAATTTTATTTGCTTGAGGACAAGCAAAGATTTAAGTCTGGGATATTCTGATAAATGTGTATTTATCTTTTTTATTTACATATTTTAGATATCTTTTTAGGATTGTTTTATTATTTATCTTCTTAGTTTTGTAATTAATTGCATTAATTTAGATTTTTCTATTAATTTAGAGTTTTAATTATATTTGGTTGATTTTTTGTAGGAAAATGCTCAATGACTAATTTTATGTGGAAGATATTTTGCACAAAATCCCACAGTGCCTGATTTAAATATATATCTTGCACCAAAATTACCATAACTCTCACATCCCAAGGCAGAAGTTAATGGGAAAGTATGCGTTGGAAAGGGAATCGAATTATCTATAGGAAAAATATATTTTAGGACCGTTTTAAAAGTTATGACTGGCCCAAAAATTCTCTCGAAATCACTGTTGCGGAAATCTACAGCAAAAAGAATGCAAGCGGTCATCATAATTAAAAGCAATCAACTATTTTTTCTATTTACCAAATCCAAAAAGTTTACTGCTGCTGGCTAGGAGTCTTTTAGATAGTCTTGTATCTAGAGTTTCTACCCCTCCTTCCCCCTATAAAAGGAGGGGAACTCCACTAAGAAAAGGGGCCCCCAAGTTCTTTTTGTATGCAATCAAAAGTAGAATTTTGTCATTTTCATCTTAGTGTAATCTTTCTTTCAAAAGCAATAAAGATCAGTTCATTCATAAAGTTAGTTCTTTTATTTCGGTTCTGGATCTCCTTTCTCTGGTTCTTCTTTTTCTGTGTTTATCTTGGAGCGGGAGAAAAAGCAAACGAGTCATTTAATCGTCACCGCCTTAGACTCTACGGAGAAATGAAATTGCAGTCTATGAATCCATTGCTTTCTTTCCTAGTTTCTCCTATCCTCTCCATGAGTAGCGAGTAGTTTTCTTATCGAGGCGAGAGAAATAGCCCCTTAGCCATGTGTTAGCCGGATCAAGCTTTTACACGACTATTGGGATGGATTTTTTGGTTTATAAATCACATATTTAAACGACATAATTAATCATTTTTATCGCTTGTTACTCCTGGTGGATGCGACCGTGGAACCCGGGAGTTAGAATGCATAAACCAATTTCATGAGAATTTGGATGCGACAGTGGGAAAGTTCTCTTTAGGATGAAGAATAAGGATACATGAACACCAGGACCAATGAGTTCACTAGGAGTTCCTCTTTTGTATTTTATTTACAAATAAAGTGCATACATACTTCTTTCTTATTGTCGTGTATCATTTGATTTTATTTTTCACAAGGGCTAAGGTGGTGAAACCCCTAAGCATCGATGCCTTTCTTTTTAATTTTAAACTATTCTTAAACATTTGTGTTCAATTCACCTTTTAAATTTCAGCACTTTACTTTTGTTTAGATAATCTTGTGTGCTAACAATTTCCTTCCGTTACTCTTTCTTGTCTTAGAATAATCCTTTTTATTTCTTTGCATTAGTGTAGTATTTTATTCTTCTTGCAATTTACTTTCTTGTATTAGATAAACCAACACCCTCAAATCGAACTTTATTTTCTATTTGTTATTCAAAAATACTAAAAATAATTATTTTCAAAAATCAATCAGGATTAAAAGAAAATAATCTTAAAAATGTTGTCCTATGGGATCGACCCTTCTATATTACCCTTAACTAGAAAGTAAAAAAAGATTAAACTCTAGGATAATTATTCTAGTGAATTGGTGTGCACACGACGAGTATCAAAATGGTATATCAGGAGCTACATGAAAGTCATATGGAAAACATGTGTGCTCTATGACCTATATTTGAAGTTTGTATTCTCAGTTCTCTTTTCATGATTGGTTTGTGAAAGTGGAGAGGAGAGAGGTGGAATGCATGAACCTAGTCATCATTGAGCCCATTTAGTCATTATTCATCTTTTGCATTGCATTTGTAGAGAGATTGAGTTGGAGCATAGTTGAGGACAAGTATGTTTTAAGTTTGAGGTGGTGATGTAGCCCTACTTTAGGGCTCCATCTTGTGTCTTTTTGTGCTTCAATCACATCTATACTTGTTAGATTGCATGCTATTTTCCTCAATATGCATATTTGTGTAAAATGTACTTATGGGCGTTATTTGCATGTTTTTAGGTACTTAGACCACACTTGGATGGAAGAGAGAGAAAGAATGATCCTAGGGTTTCTCTACCCTTAGAGAGGCCCAAAGTGAACTCTAAGTATCCCTCAAACTACCCCTAGTGGACAAAGATAAATTGAAGAAAGGATATCCAAGGATGAACAAAGAACAAGCTCAAAGTGATGCTGAAGAGAGCAGAATGGTTGTAGTACCCCAAAATGGTCATGCTAGTTCACTCAAAATAAAAAAACTAAAGCATTAATGATTCAAGTCAGCAGAATAGACATGCAACACAACATGGTCATGCCACCATGACCCAAAATGGTTGTACTTTGCAGCACGACTGTGTTGCCAAGACTTCAGAACAACATTTTCCTCACCACAGGAAGCACTTCCTCAGCCACTGTGATCGTTGTGATCACCATGGTCGTGCTACCCATGACCCACTGCGACAACAGTGACCTCCACGACCCTTCCACTAGCTACCCGAAATCACAAAATTTTCCAATAGTTTTTCACCAATTCCACTCCAACCATTCCACTCCACCATGACCATTCTCACCCTACCCACCACGGTCGTGCTTCCCAGCACGACCGTGCTACATACAAACCTAGCATAGCTTTTGCATTTCATTTCCTATTCTACCCCCACTTAACCTATTGCATCCCCACCACCTGTATATACTTGGGTGGTGGTTGTAGCATGAATGTTAGCTACCCTACAAACACTCTAGCCTCCCCATTTCTACCCCATCCCTTCCCACCTCCATTCCATCATCTTACACCCCAAAAACACCTATTTTAGGGTTTTTGGCCATCTTCCACCATACACCCATTCCATTCCACCTTGGAGGAGGGTTGTGCTCAAGTTGATGCTACTAGGAGGTGGAAATGGAGGGGTCTTCACCTAGATCATCATGTCTTTTCACTCTACTCATTATTCTTCCCTTCTTCTTGTTGTATGAGTAATTAGGCCCCTTAGGTGGGATGTTTGGGGCTCAAAATGTTATTTTGATACCATGTTTGGGGAAAATGATATGTAAAAATTATGATTTCGTTTTCTAATGATTATGTTTTGTTTCTATCTCATTCTTCATGTATTTCTTTATGGTTTGTGCTTGAAATCACCTAGGATTCCAAGAAAATTGCTTATATGTGGCTCTTTTTGTGAGTTACCCCTAAGTCTAATTAATTGATCCCTTGTTAGCTATTCACCTTCCCTTATCTTAATCAATTTTACTATACCTAGGTGATAGATCTAAGTAGCTAGTATAGGAGCATTTAATGTAATTAGCTTGGAGCCTTCTCAAGGATAGAATGTGGGTGACGCAAGGTCCAAAACCTCACTTCCACCTTACATTATAAAACCTGACCCCTAATTACCATAAGAATTATTATCCTAGAAATTTAGACTTGACTAAATCCTAATTGAATTCCACCTAAACCCTAGCCTAATTGAGCCTTGTAAGGGTAGGTAGGAGATGTTAGGGACTAGTTCCCTGATACACACCCTATCTTATCCATGGCCAACTAATAGTTTAGGGCAATTCATTATCCTCTAGCTTGTAATTTGGTTTGGTATTCTAAATGAAAGAATGACACCCAAAATGCGCTGATGGGGCCCCTAAAAACTCTTACTGAGGATATGATGAATCTCAGGAAGGAGCGGGATGCCACATGTTATCACCCCCAACCTAATTGATAAGTGCATCCCCCGAACATCCCACATTTCCCTCTATTGCATTAAAACCCTAATTACCTTCTTGATTAGCTAGAGTTAGCTTAGTTACCTTTTTACTTGCTTAGTTAGTATATTGCTTTGTTCTTACCTAGTTCTTGCTAGTTTCAGTCTTCACTTGCTTTTTTGCATAGTTTACTAGCTTAATGTAGTGTAAATCTTTGCCTTGCTTGCCTTAGTGTAGTTTTCCCCTTTGTTTCTTAACTTGTCATCTCTTTCTCATTAGGATTAATTGTCCAGGGTTAGCTTACATTTTAATCTTGCCTGTTCTTGTTTAATTGTTTTCTTTCTCAACCTTGGTGTATCAATCAAATCAACCATTACCATCAAACCCTTAAACCCTAGACTTCACAGTAGGAACCTAGCTGAAGCTAACCTAGCTCTAGTGTTCCATTTCTCTCTTGGGTTTGACACCTAACTTGTCATCGTCCTATACTATGACATGACCCTGTGCACTTGTGGATTAGTGTGTTAGTTTATGTGACCGAGCTGATTAGTGCTCTATAAATTCAAAAGATCCTAAGTGTGTTTAAAACCCTCCTAGGGTTACATATAGTCACCATTTAGTTGATTTGTGTGTGACTTTGGGAGTAATAGCGTAAAACTTAGTGCAACGAGAACCCACAGTGAAACCGTAATCCTAAATATTCCATTGAAATTGATTAAACCAACCATTTAATCGATCGTTCTATTTTCTTTTATTTTCTTTTTATTTTTTTAAAACAATTATCGAACTTTTAAAACAAGTATCACTGATCATGAGTATTTAGTAGTAGTCTACTGAGAATTATGTTTCCCTAAGTTCGACTCAGGTCTCACAAGGCCTATATTACATTGACGCGTACACTTGCGTTATACACACAGAAAAAAATCATGTTAGTAGATCTCAACTAACCCCCACGATCCTACCTTATAGGTAGATCAATACATAGGGTTATGGAGTTGTATGGTCCTACCTAAGAGTAGACCAACACATCAACTCATGATAACCTGATGATCCTACCTCACAGGTAGACCATGTACTAGGTCATCTAACTCATCATCATCAAAGCTATAGAGGAGGACCAGGATATGAGCTAAACATGCACATATAATTATGGTGATAGTTATAGTCACTTTATAGTTGCATGAAATAAAAGTCAACCAAGCAATTATTTCTAAGCAACAGACAAAAACTTAGGAATTCGTCGTGAAATAAAGTGGTATATTCATAAGCGTAACCACATACATGTTTTAGAGCAGAGAATCTAAAATCAACAAGGTATCCAAGCAAGTACCTAATGCAAGAAACCCTTAATCCTTGAAACATGTAGATTACCTAATGTCACTATCTTATTCTAAACTACTTCCTAATGACATGAGGATGTTTTCTAAGGCTTTCAAGTCTCCTTAGGGTTTCTTAGGTTACTTTATCAAATTCTCCCCTTTTAGACTAAAACCCTAAAACAGGTTCCTTATTCACAAAACCCTAATTATTCCAATTATCCTCATTAAGGGTTACTTAATCACCATTCAGTTTCGAGATCAGTATATCTCTGTGGTATACTTACAATTTCGGATTACACCCATTAAAACCCATATTTTCCTAAATCAGGGTTTCTAATTCATCAAGATATAAACATGTGTATAAAACCCTAAAACAAGCATAAAATCATCTTTTTTGGATTGAACTTTTCTTTTATTCTCAATAGGTTAATATTACTCAAAATAACCTAAAAGATTCATTATATTTGATTTTCACATCATCTTAGGGTTTTATCATAATCTAATGCATTAAGAATGGTAAATCTATATACTTTTTGATTTACAAGTGATATTAGGCTCCGATTCCATTTTTATTAGATTCTACATATTTTACTAATAAAAAATCACTATCTACTTTTATTTTTTGACTAAAGGATTGATTTTTAACGAATTGACTAAGATCTACTAAATTTCTAGATTTTCTGACTAGAGAGGTGAATTACCTTTGTTTTTTGAAAATTCAGTGGCCGTTGGATCTCGAGTCTTCATTGACCGAGCGAGATCGTGTGATCTTCTGTACTTGCGCCCACTCATGTCCTTTCTGAAGTGCGGAGCGACCAGGGCCGTCGATCTCCCTCGTGGGTCAACTGTTGATTGGGATCAGATGGTACATGTTCTTCTTTCCCACTCACTTCTTTTGTAGATCTCGCAGTGGCGCAACAGCTTTGAGCTCACCGGAGCAGCTTCAATACTTGAACTAGGGGCACGAGAGAACACGAGGAGTGGTCAGTTGTGTTTGTGAGGGTCGACTGAAGTTGAGGGTCCCCTTATATATTGGATTCAGGGGCTAGTTCTAGGGTTTCTAACCCTCACCGCCACTAGGTCCTTGGGCACAATTGGGCATTTCTTTGAGAAGTCTCCATTGCCCAAGAAACTAGGGTCTGGGATGTTTGGAATCTTCTCTCGAACCCATCTGGGCAATTTACTCGTCCGCACATGGGATGGATTGCGAGGAAATTGGGATCGAAAGTTCATCCCTCATCAGCCTATTTCCTAGTTCGGCTAGTATTGGAAGATGCACGGCTACCGTTGGATCAAGATCCAACAGTCCATGTTCCGTGTGCCAAAATTAAAATCTTGATTAATATTTCTAGAAAATCGTGACATTTATTAGCATTCCTCTCACTTTAGGGAATTTTGTAAAATTCATAACTCTCAAACCATGGATCCTTTTAATCCCAAAATTTGAGGGAAACTTATTAATGATGTAATCTACTGGCATGCCAAGTGTGTGGTCATAATTCAAAAGCAAACAAGCCTTTTCTATATGTGCAAGTTATTTCTTAATTATATATATTTCATTCATATTTCCTCTCTCTTACTTTCTTATTTTCCCTTATTTCAATTCCTTGTATCTCAAGAATCCATGTGGGGTTCGAAATACCATCTATTATGATCAAACACACATCTCTCCACTTATTTCTTATATTTTCACCTTTATTCTAATTTCCATTATTATTTATGCATTACTTGTTCACTTTTAACTTTTCTTCTACTTTTAATATCTTGGACCCACTATTACCAAAGGGTCCACAAAAAACCATGCACAAGGGAAAAGTTGTAAAAGAAACCCATAGATTTATCATAAGCCATACAATTTGCAAACAAGTACATTTCTATGAAACAATAGCAATTACAACCATACAAGCAAAAATCGAGGTTGTAACATCCTCCCCTACTTATAGAAATTTCGTCCCCAAAATTCAGTCAATCAAACAAACAATTCAGGGTATTCCTTTTCCATGTCTATCTTCAACTCCCATGTGGCTATATCCTCTCCATGGTGCTTCCAAAGATCCTTTACCATCTCTGTTTCTTTATTCCTGATTTCTTTCACCTTGGTATCCAGTAATCTCACAGGCGACTCAGGATATGTCAGTCTCCCTTGGAGCTCAATAGGTTCAATGCTCAGCACATGGCTCTGGTCCTTCACATAGAGCTTTAGATTAGACATGTGGAAAACATCATGCATCATACTATACTGAGGGGTAAGGACAAACGATAAGAACTTCTCCAATTCATTCTAAAATCACAAACGGACCTATGTATTGGGGAATCAACTTTCCTCTATTCTTTACTATAGCTCGGAGGGGTCAATTTTCCAGAAGCACATGCTCTCCTATGGTGAACTGCAAGTCAGTCCACTTCACATCTGCATATGACTTCTGTCGATCCTGGCTCTCTCCAGCCTCTACCTGATCAAATTGACTTTATCTGCATACACCTAGAGCTCATCTGACCTCAACAAGGTCCTCTCACCAACATCATCCCAGTAAAGTGGCGACCGACACAACCTCTCATAGAGAGCTTCATATAGTGGCATCCCGATATTGTCCTGGTAGCTGTTATTGTAAGTGACCTCAGTGAGGGGCAGGTATTGCTCCCACGATCCACCCCAATCGAGCACACACGCTCTCAACAAATCCTCTAAAGTCTGGATTGTCCTCTCTTGTTGTCCATCAGTCTGGGGGTGATACGTTGTACTGAACTTTAGTCTAGTACCGAGTTCCTCCTGTACCTGCTTCCACAGTTTGGAAGTGAACTTCAGATCATGGTCAGAAATCATCGAACTTGGAACACCATGTAGTCGTATAATCTCTCAGATGTACAACTCTGCTATGTACGTCACTTTGGAAGTGGTCTTTAGGGTGAGGAAATGTGCCAACTTGGTAAGGCATTATACCACAACCCATATTGCGTCATGACCTCTCTTGGTCTTAGGGAGACCCACCACAAAGTCCATGGTGATCTGTTCCCATTTCCAATCAGGAATCCCAATCGACTGTAGTAATCCACCGAGTCGCTGATGTTCAACTTTCACCATCTGGCAAGGGAGACAACTAGCCACATATGCCGCTATATCTCTTTTCATTCTGGGCCACCAAAAGTACCACTGTAGATCCTTAAACATTTTGGTAGTGCCATGGTGTACTGTGTACTTCAAACCATGAGCTTCTTGCAAGATACGATCCTTCAATGGTGAACTTTCAGAAACCCAAATATGACTCTTGTAATAGATTCCACCATCAAATCCTACTGAGAGATGGGTTTGAGGTTTCTCCAACAAACCTTTCAGCTTATCAAGCTCTGGGCTGGCTAACTGGGTAGCTACCAACTTGGTCAACATGTCTGGTTTAATCTATATATTAGCCAAACAGACTCGATCTTCTAATGGTAGTGGGGTCCACTCCACAATATCTTCTAGTTTCCTCCACTGTCTAGATAAGACAATTGCACACCTTAGTTGTTTTCAGCTAAGACCATCAACCACAACATTTGCCTTTCTAGGGAGATAGGAAATGATGAAATCATGGTCCTTCATATATTCCATCCACTGTCTCTGTCTCAGATTTAGGTCTTTCTGAGTTAGTAGATACTTCATGCTCTTATGGTTAGTGAAGATTTCGAAGGTGGCTCCATATAGATAGTTTCGTCAAATCTTTAGGGCATGTATGATTGTAGCCAACTCTAAATCATGTGTCGGATGATTCACTTCATTGGTTTGAGTTGTCTGGAGGCATAGGAAGCATGCCTGTTTTGATCTGGAACACATCCAAGTCCCATCTTTGATGCATTGGTGAAGATCATAAAACCCTCATTATAGGATGGTAGAGTCAACACTAGAGCTGTAGTCAACTTCTCCTTTAACTCTTAGAATCGTGCTTCACATAGGTCTGACCACACAAACTTATCATCCTTTCAGGTGAGGTTGGTAAGAGGCAAAGCAGTCTTTGAGAAATCCTTTATGAAGCATTGATAATATCTATCCAATCCCAGAAAGCTGTGGATCTCTAAAGGATTCTTCAGTGCTGGCCAATCTTGAATGGTCGACACTATAGCTGGATCCACTGAGATGATCCCTCTAAATATGATGTGTCCAAGGAACATGACACAGTCTATCCAAAATTCACACTTTGAGAATATCCCATAGAACTTCTAATTTTTTAAGATATCAAGGACTCTACCCAGATGGTCTCGGTGTTGCCCTAAGTCATCAGAATAAACCAAGATGTCATCTATGAACACTATGCCAAATGAGTCAAGGAAGGATTGAAACACATTGTTCATGAGGTTCATAAACACACTCGGGGAATTGGACAACCCAAAAGGCATAACCACAAACTCATAGTGGCCATAACATGTTCTAAAAGTAGTCTTTAGGATGTTCTCACTCTCGACTCGCAACTAGTGGTACCCCGATTGTTCAACCCCAATTTTTTGTGGGAAATGTAATTTCCCCAATAAATGTATTATTATGTATTTTGTGTGATTTATGTGCCTTGAATGGATTCCTTTGATAAATAGCCTTGTGTGTTTGATTTCGTGGGCCTTGTTTGCTATTGGCCCCACTAACAAGAAAAAAGAAATAAAAAGGAAAAGGAATCAATTAATAAAGGAATAACTAAGATAATGAGAAAAGAAAGATGTAGAAGCATGTAGAAGGAAAGGAATAATCCTTCAAAGATGGACTTTGTATCTTTGGGATTTCTTGGGTTCCAAGCAGTCCAAGTTGTAAATATAATAGGAGAAGAAAGAGAAAATACCAATTCAATAAGCTTTATTAAAGGATAACTTGCACACAAATATAATTCTTTTTTCCTTTTGGGTTTGGGACTCAAATTTGGTATACGAGTGGATAAAGCCAAGATGAAGTTTTCCCTAAATTTTGGTCAAAAAAGGATGTACGGATTGAGAGGTATGATTTTTGCAAATTATCCTAAAGTGATGTAATAATCTCAAAATCATATTAAATGTCTCATATTCAATCAAACAAGGAAAGCTTGGGCCCAGTCCATTTAAATTGTCATGTGATTTTCTGGCCATCTGATCCTGATCTGATGATGCCCCTTCTATCCCCTACCTTGCGGCTGACTGGGAAACTCCAGGGAATAAAGTCCTATCCCTCTCGAGTTCCCTCCCTCTCTCAGCGATCCTTTATAGTTCCCATGATTAGCACTGGCAGATTCGGGAGACAAAGGCAAACCTTTTCTGCCCTACATTGCCTTGGTTTCGTACTGGATTGGGACTTTCCTCAAATCTGTGGAATCCTATTCACAAGGGGAGACCAACCCAGATGTACCCTGCACCCGAAGTCTATATAAGGGAGTCTATATCTGCCTTATCAAAGGAATAGCTCCACGGTTTGGCCAATTCCTTGGCATATTCTCTACGATCCCTCTCCGACCTGTGTCTACCTAGTTGAGAAGCATCTTAGCCATCCCAGTGTCTCCGGCCGGCTCTAGCGGAGCTGAAACCACCTTCAAGTTTGGTGGGTTGTGGCAAAGGAGGGGAGACCTTCACCAACTACTGGGGAGGCAGGAACTACAAAGTCAATCGGTGGGTTGATCGCCCAGAGTGACTCGTGAGGTTGAAGAAGACAAAGGGCCAAATTACCCATCTACCCCTGCCTGGATGTTAAGAGGGAAGGGGCACAAAAGAATTTCTGCCACATCTGCGAGTAAGTGGGTCACACACAGTGTGGTACTAGGTGGTAGACGCCCATTGAGTTTCAGCAGACCCACGTGGAAAAGGGGGAATAAAAGATCAAAAGGATGATGTGGCGCTTTGCTATTGGCTGGAAGGTAATTGACTTTCAAAAATCATAACTAATTATTGGTAACTCGGATTGAGAAGTATAATATATGAAAATTGATCAGAAAAATGTGTAGAATCCAATAAAAATAATATTGAAGCTTGATATCGTTTTTAATTCTAAAATTTCCTAAAGTTACCGTTAATAATGTATGAAATTATGGTAAAACCCTAATTTGTGATGAAAATCAGATTTAATGTCTTGATTAGGTTATTTTGAGATATAGTAACCTATTGAGAATAAGAAGAAGAATTAAATATAATTAGGATGATAATATGTTTGTTTTAGGCTTTTGTGCACATGAATATGCAGTAATGAACTTAGAAACTTTAATTTAGGATTAATGGTTTATAATTTGGTTTAATTAAAATTTCAACATAGGGAAGTGATACTAAGTTGATCCTAAACCTATTAGGAAGATGTTAATGGGTTAATTAGGGTTTGCACTCTATTTTACTATTTTTAGGGTTTTGTAGTTAAAATGATGAAAAGTGTAGATAAACCCTAATGAAACCCTAAAATGGATTAGGAAGCCCTAGGAAGCAATTTCAAGTCGAATAGATATATTCATGATAAAGTCTGTAGCAAATAGGTTACATATGCTTTTTGGGAATTATGTGATTGTTGAATTGCTTGCTTGGATTGGTCTTGGTTGGAATTGCTTATTGCTTATGAACCCTACTGAATAGGTATGTGGTTAATTTATGAATACCTGCATTATGTTTTACGATGTTTTCTCAAAAGTTGATTGATTGCCATGAACCCTAAACTTCTTGGTTGTTTCAATTCTACAATTTCATAAAGTGACTATGTGTATAACAACTAAGTATAAATGTGACTGTATCGAACCTACACACCATCCATGACGTATGTTGCAAGACCAAGCCCCAGAGAGAAGGTTTGAGTTGGTCAAGCCCTAGAGGGAAGACCATTGGGCACCTAAATAGGTGACCCCTGGCACCAAGATTAGGATGGAGAAGGTGGCCTTATGTCTCTTGCAAGGACAAAACCCTAAGAGAGGGTATTCCAAGGTATGTATAAAAGTGGTTGAGAAGTTACATTGAACCCTTAATTTGGCTTGTTAATCAACTATTAGCTATGTTAGGTTGTTAGAGCCTATATGTGATGTTGTGTTTGTCCCCGCATACCAGTATAGAAATATACTAACTGACGTTTTGTTTGTCGACATTTTAGGTATTATCTGAAATTGGACAAACAATAAAATGAAACTTATGAAGACAAAATTAAGTATTCAAAGTAGGATTAAATGGTTAGATTTCTAATGCAAAATCTTAGATCCTATTTTGACAACGTATGCAAAAGTTTTATTTTATACTAGCTTTCCAATTTAGTTTTTCATATAATTTATTAATTATTTTTTATTATTTGTAAAACTATTGATCCTGGATTTTGTGATAATGCCTCCGACCTCTTGTTCTCCCTTGATTGGGGGTTACTAGGAAGCGGGGTCATTACAATTGGTATCAGAGCGATGGTTTTCCATTTAATCTCTAATAATTATTAAATTTTATAAACTCTTTAGAACCCAAGGGAGTTATTAGACGATTTTACAATGATGGAGGTGTCTAGAAAAGGATCACATTCCGGGGGCTGGCAAGATTTTACTCCACCCCGCTAGTTGGTCTACGAGGACTCCCAGACATTGTGTGACTACATGGTCAAAATTAGAGGATTTGACTTGAAGTAAGATACCTCTAGGATTCTCTCATCTGTCTTCTTCCCTTCTCAACCCTAATTCATATAGGATTCTAAGTGCTTAGGGTTTCTCTCTCTCCGCATCCCTCTTGTGTTTGGGATAAGATTAATAAGGATTAAGGAATCCTCCACCAAATAATGAAAAGCATGTAAATAAGATGTCATGGACATAAGTTTTAATTGTTTAAGCATAAACTAAAGAGTAGTTAAATGCTTAGGTTGCTTGGCGTGTGTTGTCGTGCCCTCGGGAGAGTGTTGAGGTTAGACCTTCTTGTAGGAGGATGAGGATAGAGTTGGCCTTAGAGGAAGAAGCCTCCAGGAAGAGATAGAGACATGATGCATCCTATGAGGATGACACTAACCCTAACCCTAAGTGGTCATTAGAGAAAGAGATCGCAAGATGAGTTGGAATACCTTAGTCTTCTATACCTTCAAGCACGTGGGTTTGACTTACATGATTGACATAAAGGTTTTGAGTACCCATGAGAAGCAAGAGCTATGTGAGGTTGTTTGAGATAGTGCCTTTTGGTGACCCAACCTTAGATGGTCATGCATGTTAGGGTGCTCCCTCATTAAGAAGGTTAGTGGTGACCCTATAGGAACCCTGACAGACATATACGAGTAGGAAAGAGGCATACACCTACGTAGAAGAGAATGGTAACAAGGCTGACAGTAGGTTTCAGACCTAGGCCATAAGGGCTATGACTGATGTTCATGAGATGAGCATGTAGAGCCTTAGATGATCTTGGCTGAATATAGGTCTTGATAGTATGTTTCACCCAAGTACAGATAGACATGTAGCCTTAAGAGCTTGATCCATCTTCTAAGAGAGATTCTCCAGATGTACGACCAATTGTAGGGTTAGCCCGAGAGAGAGAGAGAGTGTGTGACCCGATGAAGAAGGTTGGGTACCTTCACTCTGAGACATGAGGAATCATGAGAAGTTGGGTATGATATGACCTAGAATGGGCGACCTACATGGATGTATGTGGTTGTTTATGCACGATCCTTGGAGGCTTGTTGTATCTTGGTTACCTTTAGAGGAACCAAACCCTAGAATGAGGAAGAAGCTTCTTGAACTGATGTATAAATGTTGTAGGTGCCTACCTTCTAGTTGTAGGAAGGAGAGTTCTGTAAACCTAGATGAGGTACGGTAACAAGTGGTGAGGCCTCACACCTAGTTGGTTGTCTTTGAGTAGGACTCTAAGGGTTGTTCACATGGAAGAATGTTAAGAAGTATATGCCCTATCTAGTATGGGTTCAGTTCATGGTGGAACATTTGAGAATGTTGTTAGATAGCTGATACATATGAAGTGAACCTGGGGTTCCTAGACCAAAGAGGGGATGTAGTAGTACCTAGTGTACATGATGCTCATAAATATGTTTGAGTTCCTAAGGATTCAAGTATGACACTCCTCATGTTTATAGGAAAAGGAAACCCCTTGGACTAAAGTATATGTTTGATGAACCCCTCACACGTGTTGGTGACATATGTGTGGGATTGGCCAACTTCGAGGTATAAGGAACAAGTATGACATACCAAAGGAAGTATCATGGATTAGTAGGTTGTCTTATTTCTAGCTACATGCGTAAGTAGCATGGTATGGCTAAGTATGCACATGATGATGTAAACCATGGAAGTAAGAATGTTTGTGACCTTTGTTACTATCAAGAGATAGTTTTCTCCCATCCTGGGAAGGGACCCTTCTGTGGGGTGAGTACAAACTTTGTTTAGATTTGAGGTAACCTAAAGAGGTCTCTCATACGAGCTTTATGAGCTAAGTGAAGAGCACATAGTTTGAGCACGAATCTATAGACCCATGTGTGACCATCTCTAAGGGGCATGAGGATATGGAGGTAACCGGTATGGGGCCAGACTAAGGAAGGTAGGTCGCCATGATCCCTATGAAAGGATGTAAGTTTGACCACGAGTGCCCAGAGAGATGATGGAGTTTTGGGTAATGATTCATGTTTGAGATGTACCATGATAGAATCCTAAGTCTATACTAAGGTCAGGTGGGGATAAGATCGATGGGAGTAGGAGTTGTCTATTTCCCTAGTAGCACAAGACCATAGGGTTGGGAGGTAACATCTATCTTTGCCCAAGGACCGTGGGCTAGGAGATTGATCACCTTCATGAGTTCATGGGACTCAAAGGGAAAATCAGGTAGGCACTTCTTGGATGCATAAGGGGAGAGGGATGGCCCCAAAAGTACCGGCACCCTAGAAACCTTGAGGTAAGGACTAAGGATTAAGTATGAGTGATATGAAGATCCAAGAGTGCTTGGGAACAACTTTCCATGGATGTAAACCTAAAATCAAGATGTTCATGATGTGGAGACATGGGATGCACGTTTCATCTTAGTTTGGAAAGTGTAATGGCAATGTGGGATGCACCATCTCTATTCTTAGATTGAGATGAACTCTGTATTTGGACTGCAACCAAATGTTGATTTCCTCTCATTATGGGGGTGAGAGATAGGGAAATACACATGCAATGCACTAAGGATAAAGATTATGTGAGTTGAAACATTGCTATGATGTATGAGGATGGAGATAGTAGCATACCTTTTTGGAGAGTACGCTATATGGATGGATTGCAAACACCAAGAGAACTAAGGTAGTCATCATATGAGGACGTTTGTATCAAGAGAAGTATGAAATTTATGATTTATATAAGTTGGAGTTTGATAACTAAGATGATGAGCTCGAACAGTTTGTGACTCAGTGAGACCTAAATCCGAGATGAGGATGATGAGTGGAATATATGAAGGTTTATATCTTCATCGTTACCTGGCACATAAGGATGTAAGGTGGTAATGGATGCTCTTAGTAGAGACACAGCTATCTTGTTTAGCCAGTAGCCAGGCTAGAAGAGGTTGTTAGGTGAACCCTAAGTTAGTGAGACATATAAGGCTAACACTCTGACACCACCAGACCCATTGGTGAAGTTGGTATTTGCTTGGTTAGCCATCCTAGAGATTGATGTGATAGAAGGATGGTTGTAGAACCTCAGATACACCTCTCTGAAAAAAGGTGATGGAACCCACGACTAGAGAATTTTAGGAGTCAACATTGAGGAATGATGACATGCATGAGATCATGATTTTAAGTTCATCGTACACCATGGTTCTACTAAGATGGTTTAAGTTTGTAGTACATTGAATACCTAAGATGAAGAAGTATATATGGTTGCATGTGGCTGATCGCCATGCACGCTAGGAGGTGAAGGTCAAACACCAGTAACCCAGTGAGTTTCTACCGATAGTGAAGAGTCCCCAAGAGGGAATAGGAGTAGTTCACCATAGACGTTGTGGTGAGTCTCCCTTGGACCAAGAGAGGTCAGGATGCAATATGTGTTATGGTAGATTGACTTACCAGGATGACCTAACCCCTTGCCTAAAAGAGAGAGCACTATCAGTGTGATAGATTCGGTTGAACTATATATGAGAGAGAGATAGTTCATCTACACCGTGATCTGAGTTCAATATCTAGAGCATGACCTCAACTTCACTTCCATGCAGTGCAAGTAGGTACATGAAGAACTCGATACCAGTTTGAAGTTTAGTAAAGCTTATCACGCCTAACTGATAGTAAGTACGATCTAGACTAGAGGGTCTGATGAGAGCATGTGTGCTCGTTCAGGGTAATACATGGGGCAGTTCTTGTCCTATGAGAGTTGGTGATGATAGCCACCATAGCCAGTATTGGGATGTAAGGAGCTCTATAAGGGAGGTTGTATCAGTCACCGCTTCATTTGGATGATGTCGGTGAGAGGACCTTATGAAGGTCAGAGATACCGTAGTGTGTGCAGATGAAGTCGCTTTGATCGAGCAATGGATAAGAAAGCCTACGGGTGACAAGAGTTGTAAGCTTATGTGTAGTAGACTGACATGCAGTTCATTGTGGGAAAATGTGTTTTATGAAAACCTGACCCCTCTGAGTTATGGCTGAGAAAGCCGAGTCCCTAATGCATGGGTCCATTTGAGATGGATTGGTGGAGATGGTTATGATTAGCCTTACCCCTCAGGATGACATAATGTATGATGTATTCCATGAGTCTGATCGAGAGCACTATGGGATGTACCTAAACCATGTGCTGAGCCATGAACCTATTGAGCTTCAAGGGAGGGTGAAATATCCTGAGTCACCTATGAGGGTACGAGATATGAAGGTATGAGAGAACTCAGATGTAAGAATATAAGATGATAAATGTCTTTTTGGAAGAACCATGGAGAGGATGAGGCCACATGGGAGCCAATGATGGACATGAAAAAGTTTTATCCTGAATTGTTTGTATGTTTGGTGGAATTTTGAGGGAAAAATTCTTATAAGAGGGGAAGGATGTTACAACCCCAATTTTTGGGTTCTTTTGGGTGGGAAACGCAGTTTCCTCAATAAATGTATGATTATGTATTTTGTGTGATTTATGTGCCTTGAACGGATTCCTTTGATAAATATCCTTGTGTGTTTGATATCGTGGGCCTTGTTGGCTATTGGGCCCAATAACAAGAATAAGGAAATAAAAAGGAAAATGAATCAATTAATAAAGGAATAACTAAGATAATGAGAAAAGAAAGAGGTAGATGCATCTAGAAGGCTAGGAATTATCCTTCAGAGATGGATTTTATGTCTTTGGGATTTCTTAGGTTCCAATTAATTCAAGTTGCAAAGATAATAGAAGAAGAAAGAGAAAATACCAATTAAATAAGCTTTATTAAAGGATAACTTTCACATGAATATAATGCCATTTCCCTTTTGGGTTTGGGACTCAAGTTTGGTATACGAGTGGATACAACCAAGATGAAGTTTTCCCTAAATTTTTGTCAAAAAAGGATGTACGGATTGAGAGATATGCTTTTTGCAAATTATCCTAAAGTGATGTAATAATCTATAAATCGTATTAAATGTCACATATTTAATCAAACAAGGAATCCTTGAGCCTGGTCCATTTAAAGTGTCGCGTGATTTTCTAGCCATCTGATCCTGATCTGATGACGCCCCTTCTGTCCCCTACCTTGCGACTGACTGGGAAACTCCAGGGAACATAGTGTCGTCCATCTCGAGCATCCTCCCTCTCTCAGTGATCCTTTATAGTGCCCATGATTAGCATCGACACATTCGGGAGACAAAGGAAAACCTTTTCCATACTTCATTGCCTTGGTTCTGTACTAGATTGGGACTTTCCCCAAATACATGGAATCATGTTCACAAGGGGAGACCAACCCGAATGTACCCCCCACCTGGAGTCTATATAAGGGAGTATATAGCCGCCTTGTTAAAGGTGTAGCTCCACAGTTTGGCCAATTCCTTAGCATATTCTCTATGAGCCCTCTCTGACCTGTGTCTACCTAGCTGAGAAGCCTCCTAGCTATCCCGGTGACTATGACCGGCTCTAGCGGAGCTGAGATCACTGTCGAGTTTGGTGGGTTGTGGCGAAGGAGGGGAGACCTTCACCAGGTGTTGGGGAGGCAGGATTCACAAAGTCAATTGGCGAGTTGACTGCCTAGAGTACCCATTCACAAATGACAGACGAATCGAGGTTGAAGAAGACAAAGGGCCAAATTACCCATCTACCCCCTGGTTGTTGAGATGGAAGGGGCTGAAAAGACTTTATGTCGCATCTGCGAGTAAGTGGGTCACGCCCAGCATGGTGTTAGGTGGCGGACGCCCATTGGGTTACAGCAGACCCACGTCGAAAATGGGGAATAAAATATCAAAAGGATGACATGGCACTTTGCTATTGGTTGAAAGGTAATTCTCTTACAAAAATCCTAACTAATTATTGGTTACTTGGAATGAGAAGTATAATGTATGAAAATTTGATTAGAAAAATGTGTAGAATCTAATAAAAATAATATTAAAGCCTAATATCATTTGTAATTCTAAATGTGCCTAAATTTACCATTAATAATGTATGGAATTATGGTAAAACCCTAATTTGTGATGAAAATCGGATTTAATGTCTTAATTAGGTTATTTTGAGATATAATAACATGTTGAGAATAAGAAGAAGAATTAAATCTGATTAGGATGATAATATGTTTGTTTTAGGGTTTTGTGCACATGAATATGCAATAATGAACTTAGAAAACCTAATTTAGGATTAATGGTTTCTAATGTGGTTTAATTAGAAATTCAACATAGGGAATTGATACTAAGTTGATCCTAAGCCTGTTAGGAAGATGTTAATGAGTTAATTAGGGTTTGCACTCAACTTTATTATTTTTAGGGTTTTGTAGTTATAATGATGAAAAGTGTAGATAAACTCTATTGAAACCCTAAAATGGATTAGGAAGCCCTAGGAAGCAATTTCAATTTGAATAGATATATTATTGATAAAGTGTGTAGTAAATATGTTACATATGCTTTTTAGGAATTCTGTGATTGTTGAATTGCTTGCTTGAATTGGTCATGGTTGGAATTGCTTATTTCTTGTGAACCCTACTGAACATGTATGTGGTTAAATTATGAATACCTGCATTATGTTTCACGGTGTTTTCTTAAAGATTGATCAATTTCCATGAACCCTAAACTGCTTGGTTGTTTCAATTCTTCAATCTCATAAAGTGACTATGTGTATAACAACTAAGTATAAACGTGACTATCTCGAACCTACATACCATCACTGATGTATGATGCAAGACCAAGCCCCAAAGGGAAGGTCTAAGTTGGTCAAGCCCCAGAGGAAAGACCATTGGGCACCCAGATAGGTGACCCTAGGCACCAAGCTCAAGATGGAGAAGGTGGCCTTGTGTCCCTTGCAAGGACAAAACCCGAAGAGAGGGTATTCTAGGGTATGTGTAAAAGCAGTTGAGAAGTTACATTGAAACTGTAATTTGGCTTGTTAATCAACTATTTGCTATGTTAGGTTGTTAGAGCCTATATGTGATGTTGTGTTTGTCCCCACATACCTGTATAGAAATATACTGACCGATGTTTTGTTTGTCATCATTTTAGGTATTATCTAAAATTGGACAAAAAGTAAAACAAAACCTATGAAGACAAAGTTAAAGTATTCAAAGGAGGATTAGATGGTTAGATTTATACTGTAGATAGAAGTCTTAGATCTTATTTTGACAAGGTATGCAAAAGTTTTATTTTATACTAGCTTTCTGGTTTAGTCTTTTCTAGATTTTATTAATTATTTTTTATTATTTGCAAAACCATTGATCCTAGATTTTGGAATAACACCTCCAACCTCTTGGTCTTCCTTGATTGGGGGTTACTGGGAAGCGGGGTCATTACACCAATCTTAGGTCAATCTTTGAAAAGACTCGAGATGACTTCAACTGGTCAAACAGGTCATCTATCCAGGGTAAAGGGTATATGTTCTTAATGGTAGCTTGGTTGATCATTCGGTAGTCTATAGACATTCTGAGCGACCCATCCTTCTTCTTCACAAAGAGGATTGGTGCTCCCAATGGTGATGTGCTAGGTCATATGCAACACTTGTCTAGCAATTCCTACAGTTGTTTCTTCAACTCGAGCAACTCAACAAGGGCCATCCTATAAGGTGCTCTTGAAATAGGGTTTGTCCCGGGAGCTAGCTCTATGGAAAAGTCTACCTCTCTCTCAGGAGGGATACCAAGAAAATCATCTGGGAAAACATCTACATAATCCATGACTACCTCTATTTCCTCTAAGGGTTGCAACTTAGGCTCCGGCTCGGTAATGACTGCTAGGAAAGCTTGACAACCTTTGGTTGTCATCCATTCTTCCTTCAAGGATAACACATACATGCTAGTGGTAGCATCCTTCCTACTCCTAATGATGAATGGTGGGTGACCTGGTCTCTTTATGATTACCTTCTTCTCCCTACAATTGATATTTTCCCTATAGGTATAAAGCCAATCCATACCAATGATCACATCAAAGTCATTAATGTAAGGAGGATAAAATCTGTAGGGAACTCATGATCTGGATACTTAACAGGTATCACAGGTGTTTTCAAATGGGATGTAAAGATCCAACCACTTGGGGTTGTGACATCAAAGATATACCCTAAATCCTTGATATCCAAATAGAGCATAGTCGTGAGATTCCTCAAAATAAAAGTATTAGTAGATACAGAGTCAAATAAAGCTTTTACATTGTGTCCCATGACTTCAAGCATGCCTGCATTGTTTTTCACCATACATTAGACCATTACATGCTTATCTTAAAACATAAAATAAAACTCTAAGGGTTATTACCTTCTATCAACCGATTAGCATTAGCTTGAACCTCCTCATTTTCAATAGCAAAAACTCGAGATTGTCTTCTTTTTCCTGTAGTTGGGGCTGCAGCTATAGGTTTGGCTGCTAAAGGCTGGGCTGCTACTGGGCCTGGCCCCTTCGTGTCTAGTAGAGGGAAGTTGGCTCTAAGATGTCCCTCTTGCTGGCAATGGTAGCACACCCTCTTCTTGTAGCGACACTCACTTGAATGCCATTTTCTGCAGGTGTGACACCAAGGCCAGTTGTTCTCATAGCGAGGCTTTCCTTTACCTCCATTCTTTCCTTTGGTATGATTGCATCCTTGTCCTTTCTTGTGATCATTCTTCTGACCATGGGTACCTTCAATGAAACCCAAATATACTTTGGGTGGGTTCTGAGCAGGCATCACCGTCCTCTCCATGTCCAAGGTAGTATTGTAGGCTTCGATGAAGGTTTTTGATTTGCTTGCCATCATACAAGGCTTGATGGCAGGATGAAGACGCTCCACAAAATGATCCACTCGTCTCTCCTCAATCATCATGTTCCCAAAATGCTCCAGAATGCAAAACTTGTGGCCAAAGTCTATGACTGATAAGCTACCTTGGATCAGGTTGGTGAACTCTTTTTCATTCTCCTTCTTAGCTGAGGTGGGAATGAATCTATCTATGAAGATAGTCCGGAAGTTAGTCCATGCCATTGGGTCCGCACTCAGATATAGACCCATGATGTGGTTCTCCCACCAGATCTTGGTTGCTCCTTCCAAGAGGTGAGCAGGAAAAGGGGCCTTCTTGTTCGGCTGCACCTCCAGCATGCGGAAACCGTTCTCGATCGCTAACAGCCAAACATCTTATTTTTCGACCACTTTGATGTTATCCTCTCCCCAAAATTTGTCAATGTTTAGCTTGACGAAGTCCAGAATGGTGACTCCAAGTCGGGGACGAATGGAGAGTGGTTCACCATTTTCATCTCTGGATATATCCCTGAGGGCCATGGCACTAATGGCCTCAGTTATCTTCTACTGTTGTTCCATCCATAGGGCATCAGGGGTGTGAACTACCATTGTAGGTTCTGGACCACCAGTCGAGTTCTCCTCAAACTCGACCTCATCTTTGAACATTTGTTCCTCTTCCTTGTCCATCTCTGGGTTATCGAAGGGAGTCAGCTTAGGATCTGAGCCTTCTTCTGAGGCTCCCTCAAGTCTCTTTCTCTTCTTTGAGGATTCATCACCATGGTCCTTCTTCCTATTCTCAGAAGATCCCTTCCTCTTGTGGGGAGGCAAACCCCTAGTAGGGTTCTTGGTGGCCTCGATGGGAGTAGCTATTGTCTTCACACGAGCCATTTTGTGTCATACAAGTTAAAAATCCTTTAAACACATATTTATATAAGCTTAATCTTACGTCCATGTCCTCTTATTTATATGTAATTAATTATTTGGTGGAGGATCCCTTAATCCTTAACACTTTGAATTCCCAAACACAGGATGTGGTGGAGAGAGATAAAATCCTAAGTACTTCATGTTTCTCTAGAAATAAGAGGTAGAGAAGGGACGAAAATAGATGAGAAGACCTAGAGGTATCTTATTTCGAGTCAATTCCTCAGATTTTGGCCAGGAAGTCACACATAATCTGGGAGTCCTCATTGACCGACTAGCAGGGCAAAGGAAAATATTTCCAGGCCTCAGATCGTGATCCTTTTCTAAAAACATCCATCATCAGAAAATCCTCTAATAACTCCCTTGGGCTCTAAAGAGTTTGTAAAATTTAATAATTATTAGAGATTGAATGGAAAACCATGCTCTAATACCAAATGTAATGACATCGCTCCTCGGTAACCCCCAATAAAGGGAGACCAAGAAGTCAAGAGCGTTATCTAAAAATAGGATCAGTGGTTTTGCAAATAATAAAAAAATAATAATAAATTCTACTAAAGACTAAACTAAAAATTAGAATGAAAATTTTCTTTTATCATACCTTCAAAATTAGGTAACTGGGACTTTTATCCGAAGTAGAAATTTATCTACCTAAATCCTCCTTTATTTATTTAACTTTAATCTTCATCGGTGCCACTTTATTGTTTGTCCAATTTCAGATATTACCTAAAACGCCAGCAAACAAAACAACAATCATCATAACGAATTATACTGGTATGTGGGGGAACCAATAATCTTGCATTTAATTGTAACTACATATTGCAACCAATTATAATTTAACAAAACAAATTTTATGTTTTAAGAATGACTACTCAATCCTTACATACCCTAGCCTCTGTGGTGTCCCTGCAGTGGACATGGATACTACCTCTCATATGGTAGATCTCAACTAACCCCCATGATCCTACCTTATAGGTAGATCAATACATAGGGTCGTGGAGTTGTATGGTCCTACCCAAGGATAGACGAACACATTGACTCATGATAACCTTATGATCCTACCTCACGAGTAGACCATGTCCTAGGTCATCTATCTCATCATCATCAGAGCTATAGAGGAGGACCAGGATCTAAGCTCGACATGCACATATATTTATGGTGATAGTCATAGTCCCTTTTGAAAAACCACTAGAGGGGGGGTGAATATGGTTTTATAGTTATTTCAATGTAATTTAACTCAAACAACAAACCACAAGAATATTGGATAAGGGGACAAGGATTTAGAGTGGTTCCAACTTTAGCAAATACTAAGGAAGACAGTCCACTACCCGGTTGCTTACCCAACCGGGATTTTGAAAGAATCAAATTTTATTACCTCGCAAGGACTTTACATAAAATTACAATTCTTTCACCAAACCCTTTAGACAGCCTTCACCTATAAGTAGTTGCACCAACCTTGAAGCAACCTTCTTGAAGTAACTTCAAGCTCCCCCTTGAAGTAGCCTTCCTCTTGAAGTAGCTTCCCGTTGCAACAACCTTCTTGAAGTAGTCTGAAGTCCACCTTCTCCACCGAGAAGAACCTTCTCCAATCCGCAGCTTCCAACCTAGGAGTAGCAAGGAGAGTACAAGCAATGAAAGTGAATAAGAAAGGAAAATGGAAATTACAATACCACTTTGCAGCTCAAGGCTTGATTTCCTATATCAAGCGTTTTGATCTCCTAACCAATGTATATAGAAGTGTAATTGTTGTGGATAGGAGATGCTAGCCTATAGGACACGAAATTGGAGCAAGGAGAAGAATAGCCAATGCAAGTGTTGCTCAATTTCTCAAAATAGATTGACAATTGTAAGTGTAAGCTCAAGTGTGTCACAAGTGTAGATTGGTGAGTTTAGGTGTCCTAAGGCATGTCCTATTTATAGGAATGACCTACAAGTGCTTAAGGACGTTCTAGACACTTTCTAGGGGGTTCTTAGTGCTCAACTAGCCGTTATGTGTCCACTAATTACATTTGCAACGACTAGTTAATTGACATTGAAAAGTGCAGACAGAACTCTTCTCGGTCGAAGATTTGTCGACCGAGAATCCTTCTCGGTCGAAGATTTGTCGACCGAGGGACTTCCTGGAGAAAGTGTTTACAACGTTCATTTCCAACTCCCAACCACTTTGTCTGCTGAGTCTAACGGCTAGTAGGGTCTATTCTCGATCGAAGATTTTGTCGACTGAGAGTTTCTCGGTCGAAGTTTTTGTCGACTGATATTTTCTCGATCGACGATTTGTCGACCGAGAATATTACTGACTCAATGTATTCATTTACTAAGTGTGTGTGTCAATGTGAAATTGTGATACTATCTTGGGGAATGGCCTATCTAAGTGTTGTGAGTGGATAGGGAAGATCTAAACGCTTGATTTACATGATATCTAATTACTTGTACATTATATATTTGTACAAGCATTTACATTTGATTACAATCATGAAAATAGAGCGATTTTATCAAACTGTTCTTCCAAGTCTTTGTTATCCACCACCTTATATGCTTGTTTCTGAAATACTCAAATAGCACGTTAAAACCACAAGAATGAAATGTTTGTCATCATCAAAATAAAGGGATTATCATAATCTCCAATTTAGCCAACAATCTCCCCCTTTTTGAAGATGACAAACATTTCCTAAATATAAAATAAGGAAATATAAATCATATGAGTTTCATACCTGAAGTTTACCTTTTGCAGCTATTCTCATATTTCCAAGTATGTGCTGGCCGGAAGATTATGAAACTCATTTTTCTTTATGTTATTGATTTTATATTATTTCTCCCCCTTTGTCATTTCAAAAAGATATCCAAGAAAATCATTTTGTATGACATTTATTTCTCCCCCTTAATTGTATTCTATGCTCCCCCTAACTGAGATATTCAGTTTGAAAAATAGGGAATAATATAAATATAGACCATTTATTGTCAAATTTAGCCATAATTTGTTTCTCAATCATTTGCAAAAGATATTAAGCCTTAAAATGATATGAGTTCCTTCTAAGTTCATGGCATATGTGTATTGATTTATCACCCATTTTACAAGGGATGTTAAGCCCTGGATATGAGAGTCCTTTAAGCTATGAAAGGTGTCTTTACCCAAAAGCACGGGATGATAAGCCCTGATTTGTTTATAGAATTCCATTAAGAACAAGATATATATCACATTCATGAAATTTGTAGATTCTTTATTTTCGTAACCAAGATTAAAAGTACTAAGGTCATAACACGCTTCTTAATCTTATAATCAAGATAATTTGTGTGAGCTCCCCCTTAATCTTATAGTCAAGATGATTTAAAGATTCTAAGGTCACAATCATTATTAGATCATAAGAAATTGACCTTTTATGAGAGTTATGCATTAAAATTATATTTGCAATATGATAAATGCATTTTGGATCAAGATACTAAGATTAAGTGCAGTAAAATGATGTACAATTAAGCATTGTGTCAAGCTTATTTTAGGTCGACCTTGACTACGACCATAGCGCCCCTTGGTCAAATTTAATTTCAACCAAGAGGCAAATTCTGTAGATTTCATATTTGAACATTCATTTATGAAGTATAATTTCTGCAGGTAGATTAAATAAATAGCAATTTGAGGCACTTTGAGTGATGTCTATTATGAATGATGTCCCCTAATCTTTTCTATGGGCACATGAATATCAAGTCCTATTTCTTATTCTCAGATTAATCATAAGATTCTTCAAGAAAATATATATATATATCCTTGAAATCAAGAATAATATTTCATGTTCTTAAAGATACCAATTGAGAAATTTTTATCTTATGTGTTATGACATTTTGCTCTTGCAAGCATTGAAGTTCTTGTTCTAAGAAACGAATCATTTTGCTTGCCTATGTATCATCAAGAGTCATTCATGTATCACATGGGATGACATAATACATGCACATAATAATCATTATCTATTTGTTCCATAAAATTTTAATTTTGTGCAACATGGCATTTTCAATGATAGCATCATCTTTATATGATGAGAAAGCATATCCATGATGTAATGATAAAACAATAGAAGCATATAATGATAATTCCATGAAATACAATGATTATGATCATTTAAACTAGATGACATAACACATGATTTCTATATGGATAGACCAGGAAATACTTTAGGAAAAACCATGTGAATAATGATAAAACAGTAATTTCGTTTGATTAGACTAATCATGATTTTTAGTTTAAACCATAAACCAAAATAGTTTCATATAAGTTTTTAATTTTAAGACGAACTTTTATAATTGATCATGCCTAAGAAGCTTTTTTTAAACAATGAGTAAGGTTTGTTCAAGATCAGTCTTCTTATATCACATTTGCAATATGTTTAGGAATTTCATATTCATAATGTTATATAATGCAAAAGATCAATATATCTTACAAAAATTTGTCTTCCAAGGTTTTATTCTTGATTTCCATGTTAAATAAATCATTAATAACAGATTGATAGCAATTAGTTTGATTGGAATCAAGTTCAGCAGATTTATTGCAGACCTGAGAACAGAAACCTGCTCGGTCGACCATTGCTCGACTGAAAGTTCTTCTCGGTCGACAGTTTCTCGACCGAGAAAGGTTCTGTACTATTTCAGAACTATTTTTAGTAATTGTTTGCAAGTAAATCATGAATGGTTATCAATTCAATTAAGCAATTTGAAAACTTAGTTTAGTTGAGATAGAACATATGAATATCAAAGGAACATTTTGATCAAATCCCAACTAATTATATCCAAATCTTTATGCTTTGAGGAACCTAATTAAAACAAATTTGTAAAGATGGGTTTTTGCATATTTATTTAAAATGTGTAGTCTCAAGTTTTTAATTACTTGAATCAATCTTATTATATTAAGTTGAGATAGACATATAGATATACAACTAGAGTCTTTGGTCATATCTCAACTTAATCTTATTCATTTAGTTTGGGGGTTTTGGAACCCATACTAACTCAACATCCTTTTTCTTGTAAGGACATGAAAACGAATAATGTCCAAGACGCAAACAATAATGACAACATATAGAATCAACCTCATATTTCTTTCTATGATTTTTTTCTAGGTTGTTCTTGGGTACATATGTATTTGTGCCTTTAGGTACATACATAGATTGACTCTTTGGCACTTGTGTTCTTCTCCAACTAGGTTTTTGATAAGATTTTCCTTTAGGCTTGTAACCTAGTCCTTTCCTTCCAACTTGATGGTAAGAATCATTTAAGATTTTATCAAGAATGCCATTATTACTTAGACTACTAACTTCTTGTTGCAACTTAGCAATCTCATCCATTCTCTTCTTAATATCTAGCTTTTCTTGATCTAGATTAGATGATAAAGAATCTCTTTCTTTCACGATAGTATCATAATCTAGATGTGTACACAGAACAGGTTTTTTTTTAAGATCATTTACTTGAGTTTGCAAATTTAACTTTTCTAGAGAAAGAAGATTGCAATTTGCTTCTACAAATTTTAGCTTAATATCATGACCTTCAATAACCTTTTTGAGATCTTCATTTTCAGATGTAAGAGCAAGAAACTTAGCATGTAACTCATCATTTGATTTATTAGATTTCTTTAATTTCTTCTTGCACTCAATATATTTATTATGTGTCTCTTCAAGACTAGCAACTAGCTCTTCTTTAGATAAATAAAAAAGGCTTACCTCTTCTTCTTCTTCTTCTTCTTCACTTATTGTAGCAATAAGGCATTCTTTATGCGTATCTTCCTTCTTTGACCTCCATGGGCAACCAAGTGTTGTGTGGCTTGTTCCTAAGCACCAACTGCAACTTGTTGAAGATTGGTCCATACTTTTCCTTTGTTTGTTGTTGTAGACACCATCACCCTTCATACTTCAAGATTCGATTAGAGCTCCTTGAAGCCTGCTCTGATACCAATTGAAAAACCACTAGAGGGGGGGTGAATAGGGTTTTATAGTTATTTCAATGTAATTTAACTCAAACAACCAACCACAAGAATATTGGATAAGGGGACAAGGATTTAGAGTGGTTCCAACCTTAGAAAATACTAAGGAAGACATTCCACTACCCGGTTGCTTACCCAACCGGGATTTTGAAAGAATCAAATTTTATTACCTTGCAAGGACTTTACATAAAATTACAATTCTTTCACCAAACCCTTCAGACAACCTTCACCTAGAAGTAGTTGCACCAACCTTGAAGCAGCCTTCTTGAAGTAACTTCAAGCTCCCCCTTGAAGTAGCCTTCCTCTTGAAATAGCTTCCCATTGCAACAGCCTTCTTGAAGTAGTCTGAAGTCCACCTTCTCCACCGAGAAGAACCTTCTCCAATCCGCAGCCTCCAACCTAGGAGTAGCAAGGAGAGTACAAGCAATGAAAGTGAACAAGAAAGGAAAATGGAAATTACAATACCACTTTGCAGCTCAAGGCTTGATTACCTATATCAAGCGTTTTGATCTCCTAACCAATGTATATAGAAGTGTAATTGCTGTGGATAGGAGATGCTAGCCTATAGGACACGAAATTGGAGCAAGGAGAAGAATAGCCAATGCAAGTGTTGCTCAATTTCTCAAAACAGATTGACATTTGTAAGTGTAAGCTCAAGTGTATCACAAGTGTAGATTGGTGAGTTTAGGTGTCCTAAGGCATGCCCTATTTATAGGAATGACCTACAAGTGCTTAAGGACGTTCTAGACACTTTCTAGGCGGTTCTTAGTGCTCAACTAGCCGTTATGTGTCCACTAATTACATTTGCAACGACTAGTTAATTGACCTTGAAAAGTGAAGACAGAACTCTTCTCGGTCGAAGATTTGTCGACCGAGAATCCTTCTCGGTCGAAGATTTGTCGACCGAGGGACTTCCTGGAGAAAGTGTTTACAACGTTCATTTCCAACTCCCAACCACTTTGTCTGCTGAGTCTAATGGCTAGTAGGGTCTATTCTCGATCGAAGATTTTGTCGACCGAGAGTTTCTCGAGTGAAGTTTTTGTCGACCGATATTTTCTCGATCGACGATTTGTCGAACGAGAATATTACTGACTCAATGTATTCATTTACTAAGTGTTTGTATCAATGTGCAATTGTGATACTATCTTGGGGAATGGCCTATCTAAGTGTTGTGAGTGGATAGGGAAGATCTAAACGCTTGATTTACATGATATCTAATTACTTGTACATTATATACTTGTACAAGCATTTACATTTGATTACAATCATGAAAATAAAGTGATTTTATCAAATTGTTCTTCCAAGTCTTTGTTATCCACCACCTTATATGCTTGTTCCTGAAATACTCAAATAGCACGTTAAAACCACAAGAATGAAATGTTTGTCATCATCAAAATAAAGGGATTATCATAATCTCCAATTTAGCCAACACCTTTATAGTTGCATGAAATAAAAGTCAACCAAGCAATTATTTCTAAGAAATCGATAAAACTTAAGAAGTCTTTGTGAAACTAAAGAAGTATATTCATAAGTGTAACCACATACATGTTCTTGAGCAGAGAATCCAAAATCAACTAGGTATCCAAGCAAGCACCGAATGCAAGAAACCCATAATCCCTGAAACATGTAGATTACCTAATGTCACTATCATATTCTAAACTACTTCCTAATGACATGAGGATGCTTTTTAAGGCTTTCAAGTCTCCTTAGGGTTCATTAGGGTTTCTTAGGTTACTCTATCAAATTCTCCCATTTTAGACTAAAAACCCTAAAATAGATTCCTTATTCACAAAACCCTATATATTATAATTATCCTCATTAAGGGTTCTTTAATCTCCATTCAGGTTCAAGATCATTATATCTCTATGGTATACTCACAATTTCGGAATACAACCATTAAAACCCATATTTTCCTAAATCAGGGTTTGTAATCCATTAAGACATAAACATGTGTATAAAACCCTAAAACAAGCATAAATTCATATTTTTTGGATTTGACTTTTCTTTTATTCTCAATAGGTTAATATTACTCAAAATAACCTAAAAGATTCATTACATTTGATTTTCACATCATCTTAGGGTTTTATCATAATCTATTTCATTAAGAATGGTAACTATATATACTTTTTGAATTACAAGTAATTTCATGCTCCAATTCCATTTTTATTAGATTCGACATGTTTTTCTGATAAAAAATCACTATCTACTTTTATTTTTCGGCCAAAGGATTGATTTTTAATGAATTAACTAAGATCTATTGAATTTCTAGATTTGCTGACTACATAGACAAATTACCTTTTTTTTTTGGAAATTCAATAGCCGTTGGATCTTGAGTCTTTGTTGATTGAGTGGGATCATGCAGACTTCTGCTCTTGCACCCACTCGTGGCCTTTCTGAAGCGCGGAGCGACCAGGGTCGTCGATCTCCCTCGCGGTTCAATCTTTGACTGGGATCAGATGGTACCTTCTCTTCTTTCCCACTCGCTTCTGTAGTAGATCTTGTAGTGGCGTTGCAACCTCGAGCTTGCTGGAGCCACTTCAATACTCAAACCAGGGGCACAAGAGAACACGAGGAGTGGCTGGTTGTGTTTGTGAGGGTCGACCGAAGTTGAGGGTCCCCTTATATATAGGATTTGAGGGCTGGTTCTAGGGTTTCTAACCCTCACAGCCGCTAGGTCCTTGGGCACAATTGGGCATTTCTTCGAGAAGTCTCCAGAGCCCAAGAAACTAGGGTTTGGGGTGTTCAAATTCTTCTCCCGAACCCATCAAGGTAATTTACTTGTCCGCACATGGGATGGATTGGGAGGAAATCGGGATCGAAAGTTCATCCCTCGTCAGCCTATTTCCCAGTTCGGCTAGAACTGGAAGATGCATGGCTGTCGTTGGATCAAGATCCAATAGACCACGTCACACACGCCTGAAATTAAAATCTCGATTAATATTTCAAGAAAATTGTGATATTTATTAGCATTCCTCTCACTTTAGGTAATTTTGTAAAATTCATAACTCTCAAACCATGTCTCCTTTTAATACCAAATTTTGAGGGAAACTTATTAATGACTTAATCTATTGGCGTGCCATGTGTGGGGTCATAATTCAAAAGCAAACGAGCCTTTTCTTTATGTACAAGTTATTGCTTAATTATATATATTTCATTCATATTTCCTCTCTCTTACTTTCTTATTTTCCTTTATTTTGATTCCTTGTATCTCAAGAATCCATGTGGGGTTTGAAATATCATCTATTATGATCAAACACACATCTCTCCACTTATTTCTTATATTTTCACCTTTATTCCCATTTCCAATATTATTTATGCATTACTTGTTATCTTTTAACTTCTCTTCCTCTTTTAATATCATGGACCCACTATTACCAAAGGGTCCATGAAAAACCATGCTCAAGGGAAAAGTCATAAAAGAAACCCATAGATTTGTCATAATCCAGACAATTTGCAAACAAGTACATTTCTTTGAAACTATAGCAATTACAACCATACAAGCCAAAATCCAAGTTGTAACAGGTTATTTCGTCTGCTCTGTCACATCCCCATTCATCACAGTGAAATCCAAAAATTGTAAAATATTAAAAAACCCAAAAAAGTAAAAAAATAGAAAGCCCACAAAGATATGAAGACAAGAGAGTCTCCAAGAGTATTTTAAATACTTCAGAGAGGTAGAACAAATATACAAGAATGAAGATTCCATGGAAGATGTCCCTATTCTAGAATACATGACAAAGGAAAATCAATCTTTTCATATCAAAGGTGAGATATAGATAATCAACCTCAACTCAAGCTCGAGCCACACAAAGTCCAAATCGGGGCATGCATGCCATAAAGCATCAAAGAGAAGTTGATAGAGATTTTGCACCACTACACCAACTTATTTGCCTAGAGCTATGCTGACATGTTTAGATTGGACAAAGAAATTACCGTCCACTGACTACCCATCATCCATGGCACACACCCCATCAAATAGAAGGCCAGATGACTGCAGCCAGAATGGAACCCAAGATAGGGAGGAAGTTCAAAAGTAGTAAAATGTCGATTTCCTGGAGTCAATTAACTATCATGCATATCTCGCCAACTTTGTTCCAGTTCTCAAGAAAGAGGTTAAGGCACAAATGTGTGTGAATTACCATGACCTCAACAAGGCATCTCTGACAGATGACTTTCCACTTCTAGACACATAGACATACTCATTGCCAACACAATCAGACATGCACTTCTTAGCTTAATGGATGAATTTTCCGTTTATCATCAGATCAATATGGAAAGACAAGACAAAGAAAAGACTACCTTCATCATAGAATGGGGAGTGTTCTTCTACCCAATCATGCCTTTCATTCATAAAAATGCTACATCTACACATCAAAGGGAAATGCTTGTTGTATTACATGACATGATGCACACAGAGGTGGAAGTTTGTGTGGACAAAATGACCGCTAAATCTAAGAGTCTTGAAGAACAAATTACCAACCCTGAGATGTTATTTCAATGATTGTGATGATTCTCCCTACCCCTGAATCCCTTCAAATGTAGTTTTTGAGTTACATATGGTAACATACTAGGATACATCATTAGCCAGAGATGAATCAAAGTAGATCCTAGGAAAGCATGAGCCATCCAAAAATTTCCTTCCCCCAAAACTGAGAAGGAGACATGAGGCCTTCTTAGGTGTCTCAAATACATCAGCTATTTTATCGCCAAGCTCAAACCTATCTTTGTACATATCTTCAAGCTATTTAAGAAGAACTTAGACTCTGGATGGTACGAGTAGTGTGAGGTTGCTCTCCACAATAGAGAAGTACTACCGTGCCCTAATCTATGATAGAGGAAGTTGTGCTACTATATGATGACATATACTCTATAGCTAATCGCCAAGCATGATCCACTTTGCTACTTATGCGCATGTCCAACCCTGATCGAGCGATGCACTAAATGGCATGTAATATTGTTCAAGTTCGACATACCTATCTTACCATGGAAGCGTCCAAAGTGCAAGCACTTGTAGATCAACCAGTTGATTCCTTGTTACTGAAAGAATATACTCTTGAATACAAGTTCCCAAGTGAAGATATAGGGATGATCAACCTACCAGACATAGGGATCCCTCCAAATGATGGCATGTGGACAATATTCTTTGATAGAGTAGTGAACCAAAAAGGATCCAAAATATAAGGAATAGGTGTAGACATGAAAAGCCCCCACGGAGCTCAACTACCCATAGCCCGACAATTGGAATTTCAATGCCATTAACAATATGGATGAATATGAATCCTACATATTATGTCTCTATCTCTCCAAAAAACAAGGGACTCCATGACTACATGTGTGCAATGATTCCCTCCTAGGCATCCCCCATTCCTAGAACAATTGGATAACATGCCATTAATACCTAGTTCATACCAGGAACACACATGCTCTCTGGCTCATAGCTTTGACCAGGTCCCCTTCCCCTTCATTAAAAGAGAGCATAACACATTTGCTAATGCACCAAAGAACTTCACTTCATGGTTTGATATCTAGGAAGGTCAATCCTTCTCTCTGGAAGACAAGGCTCTAAACCAACCAACCTACTTCAATGCTCCCAACGATGAAGAAACTTCTTGGTTTCATGACATCAAGGCATATCTTTCAAGCCAAGTCATTCCTAATAACCTCTCCTATAGAGAATAACTAGCACTCAAGCGTCTAGATACTTAGTATGTTCTAGGGGAAGGACAACTATGTCATAGATCTTAGAACCATACTCTCCTTTCGATGCATCAACAAGATGGAAGTTGAAACACTAATGAAGTAAGTCTATGTTGGGTCATGAAGAATGCACATGAAGGAGTTATGTTGGACAAAAATATACAACTCTTGGGATAGTACTAGAATAGTAAGGAAGAAAACTATTTCCAATTCATCTGCAAATGTCAAGCTTGTCGAATCCATGGTGACTACATCCATTCACTAACAAATAAACTCTACAAAATGGTCAAGCCTTGGCCATTCTCAACTTAAGGCATTGACATGATTGACAAGATTAACCCTAAGGCATTGAATGGAAAATGTTTCATCCTTGTCACAATTGACCACTTTACTAAATGGGTTGAGGCAATGTCCATCACCAACACATCATCCCAATAGGTCATCAAGTTCCTTAAGAACAACATCATAAGTCGATATGATATACCACACAAGATCATTTTAGATAATAGTATGAACTTCACAGATAAGACTTCCAAGGAGTATCTATGCTCCTTGGGGGTCAAACATCATCATATGTCGCATTATCTACCCCCAAATGAATGAAGTTGTGGAATCTACTAATAAAACTCTGATCAAGATTCTGAAAAAGACCATCAACTCTCACTCCAACTGGCATGGACACATTCTAATGGCTTTGTGGGTCTACCGCACATCAATAAGAACTTTGATAGGAGTTATGCCATACTCCATAGTGTATGGGATGGAAGTAATCCTTATAGTCGATAGGAAAATACTTTTTCTCTAAATGCAATGACAAGTAGACATCCTGGCGACTGAATGGCTTAAAGAGAGAGTTTACAGTCACAACATTTTTGAAAAATGACGAGCAGATTCCCTACACTATGAAAAATGTTATAAAGCAATAACAGCCCAAGCATTCAATAAGAAGGCTCAACCTCACAACTTTCAAAAGGGAGATCTAGTATTGAGAGTCATCCTGAATGTTGATTCCGCAGGGAAAGTTCAACCGTAAATGGGAGGGACTCTACATCATCTACAACATGTACGACTGGGGTGATCTAGTCCTAAAGGACATGGATCGAAATATTCATCTTCATAACATGAATGCCAGCCTCATCAAGCACTACGAGTGCTGATCAAGCTACTGCAATGAGGAAACCTTTAGAAGAAAGCCATGTGATGTAAATAAATGCTCCTGATTTTCTGAGAAAGCAACTAAAATCTACTTAAACACCTAACCACGTACCCCCATACACCCTAAAGTGGATTGTTAAAAATAGAACCTAGGGAGTATGACATATGGTGTATGTCCATTATCTTGAGGCCCCAATGGTTCACCAGCCTAAAATAAATCCACAAAATAGGTCTAACCAAAATCAAAGGACAAAGTTTCCATGATTTTGTCTCAAGCTCGGAAAAGCCCCATGATCATAACACAAAGGTGCTAGAGGATGTGAGTCCCCTGAGGCAAGTCACATTCGATCTGTACAACTGAAATTTTGACATTTATTCCCAAGGAGATGACATAACATTTACATATGTTGGGGTTATCCTAAAAAGGGAAGGAATATTGGGAGAAGGGTGAAGATTGAAATTCCTTGTAGCTACTCTCGCCACCCTATGAAAAAGGAGTGGGATTAAGCTATCAAATCACTAATCCACAAGTCATGGGATGGGAAACCCTCAAAAGGCACACCCCATTCATTCCCCACAGAACCCTTTTCTCTCATACTAAGATCATGAGCATCAGTGTTAAGAAAAAAAGCTTTAAAATAAAAAAACTCGTATAGCCATGGCTGCCTAGGGTTTGCGACGATCATCTTTGTGATCGACTGGGCGATCATCTACCAAGCTTTGTGGATGGGGATTCCCTCCTTCTTGGTGCTCATTGTGATGGACACTGAGACGCAGCCTCCTGAGGTACCCCGAAAAGCCTGGAACCAGGTTCTCGGTGGATCAGATGTCTTCAAGGAACATGATTTTGATCCTTTGGAAAAGAAGGGTTGAAAGAGATTTGTCACCATAGACGATTGCACTTATGAAGCCATGGAAAAGTCTTGGGAGCATACTGCTATCCTCTACGTCATGGGCAAGCGTATGTACTATCATCATCTTATAGCTTGGATAAAGAGGGTCTGGAATCTTAGAGGAGGCTTCGATCTCTTCTCTAAGTCTGAACAATTCTTCCTTCTATGCTTTAATTGTGCCGAGGATAAGAAGAACATCATTAATGTAGGTCCTCAGTGGTTTGACAATAGACTTGTAGTTGTGAAAGACTACAAAATGGGTGATGATCTGAAGAATGATTTCTTCAGTTCAACTCGGTTTGGATTAATATACCCAACATGGGTAGGAACTGGTCCCCTTGGGCCATTGGCATCGTTGCAAATGACATTGGGAAGTTGATGCACATCGATTACAAGACAATAGGATAAGAGTCACTGGGTGAAGCTCAAGCTCTTGTGGAACTTGATGCAGATGAGGAACCTCCTGCTGAAATCTGGGTCAACATGCCAAATCATGACCCCACTGTAGTTGCCGTCAATTATGAGCATGTTCCCAAGCAATGCTTAAATTGTAGGGTTTTTGGTCATGACAATAACGACTGTCATTTGAAGAAGACAATCATAGAAACTGAAGTTCAAGCCACTATCTCTACTCACGCTCTAGCACAAGTTTGGAAGGTGGTGTTAAACAAGAAGAAGAAGAGTACCAATGTTCAGACTGGTAAATATGTTATCCTAGTCGGTAAAAGGTACGAGGAACTGAACAATGATGTTGTTGATGAGTCAGTTCTCATTACCGATGAATAAAATGCTAACACTATGAAAGTTGTATAAGAGGTGTCTAACACCAAGTTTCCATGCTCTAAGGACTCTAGGGATCCAACGTGGGATGACATGATGCTAGACAGGGTTCTAGTCCAGTAGAACAGACGGATAAGGAGATTAATGCAGATAAAGAGGATGGTGAGTTGAGTAGGACTCCTAAGTCTAGGAAGAACAAAACTACTAGAGTGAGCGGGTCACGCAACACCCGTTCAACTAGTAGGGGTCATTAATGACCATCCTTATGACTAACGTCTGTGGCTCTGGAAAACCATGGAAGAAGAGGGAGTTTAGAAGATCAATATTAGAAGCACAAGCTACATTTGATGTGCTCATTGAAACCAAAATCAAAAGCTTCATGAAACACACTTCCTCCAAGCTATTCTGTAATGGATGGAAATGGATGTCCAATCATGACAAGGATCTGAATGGTCATATTTGTATTGGTTGGAATCCTAATTCTTGGGATATTATTTGCCCTGATTCTGATGATTAACAAGTCACCATGGAATGCACCAATAAAGGGGAACTTGTCATCATTGTTACTTCCATTTATGCTCATAATATTGCTCAACAACACACCACTTTATGGACAACCTTGGAGAGGATTAGTTCTACTATCTTTGATCCATGGTTGGTGATTGGAGATTTCAACAACATTAAGAAAAGGGAAGAGAAGTCAGGAGGACGAGAGGTACCAGCTATTATACTCATCTCCTTCAACACTACGATTGAAAATTCTGGCTTGACTAAACTACCATTAGTGGGCAATGAAATCTATACTTGGCACAACATGTAGGGTATGACTAAGAGAATAGCATGCAAAATAGATAGGGAATTGGTTAATGATGCATGGTTAAACAAATTTCCAGGCACTAAGATGAAGTTGCTAACTTGTGAGTTTTCTGACCATTCGGCAATAAACATCAATGTAAAGAAGCTTTCTAGGAAGAGGCACCCATTTCATTTTCTCAATTTCTGGATGGACTGGCCTGGATGCAAGGATATAATTGCTAAAGCTTGGCTCATTGAACAACAAGGTAATCCTCCTTTTTGTTTTTCTCAAAAACTTGAAAGTAGTCCAGACTAAACTCAAGCTTTGGGCTAAGAAATTCATCAATCTTAAAATTTGATTGCTAAAGAAAGATTAGAGATGGTGGATATCTCTACAATGCTCAGAAGAAATCCATTGGATTGTGATCTCATACAAGCATTAAAGGTCACATATGATTGCATTTTTATTCTATCTAATACTAAAAAGTAGTATTACTGGAAATGTAGTGATACTCGTCATTTTGCAATATCAATCACTAAGATGGTTAATCCTAGAGTTTAAACCTTTTTTACTTCTAGTTTTAAGGGTAGTATAGAAGGATCGATCCCACAGGACAAATTTTAAGAGATTGTTCTTTAGAACCCAAAGTTTGAAGAACTTTATTATTTGTTTTTGGTATTTTTCTTTTGATTAAAGCAAAAAGTAAAGTTCAGTTGGGGGTTTGGTTGATTACACTAATGCAAGAAGAAAGGCACTTAACAAGAAATAACATGCACAAGGAAAAAATAATATGATTGTTAACACAAGGAAGACTATGTGAATGAAAGACTAAGAATTAAAGAAAACAAAGGATATGGTGTTTAAATCAAGAGATGGAAATCGAGGCTCATAGGGGTTTTCACCACCTTAGCCTAGGTGATAACAACTAAATCTTAAACGAGGATTCGATGAAGGTTTGCAAATTTAAAAACTCACAAGAGAGAAACTCCACATGAGCCCATTGGTCTTGGTGCTCATGCTTCCTAGTTTATCATCCTAAAAGATGAAAATCCACGGTCATATCAAAACGTCTATGTAATCGATTTTATTGTTCTAAATCCAGATTTCCATGGTCATATCCATCTGAATTAACATGCGATCCAAAGATCAACCATTCAATTAAAACCGATTACCATCTAATCATTTAAGAAGAAGTCGTTAAAACCATGGCTAAGGGGTTATTCCCCTTGCCCTGATAAAAGTCTACTCACACATGGAGAAAGGGGAGACGGAGGAAGAAAGAAATGAAGCCATAGTCTAGCCCAGAAATCAGGAGATTAATCCTTATGCTAGAGACGATGAAATGGCTTAGTTCTTTGTTCCTTGCTCCAGAATATAAAGAACGGAAAGAAGGAGATTAAAACTAAGGCGGAGAGAAAAGACAAGAACAAGAATGAAAGAGCTATGCTTGAACCAAAACCTACTTTATTGCATAATATGAGAATGATTACAAGATTAATTGCTTCAGAATTCCAAAATACAAGAAATCCAAGATGCCCAAAGAGGAGGAAGTGCCCCTCCTTTTATAGGAGAAGGAGGGGGGAGAATACATTAGGTTTAGGGTTCTTTGGGGGCTGACGGCTGGGAATTTTTGCTGTCTACACGCCGCCAACCGACCGGTTCGGGAACCAGCCGATCGGTTGGAAGGTTCTGGAACACGCAACCAATCGGTTGGATGCCAACCCTAATTAGGGTGGCGGCGTGTTGAAAACCGCTCCGTGTTGCTCAGCAATGGGCATCAGCCGAGCGTCTGGTAGCTGGAGTCGGGCAATCTCAGCCGTCGTCTGATGAGATCAACGATCGATGCTTAAAGGTGAACCGAGCATTTCATGATGTCAGATGATCGGTTTGCTGTTATGAGACGATCAGTTGAATGTTCCAATCAATCGGCTCAAGTCCTGAAACTGCAATAAAATGCACATGATTGTCAAATTTGTGATAGAACGAGAAAATATCAATTTGTGCAATTTTCAAGAGATGAATGGAGAATTTCTATGTGACAAGATTAATAATTCGTAGAAAAAGGTGTGCTGAATAGCACACATCATGTAGCAGGTTGGATTGGATCTCCAATGGGGACTGCAATACTAAATTATATTATTTTACTATCAAAAAATGAGATGCTATTAACTCCATTACTAAGATTTTTGACACCAACAACAACAACTTGGTTGATGAAGATAGTATTGCATAGAAATCAATCAATTTCTTTTAAAGTTTGTATAACTAAAATCAAGAGGATTGCATCACCAATAACCTTGACCTTGATTGGCTCCAACAAGTGACTAATGAAGATAATGATTATCTTTGCATGAAGCATGATATGCAGGAACTTAAAGATGTTGTTCTGAGTATAGTGCCGAATAAAAACCTTGGTCGGGATGGCTTCAATGGCTTCTTCCATAGAAGAAATTGGGAGTTAATTAAAGATGATCTATTGCATGCAATTTCTTGTTTTTTTGTAGGTGATAACATGATCAGGCAAATAAAAAATGTCTTTCCGGCACTTATTCTGAAGAAGGATATTGTCTCTACTCCTATAGATTCTCGCCCTATTTTTTTCTACTCAATGCTCTATAAAGTCTTCACTAAAATTATGACCAGAAGACTGGCTACTATCATGCCCACGATCATCTCCATCAACCAAGGTGCCTTTGTACATGGTAGAAGTATTGAGGATTGCTCGCTATTAGCTATTGAATTCACCTTAAATTTCAACACTCAAAATAGCTTTCCATCTGCCAGTGTAAAGCTTGACATTACCAAAGCCTTTGATTCTGTTGGATGGAATTATCTTTGGTGCTTCTTGAGAGGTATGGGTTTTTGCGACACTTGGATACGTCTGGTAAAACAATGTGTCACTACACCTTCCGTCTCACTTCTGCTCAATGGGAGTGTTGTTGGGTTCTTCAAGAATGCAAACGGCCTACGTCAGGGGTGATATTTTGTCACCATTTCTCTTTGTCATTTCCATGGAGGGTCTCAGTAGGATGATTGACAAGTCTATGTCTTCAAGGAAAATCAAATCCGACTCGATAAGGTGAACTAAAGTCCTATCACACCTTTTAGTTGTTGATGATGTGCTCATCTTTGTTGAAGGCAGGAAGAATAGCCTTAGTAACTTGAAAAACCTCCTCCTTTCTTTCGGCAAGATGTCAGGAATGAAATATAACCCCAAAAAGACACACATCTACCTATCCAAATCATGCAAGCATAAATATGAGTTGGTGGATACTTTGGGCATTCAATGTGGTCATTAGCCAACCAAATATCTAGAATTCCCCATGGCAGGGGGCAACCTCTGGCGTAGACATTTTCATGAATGTCTAGACAAACTCAAGGACATGATGAGCAGATGGCCAGGTTAAAAAATTTCCATGGGATGTAGAATCATCCTCAACAAGAACTGTTCTATGGGACTGATAAACTACTAGTTACAACAATGCAAGGTACCACACTCTATCCTACATCTCATGGAAATCATTCCATTGATTTCCTTTGGTGCAGCTCAGTTCATTCAACCAACTAGTCTTGTCTTGCTTTTCCTAAAGCTGAAGGTAGCCTTGACCTGAAGCTATTGACTAATCTAGTTGATTATCACATCATGAGAAGAGTCAAAAAGATGCTCTTTGGTGAGTCTATTTAGAACTCTTGGATGCGATTAAGATACAATTTTGACCTCAGTATCACACCCAGGTATATCAAAGGCTACTCAACATCTTAGAGGAGAATGATTGTTGCATGGCCTAACTTCGTCAACCTTGATGATGCGGGCCTATGGGACCTTTGTCGGCAAAAACAAAAATAAGTTGATGCTTTCAAGAATCTATGGCTCCCTTGTCACTATCCAAAGTGGAGCCTAGCTACATATAGAGCAATCAAATATATTCTACCTACCATGGAGAAAATCAGTAGATGGTCTCCTAGTGTGGAAACCTGATGCTTCCTATGTAAAAATGATAATGAAACAACAAAACACCTTTTTAGTAGTTGCTCCTTCTAAAGATACCTTTGGGGCCGATCTCAACTCAAGATGAACATGAGATGCTCATATTCATTAGTCCAATGTCTACACAATATTGGTAGGGTCAGGAAATCTCAAGCTATCTTGGAACTTTAGGTTCTCAGTGCATGTGTTCATACCCTATGGTCTGAATGCAACAATAGAAGACATTGGGGTAAGGAGGTGGCCTATGTGGACCTATTCACTACCATTGAAGCAAACATCAATACACTTTATAATATGTATAAATCTATGAAAACCAACATTCCTTCCAACATGATTAGAAATTGGAATCTATGCTAGTTGTCAAGCTTGTTGCCTTTGTTAGTTAAATGTTTTCATTTAATGCTCTATAAATTGCATGTTGGTTGCACTTTGTAAATTCACCCCAATTCTTTGGGTTTAGAATATATTGACCCAGATTTTCTAGAAAAAAAAAGCTTGAAAATAAAAGACCCACAATCTAGTTGAACCACAAAAGAAAATTCCAGATTACACATATGCTCATGGTTGATTGCCATTCTAAAAATAGGTCAGGAGAAAAAGCCCATCAGGGTTTCTCTAACATCTGGCACCTTGGCCCAACTAGGTAGGGATTCACCACTTCTCCAACTATTGCATTGCATGGTTTTAGATTTTCGCATGACACCCTAGTACGATAGAGATTCTTCCATCTTTCTTCCCTAGAATGAGGGCCCATCTAATGATAAAAATACCTTAGATGTTAAGAGGGAGGAAACATATACCAAATTAGGATGAGATGTAGCTTAAAGTTCTAGGGGTTTCAATTTTCCAACTTAATGCAAGGAGGTAGACGAGGAGGATGTGATCCCCGATATATGAAAATATACAGTTATCCCTAGAGACCTAAAATGCATAAACAAGAGTTCTAGATTTTCTTGATTGGATGACTTGTGAGAAAAGGAACTCACAAATGTATGCATCTCATTGATTCCAGTCCAATGCACATTTAAGAAGCATCATTGAAGGAGTACCATAGTAGGTACCACATTTCATGAAGAAAAAAAATTTGTTCTAAAAAAAAACATTTCCAAACTTTGGCTTCTAATGCCACTACACAAAAATAAAAATACAAAGAGAGGCATCCTTGTGGTTCTCCAAAAGGACCGCAAGACACTACCACTGAAGGTGATAATGCAAGCCACACCATGTACTCAGGAGAGCAATCCAAACCCACTGGGAAGGATTTTTGGATCAAACTCTTTGATGCAACCATATTTTTGACACCCTCTCATGAACTTTTCAAGAATATAGCATCAATTTATTGAAAAATGGAGAAAGAGCTTCAATTTGATACACACTACCAATGATTGAACTACCACATAACTAATACATGGTAGTGTGAAACACTACCCTCTTGACTAGGCAAGATTATTAGCCACAAAAAGGTAGGCATGGCCATGCGCAAAGCTGAATTTGTTGGTATGTATTCCCAAAGAGTCAATCATATGATGATTGTAATGGAATAAATTGTAAATGATTTGATTAATAATAAAGGCATGCTTCCAATTTATTCTATTTTATTTGGTTATCAGATAATGAAGTAACATAATAAATGTCTGAAGAATGATATTACTCGATGACGTATGTCTTGAAATACGTGACTTGAATAATAAGATCATACAGATGTTAAGGGTATATACATTCTTATTATGTCACTAGTAATATGTTTTGTGGAAGGCTGATAGACATAAATAACACATTAGACTAGAGTGTGTGTTGGTTGAGGACAAAATCTCATCATCCATGATAAGTGATATCAAACCAAGCACATAGATACTATGTGATCTTGAGCTTACATATGTCTCACATCGTCTTCTATAACAAGGAACAAAGATTGAATGTTGAAGAGGATGACTTCTCCATGCCTCGAGTTCATTCTAGATATCAGTGACAAAGGAACTATACAAATACTACAACACCAATCACATATTTTAGGTTGAAGTTGTTCTCCAACTTTCAGTTTACTTGGGTAGCAATGACGTGTGACTAGGCACTTCTCTTTGCTTGTGATGTCATAATTGGTTATGGACATTCACTGCCAACATAATATGGGACTTATCGGGTCACACACATAGGAAACACCTAGAATAGGAGTAATGATCATGAATGATAATTGAATTGATTGCTAAAGTGTTTAGGTATTCAATTCAAGAAAGAGATCAACTGACTGAACTCGCAATTGATTGGTTCATGTGATGAAATGACCAGTTGGAGTGTTAAGTTGATTGGATATTGCATTGGCTGAATTTTGGATGAACCAGGCATGAACCGACTGGTTCACTGAGTGAACCGATCAGCTCATGGCCGTGAGATGACCATTTCAAGAGATAAACTACCCAGTTCACAAGAGGAATTTGATTGCGTCAAGGATTAGTGAGGATGTCATGGCATGCATGAATTAGATTAGAATTTCCAATACATTTGTGATTGGGAAACATGTTGAAATGAACAACTTTTTGGGTGAACTGATCAGATCACATGCAAACTGCCTGGTTCACTAGTGAACTGACCATTTCACCTATTGTAGATTGTGAAAATTTGTGCAATTTTGGTTCCTTCCACTCCCACACAAACTGGGAACCCTAACCCTAAGCCCTCCTATAAATAGAGGAATATTGGGTCTTCCCAGAGACACAACGTAATTGCCTCTAACAATTGTTGTCCTCTCTGGTTGTGGTAACCAATAGAGAGCTCGAGCAGGTCCTACTTAATAAAAGGAGGGATAGCAAGGGAGAACAATTGTGGGAGAGAAAGTTGATGACTAGTACACCAACGAGAGGGACAACTCCTTCCTATCAATTGTAGAGGGATGACAAGAGTTCTAGGCGGTCCATGTGGACTTCCATAGAGGCATGGAGGTTGTTTCCTATTTCTAGGAGGACAATATCAACTTGTTGTCTATGGTGAGACCAGGATTTGTTGTTGATTTAATCCCAATACAATTAGAAGATAGCTGCATAACTATAATGATGAGGATATTATCACTAGACTTACTCCAGGACTAGGTATATTTTTGAAACCATCCTTTCCGTTATATAGTTGCTGACATGATCTGCTGGTTTAATGGGGAATATGGTAGTAAAATGTTTATTTTTGTTGCCTATCCGATGACATATTTCCCTATAGTGGTATAAGAGCCACATCAACTTACCATATTTTGGTATTATTGATATATATATATATATATATATATATATATAGAGAGAGAGAGAGAGAGAGAGAGAGAGAGAGAGAGTTAGGCTAGAATACACTCAAGTGTACAGATTGCACGACTACACTCAAGTGTGTTTGCATATGAAGACTATTTTTTGCAAAATGTAAACCATTGATCTTCACCGTCATACTATAACTAGACTACATACGAATTTTGAGCCCATTTGTATGAGTGTAAGTCACTCATCTAAGGGCAAAAAAATCGACATGCGAAACTAATTTGAAATGCATAATTTTTGCGGTCTTTATAACATGACCTATAAATGTCCAAATGTGCTCAAATTTTGTTTATGAGCTATTCACAACATGTTTAAGAATATCAATGGATTAGATTTTTGAAAAAAATATTGCATCATGAAAAACTACTTGAGTGTATTCTATCCTCTCTCTATCTCTCTCTCTCTCTCTCTCTCTCTATATATATATATATATATATATATATATATATATATATAGAGAGAGAGAGAGAGAGAAGATAAAATACACTCGAGTGTATTTGGAGCAGAATACACTCAAGTAGTTTTTCATTATGTAATTTCTTTTAAATCTAATCCATTTATCTTCTTAAACATCTTATGAATAGCTCATACACAAAAGTTAAGCACATTTGGACATTTATAGGTCATGTTATAAAGACCACAAAAATTATGCATTTCAAATTAGTTTCGCGCGTCAATTTTGTTGCCATTGGATGAGTGACTTACACTCATCCAAATAGGCTCAAAATTTGTATGTAGCCTAGTTATATTATGATGGTGAAGATCAATGGTTTACATTTTGTAAAAAACAGTCTTGATATACAAACACACTTGAGTGTATTCATGTGATCTGTACACTAGAGTGTATTCTAGCCTAACTCTCTCTCTCTATATATATATATATATATGTATATATATGTATATATATATATATGTATATATGCAATTTTCACACATCACACTAAAAGAAAGTTTTAATGGTGGATGTGTAGCACGGTTATGGACAATAACCCTTATTATCTATGCATGATGAATGTGTTTTTATTTCGTTTTCTATATCAATTGGAATACTGAGCCTCTATCTTATCTTCCAATTGCAAAAGTATTAATTTATCCTACCTTTGCTCCACTGGAATGTAACTCAAGTTTTATCAATATCATGTAATAGTAGGATAGTTTATATTCTTGTTACTATGAAAAAGACAAGATGACAAGTGGGAGGACTAAGAAGGATCGATTAAGTGGAGGCCATCTAATCATCTGGAGGTCCTTGAAGGTGGTGGACCAGAGTCCAAATGACCAGGGAGGTGACCAACTGACCATCTAGGAGGTGAGATGATCGGTACAAGGGTTGGACCAATCAACCCAGATTGGGAAGCACAGATATTCATCATAATAGGTTTCTACATGAGATGCAGACCCTAGGTTGTAGTAATTCCTTATGGCTCTAAGGAATTATGTTAGGATGGCCATAACCATTGCTTTTATTTATTGCATGTTTACATTGTGGGTTTAGTAGGTATATGATACATACTTTATATGTGGTAATTTGATAAAGTATGTATTTATATGTACAAACTCCCTCAAATTATATATTAAGTCTTAGATGCTTTCCATAAGAAACACACATGAAAATCTTGATCGACTAAGCATGGACACCCCAAGGGTGGTGTGTTGTCTATCTCGTGGAAGTGTGATGGTAATAATGTGGGCATGCCAAGTGGGTGAATTATATCATGTTGGCTTTTGGGTCAGGCTTAAATGTGTGTCCTTAATGACATTAAGAACCAAAGGCATGCAGAGGACTATGGCGAGGAGTTGTGCATATAATCTATCCAAGAATTGCATATGATGCAATTGGCAAAAGTTGCCTACCTTAATAATTGACTATGGACGCTGGTGTTGGTCGGGTAATTGAATTATTTAGGATATTGGCTCACTAGAAGGTTGTACACTACAATCATATCAATTTGTAGTGAGGGCTATCAATTTGAACAAAATAATGGGAGCGATAATTAATAAAGTCCTAATTAAATATCATCAAATATTATTCGAATCAAATCAAATCAAAAGATGTTTTGAAAAAGTGCAATTTTTTCTTATAGAATCAAATGGAATCCAAATTATCATTTTGATTGGCCCTTAGGAAGGACAAACTTAACAGGACAAATTTCCACAGTTGGTTTTGGACTTTGAGAAGGGTTCTCAATGAAGAGTGCCAACTCTATGTCCTAGAAACACCAATCCCATATATATAAGCTCCTAATGCACCTAGGGATAAAGTTGATGCTTACTGGAAGCATGCTAATGATGCCTTAGACATAAAGCACCTTGTTCTAAGCTTCATGAACTATGAGTTGCATGAGCAATGTGAATTCTTGAGATGGTAACACATCCTATAATTATGAACCATTACCACACAAAGCAAGAAAGGTACAATGTCTCAAAGGCGCTCTTTGAGTGTAAGATGATAGAGGGAGACTCCATAGAGACCCATGTGCTCAATATGATTGGACATGTGGAACATATAGAAGAATTTGGATTCTCTTTGAGCCAAGAGTTGGCCCTGAATATGTTTCTAAAATCATTGATTGAATCGTATATCCATTTCATTGAGTATTATCACGTGAATAATATGGCCAGACCGTTGTCATATTTTCTTAGCATGCTGATAAGTGTCGAAGAAAGAATGAAGAAGGACATATTCGGGATGGAGATCAGAGGATATGAGTCCAAGGATGAAATTAAGGTCATGAAGAGTATTGAGGCTAAGCTCAAATCTAGATCTTCAACACTCAAGACAAGGAGAAAGAAAACTACAAGAGGAATCTATCCTTTTTACTTGAAGGTATTCAGGAAGAAGAAGATGGAGATGGTGATTTCCACTTTAGGTATAAATGTTATTTAGATAAACTTTTCTACTTCTTCATCTTGGATACTAGATACTGGATGTGGATCTCACATATGCTCAAAAATGCATAATCTAAAGTGAATTAGTCCTTTGGGAAAGGGTGAGGTTGAACTACGAGTTGCAAATGGAGCAAGAGTTGTTGCCACTGTAGTTGGAACCTATAATTTATCTATGCCCACATGTCTTATAATAAAGTTAGTGAACTACTATTATGTACCTACCATAAATAGAAACATCATTTTTATATCGTGTATGGGCAAGGATGCATATGAATTTCATATTAAGAATGGTTGATGTTCTATTTCTAAAGATTGAATCTTAGATGGAAATGCCCCAATGTCTTATGGTATTTATTTGCTAGACTTAAAGAAAGATGTTTATAATGTAAATACCAAGAGACTAAAACTCAACCACTCAAACAAAACATACCTTTGGCATTGCCATCTAGGGCACATAAATGAGAATCACATATCTAGACTCCACAAATATTGTTATCTTGACTCTTTTGATTTGAATCAATAGAGATATGTGAATCTTATTTACTTAGGAAAGATGACTAAGACTCATTTCACTGGTAACAATGAAAGGGCTAGTGATCTATTAGGACTCATACATATTGATGTATGTGGCCTTTTTAGAAAAACTGCTAGAGGTGGGTATCAATACTTCATTACCTTCATTGATGACTTCAGTAGGTATGGTTATGTTTACTTGATGAAACATAAGTCAGAAACTCTTGGAAAGTTCAATGAGTTTATGAATGAAGTACACAACCAATTTGGCAAAATTATTAAGGAACTTGATTCTAATTGTGGTGGAGAATACTTAAGCCAAGAGTTTGAGGACCTTCTATGAGCATGTGGTATCATATCACTGAGGACTCCACCTGGAACGCCACAACATAATGTTGTATCATAAAGAAGGAATCACACATTGTTGGACATGGTGCAATCAATGATGAGTTTAGATGAACTTCTAGCTACCTTTTGGGGTTATGCTCTTGAAACTACCACGTTTACACTAAACTGAGTACCATCTAAAGTGGTTCAAAAGACACCATATAAGATATGGTATGGGAAGTGTCCCAATGTGTCTTTTAAGAAGATTTGGGGATGTGAAGCTCATGTAAGATTTTTTTTTTTGAAAATCTTGGCCCTAAGTATGATAAATGTTATTTTGTTGGATATCCTAAGGAGACCATAGGATTTTACTTTTATTCCTTCCCTGATAGCAAATTGTTTGTTTCTAGAGATGATGCATTCCTTGAAAGGAATTTATTTCCAAAGGAATTAGTTGGAGGAAAGGGGATCTCAAAGAGGTTTGAGACCAACAAGAAAGCATTGAATCGATAGATGCACAAGAGGAAGTAAGAGAATGATAAAGTGTTGTGGAATCTTAAATTCCTCAAGTAACACAGGAACATCATAGTTCTAGTAGGACATGCCTTGAACATGAAAGATTTGGATATCTTGTGACTTAGGAAGATGGTGAGTTGGTCATAGATGATGAGACAACAACCTATCTAGAAGCTACTAAGGGACCAAATTCTAAAAAGTGGCTCGAGGCCATGAGATCTATGATGGAATCCATGTATACCAACAAGGTATGGACCTTGGTGGATCCATCTAAAGGGGTAAATCCCATAGGGTGCATGTGGGTATTCAAGAAGAAGACTGACATGGATGGAAAGGTACAAACATGTAAGTGTAGATTGGTGATAAAGGCTTTTAGATAAGTTCCAGGTGTTGACTATGACGAAACCTTTTCTCCAGTAGCCATGGTTAATTTAATCAGGATCACGCTTTCCATTGTAGCTTGTCATGACAATGAGATTTGGCAGATGTATGTTAAAACCACATTCCTTAATGGGGATATTCTTGAGGATGTGTACATGACACAACCTAAGGGTTTTATAAATCTAAAGGATGCAAATAAAGTCTATAACATACAAAGGTCAATATATGTATTGAAGCAAGCATCTCAGAGCTGGAATCTTCATTTTAATGAGACAATCAAAGAGTTTGGCTTTGTTCAAAATGAAGATGAACCATGTATGTACAAGAAGGTTAGTGGGCGCATGATTATATTCATCATATTGTATGTAGATGATATACTATTTATGGGGAATGACATCCCTACTTTACAAAAGGTAAAGATATGGCTAGGAAATATGTTTTCCATGAAAGACTTGGGAGAAGCATCCTACATCTTGGGGATCAAGATCTATAAAGATATATTTATTAGGATTCTTGGACTAAGTGAGAGCACATACATTGATAAATTGTTGAAGAGGTTTAGCATGGAGATCTCAAAGAGAGGAAACCTACCCATGTGTCATGGAGTTACCATCTCTAGAGCTCAGTGTCCCAGTTCTTGTGAAAAAAGGGAATGCATGAGTAAGATTCCATATGCATCTGCAATTGGATCTATCATGTATACAATGCTGTATACCCATCCCTATGTCTCATAAGCCTTGAGCATGAGGAGCAAATATTAGTCAGATCCATGTGATGCTCTCTAGACAACCTTGAAGAATATCCTTAAGTACTTGATAAGAACTAAGGATCAATTCCTCATCTACGGCGGAGAGGAAGAGTTGGTGGTAAAGGGTTACATCAATGCAAGATTCTAGATTGAAAAAGATGAATATGCTTGCAATCAAGATTCGTGTTTTGCCTCAACAAAAGAGCTGAAAGATGGAAGAGTTCCAAGTAAGAGATAGTGCCCAATTATACAAAAAGGTTGAGTACATTGTTCCATCAAATGCATCAAAGGAGGCTATCTGGATCAAAAAGTTCATCTCAAAATTTGGGGTGGTTCCAAGAATCGGTGACACAATTGAGCTATATTCTGACAACAATGGAGCTATTGTACAAGTTAAGGAACCTAGATCACATTAGCGTTCTACAAAGGGGTTTCCATCTCATACGATATATCATACAATGTGGAGATGTGAAGATTTGCATAGTACCAATCAAGAGCAATGTTGTTGACCCCTTGACTAAAGAACTTTTGCATCAAAAGCATGATGGTCATGTTAGATCACTTGGATTGTGATTCATGAGTGATTGACTCTAAGTGCAAGTGGGAGTCTGTTGGTATGTATAACCAGAGAGTCAATCATATGATGATTGTAATGACATAACTTGTAAATGATTTGATTAATAATAAAGGCATGCTTCTAATTTATTCTATTTTATTCAGTTATCAGATAATGAAGTAACATAACAAATGTCTAGAGAATGATATTACTAAATGATGTATGTCTTCAAGTGTGTGACTTGAACAATGAGATCATACAGATGTTAAGAGTATATACATTCTTATTATGTCCCTAGTTGGATGAAACTATGGAAGGATGATAGACAACAATAACACATAAGACTAGAGTGTGTGTTGGTTGACGACATAATCTCATCATTCATGATATGCGATATCAATAGTGTATCCAACAGACCCACCATAAGAGTGATACATGGATACCATAATTAGTCAAAATCATCTCTTATAGTGTTGGTGGTGATTGTGGTTCTTAGACCTAAAGTCACTACACTCATCACATGTCATTCGGTATACTTTGACATCATCCACTGTGATCTAATGAATGCATATTCATCATGATTTTCAGTTGCCTTCTTGTGCTCTTTTTGATTCAATACATCCAATTTCAGTTACTAAATATCAAAATGTGCAAAATTTCCTAATTGGTTCAATTATCAAGGTTCCTAACTGAGTTCATGTCGATTTTATGTAGGTCTTGATGAAGTCAAACAATCAGCTGTCACCTATCTCCTTTCAACCCTAATCCACAAAAATCACCATCATTCGATCTTCATTTCAATCAACCATCATCCACATCAAACCCAAATGAGTGGGACCCACCTTTATCTACCCTAAATCTATCCTCACCCATACAGTCTTGCCCATATGGTCTTGACCATACGGTCTTGCCCATACAGTTTCATTTATACGGTCTCAAGACCGTATGGGAAGCCTCACTGCGAAACCGCTTGGGCATGTACCTCTCCACGCCATCAGATCTTGGATCAATGCCCCCATTCATTTGGGCAAATGGTCTGCCCTATCGTTCTCCTCCTAACATTCCCTCAAGACCGTATGGGTTGCCTCATCACATGACCGAATGGACAGTTCTACCTCGAAACCATTTGATATCAACTGTTCTTCAAGATCAATTGAGTGTTCTATTCAAGACCGAATGGAGGACCTCCCACTCATGTTTCCCTCCTTCTTCTTCCTCCTATGTAAACCCTAGCTACATCACACCTCCATCCACAAGTGCCTCCATGGAGCAGTGTCGACGCCACCATGACGACTCTGTCCTCCTCTATCCAGCCTTTGACATCGCCTATAACTGCCATCGCCAAAACCACCTGCAACCAGTAGTGACACCTCTGCCTCCTTCACCTTCCCTACCTCACCTCCATGCTACCTGGTCGACTAGGACCTGCAGCAGCGAACGGTCTCATGGCCGATGGAGCGGGTAGCGCAAAACTGTTTGGAAGAGGTCGTGAAACTATTTAACGTAGCTGATCGAAACCTTTTGATTGCCCAGGGCTGTGAGACCGATAGAACTAAAAGTTGCATGAGACCGTTTGGAAAAGAAGCATTGCCAAACCAGACCGATAGAGTTAAACTACCAAACCGTTTGGAAAAGTAACATGCAAGACCGTATCAAATAGGTTTGTATCAAACCGTATCAAAAAGTGGATCATGAGACCGAATGGGAAAGGAATGCAATGCCAAACCGTTTGGAAAAGTTACCAACACCAAACCGTTTGCACAAGGACTATGAGACCATTTGGAAAAGTTACTTATCAAGACCATTTGGTCGTAAGAAACCAAACCGTATGGTCACTTAACTCAAGACTGGTTAGGCAAGTTGTAAAAATTGCAACTGGGCCCAAAGCATGAGACCAGACCCAAGCCTATAAATAAGACCAATAGGGTCCTCATTTGGGCATCAGTTCTGGGATGCCGACAGGTTTCCTGTACACTGGTCTGATCCTGCCACTGTCACTTCACCTGCCGTTCTTGTTACAAATCAAGCAGACCGAGAAGAGAAGGAAGGAGGAGTGAGAAAGACTGTCAGGTCTGTCTTTGCGTCCCTCGTTTTTCATCCAGATCTGCTTTGACACAACGTAAGAGACCGCATCATCTTCACTGAGCTGCAGCCACCTTCTACATCATGCTCATGGTAGAATCCTCTCTCTTTCTTATTCTTCTTGTATCTTCATCATGAGTGCGTAGTTCCTTTTTGCTAGGATGCGGGGACTAGCCCCGCTACCCATACATTCATGTCTTTTCATTTAACATTCCAAGGTAATATATATAAGTTTTCATTTTGTTGCTAATTGATATGCTTGTACTTGATTACCTACTTGCTTTCATCTTGTTCTTCTCTTCATAGCATAGAATGTCGATTAATGAGGTAGACTCCTTGATGAGAAATATAATAGGGTTCCTTGAGGTCGTAAGTGTATGATTCGTGAGGGGATGAGCCATCTAGCCCACGGTGACACTTCTGTGGTCTAAACATACCTCAGGGAGGACCACAACCTTAGTTGGATGTTGTATCATCTTGTTAATTATCGCTGTTTTCTTGCAGACTTATCGCCTACATGCTTGTCAATTAGCGCGGTTGACTCCCAGACTAGAAATAGAATGGGGTTCCTTGAGGTCGTAAGTGTATGATCCGTGAGGGAACGAGCCATCTAGCCCATGGTGATGCTTCTGTTGTCTAAACATCCCTCAGGGAGGACCACAACCTTAGTTGGATGTTGTATCTTCGGAACCGTAAGTGCATGATTCGGATGATGAGAAATCAGATGCCTAAGGGGATGCTTATGCGGGCCTAAAAATCCCTCCGGGAGGGTTCGTAGCAGTTCCATTTGGATAGTTAGATGCCTACCTAGATGTTATGTGTTTGGATGTGTTTGCATGTGTAGTGGTGGTGAAACCGATACCATCCCAGTGATTCCATATCATTTAATCTAAAACAAACTTTCATTCTGCTCGTTTACTTTCCTACAATTAGTTTAATTAACTTCAACCAAATATTAGTCTCACTTGAGCTAGATTCAAATGAAAAAGATTCTTAAAAACATTGTCCTTTGGGATTCGATCCTTAACTATACAGCGATAAGACCCGTCTGCTTGCAGGTGGTATTATTTCACGAGGTTTTGGTAAAAACTCAAGGATTTCAACCCCGAGTGAATTTGTTAGTGCAATATTTACCACATCATGATCCTTAATAAGGGTTTCCATCAAGGTAATGATTGGGTGCATTGTGACACATGGGGATGATTGTTATTGATGTTAATGGGATTGTTCCCTCCTATTGGAGTATGATATCATGGCAACTTGATTAGCGTGACTGAGAAATGCATGTCCATGCACATGTGAGTCAATATGTCATATTGACCTTACATATATCTAAGATAGTCTTCTATAACAAGGAACAAAGATTGAATATTGAAGATGATGATTTATCTATGCCTCAAGTTCAGTCTAGATATCAGTGAAAAAGTAACTATACAAACACTACAACACCAATCACATATTGTAGGTTGAGGTTGTTCTTCAACTTTCCATTTACTTGGGTAGAAATGATGTGTGACTAGGCACCACTCTTTGCTTGTCATGTCATGATTGTTTATGGACACTCACTGCCAATGTAATACGAGACCTATATGGTCACACACATAAGAAACAAATATAATAGGAGTTATGATCATGATTGATAATTGAATTGATTGCTAAAGTGTTTAAGTATTCAATTCAACCAAGAAATCAACTGACTGAACTTCCAATCGATCAGTTTGTGTGATGAAATGACCGATTGGAGTGTCAAGTTGATTAGATATTGCATTGGTTGAATTCTGGATGAACCAAGAATGAACTAATTAGTTCACTAAGTGAACTGATTGGATCATTGTTGTGAAACAACCAATTCAAGAGATGAATTTCCTAGTTCACAAGAGCAATTCAATTGCATCAAGGATTAGTGTTGATGTCACGTCATGCATTAATTGGATTAGAATTATCAATACAATTATGATTGGAAAACATGATGAAATGATTGTTTCACTAGGTGAACTGAACAACTCAAACATACCAACCGATCAGTTCACTAGTAAACTGATCATTTCACCTCTTGTAGGTTGTGAAAATTCATGAAATTCTGGTTCCTTCCAATCCCACACAAGTTGGGAACCCTGACCCTAACCCTCCCATAAATAGAGGCATAATGGGGGATTCCCAGAGACACAACTCAAGGCCTCTGAAAATTGTTGTCCTCTCTGTTTGTGGTAACCAATAGAGAGCCCAAGCAAGTATGACCCGATAAAGGGAGGGATAGCAAGGGAGAAAAATTATGGGAGACCAAGTTGGTGACTAGTACACCAACGGGAGGGACAAATCCTTCATGTCTATTCTAGCAGGATGATAGGAGTTCTAGGCAATACGTTTGGAATTCCATAGAGGCATGTAGGTTTTTGCCTATCACTAGGAGGAAAGTGTCATCCTGCTGTCCTAGGTGAGACTAGGAGTCGATGCAGATGTCATCCTAGTTCAACTAGAAGACAACTGCATGACTACAATGATGAAGAGATGGTCACTGGACTTGCTCTAGGACAAGGTTTATCCTCAAAACCATCCTTTCCATTATATAGTTGTTGACAAAATCTGCTGGTTTAATGGGAAATACAAAAGTAAAAAAATTGTTTCTACTTCCTATCTGATGTAATATTTCCCTATAGAATTAATAAGGGGGAACTCTATCCACCCCAACAAATATCTACAACCTTCAAACCAGATTCCAATGAGCCATATCTCCACACAACTGAAGAGGATAACTCACCTAAATATGTTTTGATAGAAACTCATTCACAATCCTATAATGAGGATTCAAAGACTTCGTCAATCTAGAAGGACGAATGCACCTTTCTAGATAAATCTACATATCATGTAAGGGTCCCCTTATCTTTCTAGGTAGTTTTTATTTATATAATAACTTAAACATCTCACCAAAGGGACAATGGTCTTCTTTCTTCACAAAGCGGCCATGACTCTAGAAGCATAAACCTTCACCTATATGGTAGTCTCTCTAAAGAACAACTTTGTTAGGATGATCAAAGTATACACCGACAAGAAAGGTATATTAGGAGAAGCCACATCAGAATTTATGTCACTTTTAATTGACTATCATAGAGATGTTATATAAATGAAGATGTCATCACCAGTCAACCATCGAGCCTCTTGGGATTTCTTTACACCAATAAGTGCCCCAACTCAATAGACCAACTCAATTTCCTCAGCACCACATGCCATTGGTCATGTAGCAGAAGTTGGGTGATCCGACTCAGAATGACATCACTAAAATAGAAGGTATGACTTAGAGGATCCCAGAAGTGGATCACTACTGACACCAACTCCCTTTCCATAGAGATGTATGCCATTTGATGAAGTTGACAGATCATGCCAAAGTGTTCCATCTCTACTTCTTCAGTTTCAGAAAGATTTGTGATACAATAGTGCAATAAAGAGAAGTTGATAGGAGGACGCCTTAAGAGTGGGATCTTCTAGATTTCCTTCCATCCTAAAATCCTAAGTTGTAGGAGATGGTATCCAAAATCAAAGATCAAGCTTAGAAATTTGATCCAAAATCAAAGATCACAAAACCTCAAAATAATTTCTAACTCAAACTCGATTTTTTATTTAAAATTTAAAGGAGTTTACAAATACTACCATGACTGATACATGAGTTTTCTTATAGGAAAGTATAATACATCATAGAGAAAAATGCTAAAGATAAGCAGCTAACTATTTAAATTCTTCTTCAACCATCCAGCCAAACATTCAGCCACAGGCTAGTGATCTTTGGAAGAAGACCCCAAAGAATGACACTCACTTCCCGAATCTGTGTGAATGCCATTGGGAGACCACTGGAGACTAGAACAAGAGCTCCCTAAAGTCACCTTGACATCCAAGGCAACATATATACAGCAAGAAGAGCCTACCACCACATTAGTAGAAGGTTGCTTCACACTCTGAATAGGGTCGTCCAAAGAAAAACCCCATGCACCAAAAGATCCTCCAAAATGTTGATTGTGCCATAGCCCAGTGGGACACTCAAGCCAAAGAGTCCCTCCATGGTATTATAAGCCTCATCCATTTTAGTGAAGGATGAATTCCAACCAAAATCACTCTAGAAGTGATACGAGCTTATAATATCCAAATCTTGATGGGGCCACAACTCGAGGAAGTTGTGAAAGCCACAAGTATCAATAGGTGGAGAAGGAAAAGCCTCAGGTGAAGAAACTACCTCAGGGGACGATAGTGCCTCAGGAAAGGTTGGATGACAAAACTCATATCCTTGATCATCCTTCTCTGTAGCCAAATCACAATAAATCATTTGCATGAAAATGCATGTCAAAGTTACTACAAGTAGGAACAAAAGTTGCATCGGGCTCAAACATTCACCACGGGAGGATGACAGATCCTATCATACACCTCTCTAGAAAAGAGAAAGAGAAGTAGCTTACCATGCATGTAGTACCACACCATGTACTCATAATGTGTCATTTTCCTAGTGTGCCAGCCACCACTCAACTGATCAGCAACACACTTTCCCATATACAACACACTCCAGGATGGAAAATCGAATTAGATTTGGCAAGTATCCAAATCCAACACCTCAAAGTAGGCTATCCAAGAAGTGGATTCCTTGTCACATTGAAACCTGGAGAAGATCCTAAATTAGATTAGGGAAAAATAGAAGAATTGGAGTTTGCTAATGTAAAATTGCACAATATAACAGTAGTGATCAAAGTACTAGGCATATCATAACAATGGTTATAAGCTCTAAGTTGGCTTTCCACTACTTGTAGGGAACCTTACTATAACAACTTACCCAATGGAAATATGTAGGGATGGAGGGAGGTAGACACATAGCCTTCTGAGTGGCTCAAAGTGGCATGTCTATGTATCCAAAAGTGCTCATAACCCCACATCTTTAAGAAAAGAAGCCTCTAAGAAATTAATCTACCATAGTATCTCAAAGAAAACTAGGTAAAAGCTTACCGCGATCAAGCCTACAAAGACTTTGCAGTTTTAGTAGCCTAAACCTTTTCTCCTTTGAAGTCTCCCACAAGACATATTCACAAATGTTTCAGCAGATGGGCATACACACCACCACTCTAGTCAAATAAAAGAAACACGTCAAGATCCAACAAAAAGGAGAACCAAAAAATATATCCTCTATTCTGGAAATAAGTGTTAAATAAGCAACCAATAATCATGACTAAAAGGAAAACATGAACCCATAGGGTTTCTTACAAAGAATCATTAGCACCTCATTGATCTCCCTCATGAAAGAAGGTGGACCTCTGCCTTGTGAAACTAACTTCATACTTTGAGGCCATATCAATATCTATGGGATTCACCCCCTAGATACCTAGATAGGCAGTAGAGACCCCAGTCATGTCAGTTACGCAAAGCACTAATGGGATTCCCACCAAGCCCTAACCTAGTAATGTCGGCAAACTCACTCAGGGTGATAGCCAACTCACCAAATGCAAAATGAAAAGTATTATTCTCTAAAATAAATTGACCAACTAGAGGTAGGATATATGATCCCCATTGTACCACAAAAACTAATGCTTATGAAGTTAGTTATTTCCAAGAAATCTACCTCCCCAATAACCGGACTCTCATATAGATGACCCAACTCATTCCAGTGGGTCTACCAGTAAATATTCGAAAATCAAATGCCCTAATGGAATAAAATGGGAGACAAATTCAAAATGATCCTTACAGGGAAACAAACTCCAATTCAATCTCACTAATGTAGAAAGAAAATGTCAAGAAGCAAAGTTTCCAAGTTATAACTCATCACCCACTTCACAACCTCACTGATGCAAATTCATTTACAACATGCATGGATGATGGACAAATATCTCAAAAGGAAGAAATTCCCCCATGATATTTCTCACAAGGCCATGATGCTTGCTCAATGAAAACTTCAGTTAGAATATTCATCGAGCAAATAAAGTCACAAATCAAAATGGCAGATACATACCACAGATACTCCTTTCCCCCTATACTGTCGCCACCATCTCTTTTTCCTACCAAAGGATCATATTCATGAGAGTCATGAGAAGTCATCCACACCACACTGATGAAATGTCGTAAGCTTTCCATATCATCTGAAATCAACTTGATCACACAAAGGACGATTGAAAAAATGACAAAATAGCAAATTTGACAAGATCACACAACAAAACGTGCATCTAGGTCATCCTCAACCTCCAAAACACAAAGAACATGATAAATGGAAAAATCAGATTTTGCCACTAAGGGCCAAAATGGGAAAAAAAGATATACCTTTCCCATGATGGATGTAGCTGGAAACCACAGTGAAACGTCATTGAAGAGGATCACCATAGGAATCCCACAGCTCTGACACCACCACTCCTAGCTTCCTACCCAACGACTAGTGAATTGCCATGATCCATTGGCTCTAAGCTAGCAGATCACTGTGATCTCTCAGGCTTATTTCTCCCCTCTTGTCACTACCACTTCTCCAAAAATCCCTGAGCTAATCGTCTCCGTTGTTGCTCACATGAGTAGAGAAGAATTGGGAAGGGTGCTTGACCCTCCTCCCATTCCTCTTCTTTAAAAGACAAAATCAATGTAGAATTTAGAAACAAGTCCTTAGATTTTTAGTAGAATTTCCAAAACGCTAAAAATTCAAAAATAAAATTAGAAAAATTAAAAAAGATAACAAAATTTGGTAAAAATAAAAAAGGTCAAGTCTCGACCCCAAAACAACAAAGTTATTTTTCTCTTTCAAAATGTTCATGAGATATTCCTATGATCATTCAGGGTCCAAGAGTATGACCCTAAACTAGTTGATCCACACTTTTATTTTCAAATCAATCAAGGTCATGGACTATGACCCTAAACTAATCCAAATACACTTCAACATACAATCTTGTAGTGGCTTGGATCACAACCTTCAACTGACCCATATCGAACCTCATTTCCAAATCATTACAAGGTCTCAGATAATGACCCTTAAATTGACCCAACATAGAGCTTCATGTTCCCATCTTATTGCATCCTAGAAAAGACCTCAAACTAGACCATAAGCCTTATCCTAAACAAGCTCCCAGAACCTTTTTTACTCTTCCCATATGGGGTCTCTATTCATGACCAACATCCAGAATCCAAATTGTGTCTCATTGCAAAACCTTTTTTTGACTGATCCCACATCACGGCAGGGTTATCAGCTTTGTTTCCATGCACATCTTCTACAAATTGCGGATAATGACTTGAACTGAATTGTCAATCCCACCTCATGACCCTAAGTTGTGGAACAAATCTCAACTTGATCACAAAGACAAATAACTGATACATTCACTTTCCAGAATGGTCACCTTTACCTTTACATGTTCGAACAAGGAGCCTCACCTCTTACAGAGCTTACAAAGACCTTTTTCCAACCCTGTCGAGGATTGGGATGTGGAAGCTTGATGTTGTTGCCACCTATCTTATGAGTAAGGATTTCCTTTACTATAGAACCCTTCATATTGGGGATTTCCTTTAGAAAATACATAACTTATGTATGGATTTTAAATACAATAAATGAGTCATATCTTCCCCTCTTTATTTTGCATTTGCTACGTGTAAGCATGAGCAAATCACATCCAACAATAGAGGGTGAGAGGGACAAGAATTGCAATTCAAATGTAGAAAATAGAAAATTATATAGAAGACTACAAAAATAGATTTCAACCAAGACCTAGTACTCATGTATATCTTGATTGCAACTCCATTCTGATTTTCTTTATGCAAGCACACCCATATGGTACTTTTTTAGAATTTGTGAATAAACTACTACATGAAGTTTCTAATAATATTATTTTTGAGAGTAAAACTTTTGATTTAGTGTAGAATCCCACAACTAAATGACTACAACGTTCAGATTACATTGATTTCTTCTTCTTTTGTGATATGATCTCTTACTCGGTTAAAGCCACCTGTTGAACAAAACCAATCATGTATATCATTCCTTAAATCTAGACCACGGACAACAAAATCTTTGAAATGTTTCTACTATTTGATAAATTTAAATATCTAAAGTTGAGGTGAGATGCAGACTTGGTAATTGTCAAAACATTTTATTAGTACTTAGTTATGATATTTTATTTCTCTCCTCCACTTTTCTGATAGGCAAAGTTTGGGGACAATATGTAATCAACATTATAAGAATGGTTACTTTCTTTGATTATACCTACCTTCACACTCCATCATTGAAAATAAAACTTAGTTTGATCACTGGCCTTAGTTAGTAAACTAATGTCTTTAGTTATAAACCAGTCCTTTTATATTCCAGTTCTAGATGTAGGGCCATGACATGTTGAATTGTTAAGAAAGACTCGTTCATGAGTCTCAAACTTATATGAATGTCAAGATGAACATAGGAAAATCTATACTCATTTGTGATGAGATTTCCATATGGGAGGACAGAGGAGCTGATTAGTAAGGTGGGACATCATTTCAATTCATTTCATTTATTCAACCCCTACAATTTCCTTTGGGATTAAAGGTCTTCTATGGGGATTTTCTAGTAAACAACTATGATGGAGCTATTCTTTTTTTTTGGAAAATTGGGTAAGTATATTCCAAAAACCCCCAAAAGGGGGACAAAGTTACAAGTCACACCCTAACATGTGACTACAAGCTACTAGGAATTGGTTACAACAGATCCCAATTCCTAGAAATTAAAGGTGGCAAATCAAAACTTGATTTAAAAGTAAAATACATTTTTTTGATTTCTAAAGCAAGGTGATTGAAGATGAAAATGAAGTCTGAGACACCACCATTATGCAGCCTATTGTTGCGTTCATCCCAAACAAGGTGTACAACTCCAGTGATAGCCCAAAGTTCAATGGTTTTAGCATGTCTGGATATCTTGCCGATATCAGCAAGGCATTCATAAAGAGAATAAGAAGATCTGATGTTAAGTTTAAGCTATGTTCGACCCCAAATATATCTCCAAAATTTGCAGCCATCAAACAAATGTGAGACCGAGTCATTGTGTAAACCACACAATAAGCAAGCAGGGACAGGAGCGCCCGACCATGAGCTGATTTTTTCCAAAGTGGGAAGGATATTGGTAAGAGCTCTAAAGAAAGTAAGGCTCCACCTTGGATAGTGCTTGGAGGACCATAGATTCTCAAAAACCTTATCTGATGGTCTACGTTGTCTGTAAGAGTCCCAGAGATCTTTGTCTGCCCTCAAGGAAAAAGAAGGCCAAAGTGCAACCATGTGTTTATGACAAGTAGAGCCACAACTAGATGTTGCAACCAGAGAATTACCATATCTTCTAGACATCCATGTGCTTCATATGCACTACGTTTGAGTGAACCTTTTAATGTGTCACATAGTGTAGAAATCAGCTAGTTCGTCCAGTCTTTTGAAACCAAGACCACCTTCAGATAAAGGGTAGTCCAGACGAGCCCAACATGAGGGATGTGTGGAACTACCCCATAAGAAGTTAGAGAGAAGCAACTCCATCCTACGTAGCACAATAGGAGTAATATCACCCATACGAAGCCAATATCTAATCAAACCCATAACACAATGTTTGATGAGAACAATGTGTCCCGCCATAGAGAGTTTAGAACCTATCCATCTTTGTATCATGTCTCTCAGTTTGTCCAAGAATTCATGATAGTGTCACCTCCTAAGATTACCACCTGCAATAGGGAACCCAAGGTACTTTGTTGGCCATGAACCATGCTGCATACCCAAGTAATTAATCAAGGCATCTTTGTTACGACATGAAGAAGATAGAAAAATGTGGGTTTTATTTGGATTACATTTCATGCCAGATGTAGTTCCAAAATCATGCAGAATTTTCTTGAGGTTGACAAGGCTGTGCATACGACCTTCAGAGAAAATAAGAATGTCATCCGCAAACAGAAGATGGCTAAGAGCTTTGGTTCTATTGATAGGATATCTACGAATAAGCTTGTTGTCATAAGCCACCTCAATGCATCTACTGAATCCTTCCATAGCCAGCATAAAGAGTAAAGGAGACAAAGGATCCCCTTGCCTAAGCCCATTGGAGATTTTGAAAAACCCCACAAAAGAACCATTCAACAAGAGAGAGAATGAAGGAGTTTCCACACATTGCTTAAGAATGGAGATGAACTTATCATTGAATCCAAGTCCAACGAGACATTCCCATAAATAAGACCAACGAACGGAGTCAAAAGCCTTTGTGATATCCAACTTAATGCAAGCAGCAGGAGGGCTGATTTTGTGGTTGAATTTAAGAGTACACTCAGCCGCAAGGAGAGAGCAATCCTCTATGCTTCTTCCTTTAACAAAAGCACATTGGAAAGGAGAGACAATATTCGGCAAAAGAGTGGCTATCCTTTTGGATATGAGTTTGGCAATGACTTTGTACAACATTGAGCAGTAAGAAATAGGCTTGTAGTCAGCGGGAGAAGAGACCATGTCCTTCTTAGGAATCAGAGCAAGGAATGCATGGTTGACTTGCCTCACCATGTTACCACCTTCAAAAATCCACTTGGTGGCTTTATGGAGATCGTCGCAAATGATATCCCAGTTATGTCTATAGAAATAACCATTGAAACCATCTGGGCCCGGGCTTTTACTTGGCCCTATGCTCCATAGAGAATCACGAACCTCGTTCAAACTAGGTATAGAACAAAGAATGTCATTGTCATTACCAGAAACAAGAGGAATCCAGTCCGGGATACAAGAGCTTGTTGCAACTTGAGGTTGATTATAGAGCTTCTCAAAAAATTTGACAGTATCATTCACATTGGCATCACTATCCTGTAAAAGATTACCTTATGAATCAAAGAGCTCAGTGATAGAATTAATAGCATCCCTCTTCTTAACAATGGTATGATAAACTTCGGTATTCCTATCACCATTGGAAAGACACTCCATCCTGCTACGTTGCCATAAATAGACCTCTTCAGCTTTAAGAAGAACATCCAATCTTGCAAGAGTTTGTTTTTCAGCAAGAATAAGATCAGAGTCAAGAGGACTTCTATGTAAAACAACAAAGATATCATCAAGATCCATTCTTTCCCTAGAAATCAGATTTTTGAGATTGACATATTTTTTGGACCATGTCTTCAACTTCTCTTTGATAAGTTTGAGCTTATGACATAATTGATACAAAGGATTGCCAATGACTTCAGTAGCCTAGGTATCTTTAATGATGTCTCGACAACCCTCCCAATCCAACCAGAAGTTGAGAAATCGAAAAGGTTTCTTCTTGAAAGAGATAGACTTCATATTGATGTTCAAGGCACAATGATCAAAATAGCAACAAGTGATGAACTTAGTTTTGGAACCATGGAATTTAGTAATCCATGCATCATTGACAAAGGCTCTATCAATTTTACAAGCAACTCTTTTAGCAACGCCTTGTTTGTTATGCCACATGTTCACCTCTTTACCAATGATAGGTAATTCGGTGAGACCTGCATTATCTAGGGAAGCATTGAACGAGCTAATGATGGAGGAGGGAACCTCCCGAACTCCCACTTTTTCTTCTTGTTTCCTGATCTTATTGAAGTCGCCAATGATAAGCCAAGCTTCATCAATGGTACTAGCAATTCTAACCAAAGTATCCCACAAAGTTGAGCGTTCAACAACAAAATTCCTAGCATAGACGGCTGTAATATATATGTGAAGACCACCTTTGTTTGTGCACTTCATTGTGGCCTGTTGATCATCCATATCGGTCATACAAGTATCCCAGAAGTTGGGATTCCATCCAATATATATATGTCCATTAGGATCATGCAGATGGTTAGAGACCCAAAGCCACCCTTTAGGGAACATGCGGTCAGAAGTATGGATCATATGATTTTTTATTTTAGTTTCAACGAGGATGGCCACAATAGCTTTTTTTTTAAAGTAGGACTACCGATATCATTCATTAGCTTAAATTTTCCATGGGTATAGCAGAGCTATCATCATAACATAAATTACAGGGGATCGCCAACCTCGCTAAGTGGTGAGCTAGATGATTCGCCTGTCTCTTAACAGAACAAAAGGAAATGCTTGGAAAGAAAGAAGATAACTGGTAAATGTCCTCAAGGATAGTGCCCAAATGGCCCTTCCTCCGGGATTTGCCTTTGATAAGGTTGATTACACTCTCCACATCAGATTCTATACTGAGATTGGTCACGTTCATATGTCTCGTTAGCTGGATTCCTTCGCGGATAGCCCAAGCTTCAGCACACATCACGTTCAGTAAAGTCGGTTTGTTGCTCCCTGCTGCCTTTACGACTTCACCATCGTGATTCCTCCATACCAGACCCGTTCCGTCTCTCCCCTGGATACCAACTGCAGCGTCGCAGTTTACTTTAATAGCTTGCTGGATTGGCTTGCACCATCCTTCCGTCGTCGCTGCCCGTGTTGAAACATGCCTTCTGTTACTGCCGTCGGCTTCTCGGTATCCTCTAATCAGCTCCAGAAGAGGTCTGTATACCATCGTTGGTGGTCGCATTTCTTTGCCAAAGGTGATATCATTCCTCCTCGTCCATATCGCCCAAAGAGATGCAATGGTTTCTTCATCCGCCTCCTCCTTCTCCGTCCATGCGATTTCCAGTATGGCCTCGTCTACTCGCCAATGCGCCACTTTCCTAACTCTAGCTTACTGCGCCCGGGAGCAGTCTCGCCATAGTTCCTAAGCTTGTGGACACTGAAATAACATGTGATTAATGTCCTCTTTCTCTTGCGAGCAGATGCTGCAGATATCGTATGTGTGGCAGCAGCGGTCGTAGAGCCTTCCGAGTGTGGCCAACGCCCCTCTCGCACAGCGCCACAGGAAGTGTGCCACCTTCGGGATGATACCACGCTTCCAGATGTGTCTCCATAGCCTGCCTCCTTCATTTTTGGGCATGCTAGCGGTGCTACTCGTCGGCTGTGAGGCCAGCCAATACGCAGATCAAACTGTTAAGTCACCACTTCTGCTTGGTTTCCAGAAGATCGAGTCTGCGTTCCTTGTCATGCTTAGTGGGACTGCCAATATTTTTTGGGCTAGCTCCTCCGTGAACAAGTTTCTCACAAACTCTACATCCCAGCTCCTCCTTTCAGTATCAATGAGTTGATGCTCGAACTGGATTGTCGGGCTAGAGACCCCATAAACAGATTCTATGCAGCCTCTTGAGTTCGGAAGCCAGTAGTCTGTCCAGATATCAATGTTTGTCCCGTCTCTGACTCTCCACTGCATTCCTTCAATAATAATACTCTTTGAATTCCAAATGTTGCGCCACATGTAACTTGGATTGTACCCTCTTCTCGCTTTCTGTACAGTGTCTAATGGAAAATATCTATTTTTGAGAACCCGGTACACCAATGTGTCTTGTTTGTGGAAAAGTCGCCAGACTTGTTTTGCTAGTAGAGCTTGATTGAAAATATGAAGATTGCGGAAACCCATTCCCCCTTGATTCTTTGGTTTGCAAAGCTCATCCCGGCTGACCCATGCAATTTTCCTCTCTGTTCCTTCCGCCCCACGCCAAAATCTAGAGATAGTGTTGTTAATTGCGTCCAGTAGAGAGGAAGGTAACTAGAATATACTCATGATGTACATAGGAATGGCTTGGACCACTGCTTTGATGAGAACCTCCTTTCCCGCTTTGGATAGTAATTTTTCCTTCCATCCTTGAAGCTTTTTCCATATGCGATCCTGGACATATGCAAAGACTTGTTTCTTGGATCTACCCACTACTGTGGGAAGACCTAGGTATTTTCCATGTCTGTCCACCTCCTTGACCTGCAAAAGATTCACCAGCTCTTCCTTTCTTTCCCTGTCCACCCCTTTGCTAAAGGCTACCTCAGTCTTGGATAAGTTAATCTTCTGTCCAGATAGTCCTTCTTAGTTCCTTCTTTTTACGTGGCTTCCCTGAGCCATGAACATTGGTCATGAGGAATGTCATTAAAGACCCCTAGAAGAGGATCGAGTCCTATGAGACCCATCACCTTTAGAAGCCTTCAGATTTTTGGATGAAGAAGAAGGATACGATTTGGCTGGGGTAGAAGCATTAGATCTTGCCTTCGGACCACCACCATCATTGTTGCACTTGGCAACACCAACAACACCACTAGATGCCCCACCAGTAGCACTAGCACCATTGCTAAGCGATGAACCTCTAGCATCCGTGACAGTAACATAGGATGTCTCTGCGAAGGCGCCATCCCCCTCCCTAGCAAAAACCACTGCATCACTAGACATGACACCCTTGTCAGTAACACCACCCCCAGTGGCAACCACCAGAGATACAACACCGTCGCTTGAGGGAGAAGCAGCCTCACCCCCACCCGAATTGCAAACAGGAGTCGCACCTTCAGTCGAATCAGCTCCATTACTGATGCCCAGGTCGACAACAGATGTGCCTTCACCACCCACAGAGCTGCCACCCGAGGAGGAAGCTTTACCACTGGAGTCAGTAAATGCCGCAAACCTGTTGCTTGAGCAAGCAACATCATTTTGAACCTCGTCCCCTGTCGCTGCATCATCTGTCACCACCGCCTTGCCTTTCCTGTTCATGACCTGCCACACCTACGATGGTTTTGGAGCAGGTTCATCAACAATGACCTTGGGGTTGATCGGACAATCATAGTCATCATGCCCAAAGACCTTGCACTCCGTGCATCTTTTGGGAAGATATTCATAATGGATCTTGACAGCAACATGTTCTCAACACGACATGTTAACCCAGATCAATGTATGGGGTTCCTCATCGACTTCCACCTCCACGAGTGCTCGCACCTCACCAAGGGATTCCATGCCAATCGACTTATAATCAATACTCAACAGTTTACCCACGCCGCTGGCCACAATCCCGACTGCTCTGGGTGACCAATTTCTGCCCATGCTTGTAATACCAATCCTAAGAGGAATGGAATTGAAGAAATCCTTATGTAGGTCGTCTCATGTCTTGTAATCCTTGACAACCACGAGCCGGTTATCAAACCATCACGGTCTGCTATTGATGGCGCTTAGCTTATCTTTGGCCGAGTTAAATCTGAGCAGGAAGAACTTGTCGGTCTTGGAGTAAACATCAAACCCACCCTTGGGTTTCCATATCCGACGGATCCAAGCTAGAAGATGAAAGTAGTAAGGTCGTTTCCCCCATAACATATAAGATAGCATTGTGTTCCCAACACTTTTCCATGGCCTCATAGGTTGGATCGTCGATGGTGATGAACCGTTTCCCGTCAACCTTCTCCGGCGGATCATAGCAGTGTTCTTTGAAGGAACTTGTGCCGCCCAGTATCTGATTCTAGGCCTTCCTGGTAAAGGGCCTAGGTTGGGGGGCATCAAACCCCTCCATCGTGGTCATGACGATCGTAGAGAGGGGAGGGACTCCCCTCTCCGGTGAGGTCGGTAGTCGTCTCTGCGGTCGCTAGAGATACAATGTATATACAATGATGGAGCTATTCTTAAGTATGTTGCTTCTACATATTACTTCATTCATCATACAATGTATAAAAGATGATGTTTTATCAAATCTCCCAGTTCCTTCTGAAAAACACTAGAGGGGGGGTGAATAGAGTTTTAAAATAGTTTTAACAATTTATTGAACTCAAACAACCACAAATTAAGCATGAGGTGTAAAAGTAGCTTCCCCATGTGTCTATGGCCTTAAACTATTAAGAATATACAAGAACACACACAAGAAGCTCTCCCACCGTCCTTATAGACCTTCTTAGCTTTCCTTTGTCGAATTTTCCATCCAATCACATAATTCATTAGTTGATAGCTACTAAAGGTAGCTCATTTGTGAAGGGGTAAACCCTAAAATACCCTTAGAGAAAACACCTTCAAACCAAGAATTAAATAGGTTCCCCATGGATCAATAATGATGATATAATATACAAGGAACATGATGTGATTGATAATTGCATATAAAACCTCTCAATTGGGTAAATTGTAGAAAAGTCCAAAATGTGCATAAAATTGCATAACTTGGTCAAACAGTGACCAAATTGGACCAAATTTGAAACTTAAGCATGTTGTATGATTTAAAAGCATATCAAAAGGTTATATTAGGGTTTTAAGAATTCAATTATGATAATTAAGCTTATTCAACTCATTAAACAAGTTTAGGGGTCTTACAATTTTGATGGAAAATTACATGCCTACTCTAAATGTCACAGAATTATTTGTTACCCTCATCCTTCTCCCTACTGACTATAGAGTCAAATCTAGTAGGGTATGGGTTCCCATCAATAGAATGGTTCAATTATTTCACACATGCAATATATATGTAAAAGCAGTAATAATAAGATACCAAACATTAAGATAAGAGATGGATAAACATGTTCTCATTTCTATTTCAAGATATCCCATTAGTGTTTCGTTTCATAGAGTAGAGCCTTGAGTGTAGCGGATCTTCATTTGGAAATTAAAAATTTGATAAACAAAACATATTAATGCTAAAGCATTAAGTATGCTATGAAAAGACATGTAAATAGTTTAAGAGTAATATAAAACTTGCTTAGCTAGAAACATGATCATAGTCAAGAAGAAGAAACAAAGCAAGAACACTTAATGACATCATTTAATACAACACATGCTTTGGGTTCCTCTATCCATTATCTCAACATTAGGTTGCATAATGTTTTTGTATACTATATTCAAGGTTTGTCAACGTAGAATACTCCAACACGGAAGTGGTAATCATAGGAACAATAGATCAACCAAGTAAGTAAGTATCCAAGAATTGATATGATCATACATACAAGCAAGCCAATATCATCGTACGGTCAAGAAAAAAATGTACCTTGCGAGTAGAGTACAAGTTATGATCCATTAGTAGATTCTAGTGATGGTCCAAACCCAAGGGGACCTAAGATATAAGAAGATATAATAGGGTATGAGATTACTAAGGTATTGATATTCTAAACATCATATGAGTCATGTTGATGTTTCTCTAGATTTAGTTTTCACTTAGTTCAAGCTTAGTTTCTAAAATCCCAAACATGCATATATCTTCAACATAGTCCAAGTGGCATGATTAAACCCTAGGTCTAGGTGAACCATCCACACTATGAGTAATATAAGATAAAGATAGATCTAATTTGACAATAGGGGAAACATGAGAGTTGGATTATCATCATGGTTTAAACAAGAAAGATCATAACTACTCACATTAGATTTATTTCATGCATTAGGGTGATATTTCCATGTCTTAGAAATATTTAGGAGATCAAGTTAAGACTTAGAACTGTAGTATGATAGAACTACTAATTTGAAGTCAAAACGATTGCATGTATCACATCAGAGCATGATATATCAAGGTTAGAGCCCAACAATGAACATATGCATTAGCATCACATATATGGTATACTAGTGTACATAGATACGTCATTGAGTCATATTAGGTATTCATGGAAAGGAGTCATAATATTTTAAACAAATCATGTCATATAAGAACACAAAATCTACTAATTTTCGAAGTTAAAAGATGATGTGGTGATAAATAGGTCAAGCTCTCACATATGATTAAGTTGCATCACTTAAGCACACAAAAGAAACATCTTCTAGTCATCTTTAGGTCGAATAGACATAAGGATGGATATAAATAGTCCAAGACATCAATCATAGAAGAAGTGAACTAGAGGTTACGGATTTAAAGGATTAACATGTTAGATGATCATACATTAAGATAAAGTTGAGTTCTTGATCAAGTTGCATCATTCATATACATAAAGAGGGTCATTTTTAGGTCAATGTAGACATTATAAGTAGAACAAGATGATACAAGGATCAAGCAAGCCCAAATCATATTAATGTTACTGTTTAATAGATATCAACGTGTTTTGGGTCATAAAAGATTATATTAACACATTATGCACCATAAATCATGTGAGAAGACGTCAAAAGATGCCATTTTTACCATAACAAGAGTTGCAAGTAGAATCAGGCCTTGAAATTAGGTTCGTTGGATAAATTTCATTGAGAGGATAAAAAATAATATATATTATGCCATATTTGGACAAAGAATGTGGATGATATCAATTTTGTACATTTCAATTTAAAAATATTATAAAAAGGAGGTGATACCATGCATAATTGATCATTTGTCAAGGGTCGTTGATTGGAAATCTTGCAACTGAGGTGTTCCCTTGCCTAGGGCCGGCGCCTAGAATCAAGTAGCGGGACCCTACCATTACATGGCTAACCCTCATTAGTCATTTGACTGTCTTTGACCGATCGATCAGAGGGAGAGGGGGAGCGGTTCATGAGTGGCTGGATCTATTCACACAGGTAATGTTATAACCTCAATTTTTTCTTGTATTTTAAATAATTGAAATGCAATTATTCCATGAAAAGTGACTTGTTTGGAAATTTGGGTTCAATATTTTAAAGAATAGATTTCTTTGCAAATTTCCCTTGAATGATATATTTCATGAATTCTAATATTTTATTAATCCAATGATGGATAAAAGGGAAAAAGGATAAAAGAAAATCCCATAATGATAAAAAAGAAAAAGAAATAGATGATAATAGTGTCTACATGATAGAATTGTGTAGAATTCTCTAGAAAGTGGCAAAGATGGTCACTAGTAATTAATTTTCGTTTGCACATGGTTTCTAATAAGAAGAATAGAAAAAATAAAGAAAATAGAAAAGGAAGAAAGAGAAAAGGATTCGTTTTGGTGCCTTAAATGCATAAAATAGAAGGAAACTTTCATATGAAGAAAATTCCCTTTTCTTTTTTATTTTTGGTTTCAAACACATGTAGATTAAGTCATTATAGACTTTCCCTAAAACTTTGAATTAAAAGACTGGATGGTTTGAGAGACAATGATTTTACAAAAATCCTTAAAGTAAAAGGAATAACATTAAATGTCACAATTTCTAATTCTATTATAATTCCTTTTAACAACATTTTTATTGGTGTGTGCTTTGTGGGATGTTGGATATGTGATCCAACGGTGATCTGATCATCATCTATCTCGGTCACGAAAGGAAATAAAAGCTAGAATAGGTAGCTTTTAGAATTTTTTTCCTCGAGATACAAAGGAAGAGAAGATCAGGAAACTCGACCAATGGATTCGGGAGCAAGAAACACACTTACCTATCCTAGGTTTGACCTAGTTTGGAGTTCCTAAAAGGAACTCCCAAACCCAAATCTTGAGTACAACCCTGCTAACATAGAAGGGTATAGATAGAAGACCTTGGACTTCCTCCGAGGTTGCAAGTCCTCACCACTGCTTCAGTTGAACCCTGTGTAGAATTTTTTATGTTTAATTTCTCCCCTAGCCTCATATTTCACCTTGACTCCATCATGCCATCTCACCGGAGTTCCCACCTAGTCATCCTGATGACACTTACCACCACTAGATCAATTGATACTTCCTTTGAGTTTTTGGAAGGACGATGGAGGTAAAGGAACTCTCACTTTCGATGTTGGTGCCATAGTTAGTAGAGTCAACCTCATGGTTGACTGCACAGACCTTTGTCGCAGACGAGTGAAGGTTAAAGATGACAAACGAGTGAATTACTCTTCTTCCCTTGCCTCCCTTCAGACCAGGTAAGACCCTGATGGTTTTTATCTCCTTTTTCAGTTGATCCAAGCACATGTCCATATAGGCAAGGTGGCGTAGGTCCATTGGTCGGCCCAGCCTAGTCATCCAGGCTAAACTGGGGTGTGTTGCCTAGTTACATCCCATGATAGGTTGAAACCCATTTATTTTTTAAAAATCCCAATAAATAGTAGTATAATCTTATAAAGGCATATAATATATGATTTTTCCTTAGAAAAATATGTAGAATGCAATAAAAATATAATCATGACCTAAATCTACTTCTCATTCAAAACGTGGTTAAATTTGGCATCTTTAATGTAGATTAATGAACTAGAGCCCTAATTTCTAAGATTTAATGATTCTAATGTGTCCAATTGATGTTGATGATAAAAGACATATCTTTTATGAATAGAAAGAGCAACTTGGAAGTTATGTTAACTTAGCAACCCATGTTTTGGATAATTAGGATTATGTTGAGAGAAAAGGTGTAATTAATGGTAAATTAGGGTTTGTGAACCAAAAGAACATGAGTAGTGGAACCTAGGGTTTAGGAAGACAAAAACCTAATGAAACCCTAAAGTTGACCTTAAAACAGTAACTTGAAACCCAAGTCAGTCTTAATGATGATTTTGATAGGATAATGATATATGGGTATTATGCTTTACTGTTCAGGATAAATGATTGGTCACTTATCTGGCTATTGCTGATTGATCTTGCTTGGACATCAAGTACACCTGGTCAAGGTATGTGGCTACACCTGTGACTAATTGCTTTAGTTTCTCAGCATTTTCCAAGGTTTTACCAGATTGCTTGATATTAAATGCTTGGATGATATTTATTTTCTACAATATATAAAGTCAGTATGGCTATCACAAATTATTCTTATAACTTGCTCAAACCTCAAAAACTATCACTGGAGGTTTGAATGGAAGGAAATGAAAAGTCATGGTGATGATGAAAGACCATGCCCCAGACTGCGAAGGTCATATAAGATTAGACCAGGCCTCAAATTGGGAAGGTCATATAAGGTCAGATCAAGCCCCATATTTGGAAGGTCATATGAGGTCAGGCCTCAGATTGGGTTGGCCAACATAGGCACCTATCTATAAATTGAGAGGTGACCAATATATACTGTAGGGACGAAACCCTAAAAATGGGTAGCCCAGAGGGGGAGTAAAATGGGTAGAGAGGTTATGAAGAAAATGAATAATTTTGATTATGTATTAATATGATTATGTTGCTACACTTAGATGCAATATTTCACTTTCCCCACATACCAGTATAACTTGTTATACTGACAACATGTTTTGTTTATTGACATATTAAGATAATCTACTATTACTTTTAAAATATGATGAAAGATGGACACCCAAAGAAGAAGGCATCAAACAACAAAATTTAATGTAACTCCTGGAGGATATATTTATATGGTTGTACTTCATATGGTAAACTTTAGGAACCCCTATTTTATAACCATGTTCAAAAATTTATATTTCATCTTGTCCCAAATTCTTTCCCAGTTAATGAAATTTATTAATTATTTATGGTTACTTGATAAACCTCGATCTTGTAATGAAGTTAATGGCCCTTGCCCTCTAGATCCACCTGAATAGGGGATAATAGGGGGAGGGGGTCATTACATTTGGTATCAGAGCTGGTTTATCCTTTAACATATGATAAATTTAAATTTTAAGAATTTTGTAGACCCCAAAGATAATTATTAGAGTGTTTTCCAAAGACAATGGTGTCTAGAAAGGACCACGATCTGGAGGCGGGCAATATTTTTCTCCACACCACTAGTCAGCTTACGAGGAATCTCGAACCTATGCTTCCTTCCTGGACAAAGTCTGAGGAATTTACTCAAAATAACATACCTCCATCATTTCTCATCTTCTTCATCACCTCTTTACCCCCCTTCACTCACAAAACCCTAGGTACCTATGACTACTCTCTGTATCCCTTTTTAAGAACTAGGGTTATGAGAAATAGGGGTTCAGGCATCCTCTGCCAAGCAATAAAAAACATGTAAGAGAGATGTCAAGGGCATAATTTTATGATACTTTAATATCTCAAGTATGAAATTGGGGTTAATAAAGTTAGCTTATGTGAAACTGCATGGCCCGCACCAAGATCACTAACATCCTTGACTGTCGGGGGGAAGGCCCTCCTACTAGGAGAGTATGTTCCCAAGAGAGATGATGGAAGATGGGACTACTAAGAAATGGAAGAGGCCAAAGGAGGCCACCACTGAGGAAGGATTCGAGCCCAAAGTTTCCCCTCTAACACCTTGAACCCTGAAGATAGTCCAAACCCTACGTGCAAACCTATGATGGACGATGAGCCTGAGGATGACCCCATTCATGCAATAAATGTTGAACCTACAGATAGGACAGTTACTACATCTAATGATCTCTGGCAAGGACAATAGAAGGAACTCATGTAGACTATCGGTTCCCTTACATCCTAGGGTGTTACCCAAAATGAGGATGGTGAGCCCCTACATGTCTGCCCTCATCATGAAGTCTCCATCCTTGACTTCATCAAGTTAGGTATACAAATGTTTTGGGCTGAAGATAGCTCTGAGGTGGAAGCCTGGATTGATGTTGTGGATAATGGTTTTCATATTTTGGGGGTGCCACCCAACATGAAGGTTCTATTTTCCACTCATCTACTTGAGGAAACCACAAAACTTTGGTGGGAGGATTACATCACTGACTGAGATCTAACCAAGGAACCAATTTCCTAGAAGGACTTCCGCACCATCCTCTCAACTTACTTCACCCAGAATATGGAGAAGACAGTTATGCCATCTCAACATCCACCTAAAGGATATCTTGTTTTTTCTAAAGGCAGTGCTAGCCAAGGAATGCTAATAGGAAAGCCCAGGGTCACAAACATGGCCAGGGTCATGGTGGGTAGAGGGTACCACGACTGTGTGGGGTACCACGGCTATGTTGGAGGAGGAGGCCACATGCAAGGTATCTTTGAGGTTGTTGTGTCTTCAGCTCACCACGGGCATGGGGAGCACCATGAGTGAGGTGATCATCAAGTGCCATGGTCATGCTGATGGCCACGACCGTGGTCATTGTAAGTTTGTAACACTAACAAGTTTCAATCATACAAATGATCTTTTACTCAACTAGCTATTTCCCCCAAGTATACGAGAGTAGTTGTAGTTGAGGTCAAACACAAGGAGCGTTGGTTAGATAGGTGCAAGTGTTATGATTTTCAATAATCTAGATCGTTGTACACAAGATGATTGGATTAGAACAACTAAATTACAAATTTAAAACAAAACACTAAATTATCACTTAAGAAAGGTTAAGATTCAGATTTAGGAGGATCCTAGATTTGGGATTTCACTATCACATCATAGCTTATACTAAAATACGAATTTAAACATGTTAATTGACTTACAAAGGAGGTTTGTAGTCATCACTCACCTCCTGGTGAAGTGATGATGATTCTAACTCCATACATCACTCTCGTGTATGTATTTCATTTCAAATCACAAACCTTGCTCCTCAACTTCATCCCAGCCACTCTCGCGGTCAAGGACAAGTTGCCAAAAGAGTAACTCCATACTCTCAAACACATCTTCTCAGATTATGAAAGAAAGCATAAAACATGCATGTATGATGGCTAATCACACAACGAAGCATTTCAGATCTGAAACAACTCTTGGAACATGAAAACAACTAACATTTAGTACGAAATTCATATGTTCATACAAGCTATGACATGGGAGTTACTCTCCCATGTCCAGGATTCAGATTCTACTCATCCATGGCTAGAGTAGCAGAAAACAATAAAGGACATAGTAAAAGAGTAGAAAGAACTAGTATGTCCATGAGAAGTAGTAGAATGAAGAAGAACTCTGGCTAGAAGTCAAGCTCTATCCTTGCTTGCTACACTTTCTCCAGATTTCTTCACTCCCAAGCAGATAGAAGAGGAAGAAGAAGATCCTTGCTGCAAATAGTGAAGAAGAAGGTAGAAGAAGAGGGTTCTCTCTTGAGTAACCACCTCCTATCTCCCTTGGTCTCCTCCAACTTCTCATGGACTCCTTCCAGTCGAGTTTCCCTACAAAAAGTCCTTCCTAAGCCATGGTAACTGTCCTAAGATGGCTTGGGGTCGTATATATAAGTGTGAGATAGTTAAATTCATGTTTGAGTGGAATATGCAGGTCACACGATGTTTCTCTTATAAGACACAGCGTGTCTTATGCAATAATTGAAGTTTGGATTGAGTTTTGGGAGGTTACACAGTGTGTCTTTAATAAGACACAGCGTGTCTTTAATAAGACATGGCATGTCTTTAATAAAACACAATGTTTTGCTGCAAATCTTTTGTTCTACATTCAATTTCTGGACAGAGACACAGGGTGTCTTTTTAAGACACGGCATGTCAATGGCTGTTCTGGGTTGTTGTATATTCTGCTTATAACTTATGGCATGTAGGTCGGTTTTACATGCCGTAAAAAGTGGTATTTGCGCAGTTTCGAACCCCAAAATATGTAGATGATTGAGGATTGATCCAATAAGTGATAATATGATATATTCCTCATCATTTCATTGCAAAATGTAGTACCTACATTCCAAACCATGAGACAAGTAAGAATAGCTAAAAATATAGAATCTAGCATGAATGAGAGTGATAATTGAGTCAAAACAACATGGATATGCAACCAAACATGATCCAAAGATTATATGATTTGTGAACATCAAATTCTCCTAAGCTTGAACCATTTCTTGTCCTCAAGCAAAAAGAAATAGATACATGGTTGTAGAGTAATAGGTGGGCACAATATCATATCCACATGAAAAATGAATTTATGGATATAGAAAAAGGCATTTTCATCATTCAAATATGTAACTTATTATGAATGAAATTCTAATGCTCAAGATGAAATTTAGTTTCAAATGGATATTTAGATAATCTTGAGTGAATCAACTATAGAGCAATCATTAGAAACAAGATGATAAAGCCAATAAAGAAATAATATGCCACAAACCCAACTAATAATAAAGATGAAATGAAATGAAAATCCCTTAATGTCTCCATCCATCTGCATTGGCTTTGTCTTTTGAATCAAAAACTCTATTAGGATTCACATGCACGGTACTCGAGTGCTAAGCATAGGCTTGCGTGCATGTGGAATACCGGTTGGGGATTAGTCTCCCTCTTTCAAACACATTTCTAACCTTTTGAGTTGGAGAATGTGTGGGCGACTTAGCCATCTTTTTGGGTTTCACTAGATTTTAAAAAACATTCCCCCCATTTTCACTTGATTCGGGTACCTTATTGGATACCTTGTTGTCCTTTTTCTACCCTTCCCCTTTTGCGGATATTGCCAAATAGATTTAGTATAGATAAGTTGGAAATTCAATGATTTATAAGAATTTTCTCAAGAAGAGCAGTGAAAATTCATTACAATGGTGGCAATATCCATAAGATGTTAATCACATCTCTATAGTTCATAAACTCAAAATATTCAAATTTTTACATGTGTTAGGACAAGAGAGAACAAATTGCAATTCATGTTCAATCATATATTTAAATGCAAGATGAATAGACATGATTATTGAAAAATTTCAAGTGATGTGATATATGCCCAACTATTGCCAATACACCATTATCTTTGTGTATAAAGAGATGGTTCAAGCATAAGGAAGGTATTGAATATGAGAAAAATATCAACTAAATTTCATGCAATTTATTGAAAACAAAAGATTGAAATGTGAACACAAAACAAAAGAAAATGATAAGAAGCAAATAACATGAAAGGGAAAAGCTAAAATAACCAAGTTACCATCCAGTTGCTCCCCCCTAAGCTTGAAATCTGCAGTGTCCTCACTGTAGAAATCAAACTAAAAAAAGTTGTAACTGGGTACCTCATCATGGTGGAAACATCAAAGTCCATGGACGATCAGTGCTCTGATTTGTAGCTAGAAATTGTAGTGCTAAAGATTGATGCCTCCTTACAAATATGTCCTTGATTTGGGGCAAGCGAAAGCACCTATGAGATGCAGCAAGAATCCTTTGTATGCCAATACTATTTGTCTTTTCATTCTCCTTTGAAGCATCATCAAAATATGAGCCGGGAAGAGTGTTCTCATTATAAAGCAATGTGTCATCTAGAGTGTGAGGAGGAAGGACATGTGGCTTTCTTAAAGAATGTAAAAGTAGATCATGTGTTGTAGCTTTCTCCCCTTGATTTGCAGCTTCATAATCCTCATAGGTATCAACATCATCATACCATGAAGGATATACTTCTATGACAACACCATTCTTCAATGTCACTAGCCTAAAATATGTAGGATTCATTTCTTGTAGACTAGGCAAGAAAGATGGAAATGCTTCTTTGCTAGAAAGAGCTTGTTGGGCAATTTGTTTCTCCAAGATGTGTACATGAGTGGCAATATCATCCACTTTAGAAGAGAGTTGGCAAATGACACACTTCATTGATCGTCTTTGTTGATGGAACTCCTCATTTTGCTGCATTTGAGTTGAAATAAATGTTGCAAGCATGGACTCTTATCTAGAAGTTACTTGTGGTTGTTGTGGCTAGATGAAATTTGGTTTCGCATTGTTGTAGAAGCTCGGTGGAGTGTAGCCCATTGGATAATAAATAGAAGAAGCATAACATGTATAAGATGAGTGTCTAAGAAACCCACATGCATCACAAATAATATTGGCTGCTTGAAATGGTTGAGTGCTTAGCTTCTCAAAACTTTGTGAAAAAGTGTCTAGCTTTGCTGCAATTATGTCTATAGCATCAACCATGTGAATCCCCACTTGTATCCCAGATGTAATACCTAAATAAGATGGTTGGTAGCTTGTATCCGAGCTCCATTGGCAATGGTTTTCTACCATATCTTCAATAATAGCATAAGCTTCTCCATAAGATTTTTTCATTAGAGCTATGTTTGAAGCTGCATCAATAGATAATCTTATATTGTAGCACAAACCATTGTAGAAAGATTGCAATAGAAGCCAATTGCTTAGACCATGATGTGGACAAAGATGTTGGAGATCTTTTAACCTCTCCCATGTATCATACAAGTTCTCTCCATACCTTTGAGAATAATTGATGAGTTGACTCCTTAGTTGTGCGGTCCTTCTAGGTGGAAAGTATTTTGCCAAAAAGACTTTTAGAAGCTCCTCCCAAGTGTTGATGGATTTCTTTGGCAAGTAATAGAGCCACGCCTTGGATTTATCTCTAAGGGAGAACGGAAAAAGGAGTAGGCAGATCCCTTCAGTAGGAACACCATTTATCTTTATGGTGCTTAGAAACTGTAGAAATTCAGCAATGTGGAGGTTTGGATCCTCCATTGTTGTCCCTCCAAATGCATTAAGCTATAGCAATTGTATGATGGTTGGGCTGGTAGAAAAATCCTTTGCCTCAAATTTTGAAATGTTAATAGGTCCACTCATGTGCATTGCAGCTGTACCAAAGTAGTCCTTAAGAGGAAGGTCATCCTCCTTGACTAGTTCTTCATGTGGATCTAAAGGATTAGGTATATGTGGCGTAGATGGTCGTGGTGTATGTGGTATGGATGAAGGTGGTGGATATGAGGGTGTGGAAGAATGTGGTATGGGTGTTGATGGTGTATATGATGGTGGTGAATTAGGTGTGAATGGTAGTGGTGTGGATGAAGGATGTGTGGATGAGGGTGGTGCATATGAAGGTAATGTGGATGAAGATGGCATGGGTGAATGTCATTTGGACTGTGATTCCTCTATACATGTTTGGGTTTCACTCCTTATTCCATGAGGGCTATAAATGATGTCTTCATTTTATGAATGTAGAGATATGCACGGTTCAAGGATCTTTTTATGAACACCCCATATGCTCCTGCAAATGAACAAGGTGAGTGAGATACAAAAACAAGCATGGAAGATACAAAAAATTATGATGATCATGAAGAATTATGATTTATGGATATGATGGTGGATATGAAGGTTGTGATCTAGTCTCATTTACTTATCAACAACTCTTACTCTAACAAAAATACTGATGCTCCCCGGCAATGAGTTTCAATCATAAGAATGATCTTTTACTCAACTAAGTATTTCCCGCAAGTATACGAGAGTAGTTGTAGTCGAGGTCAAACACAAGGAGCATTGGTTAGCTAGGTGCAAGAGTTATGATTTTCAATAATCTAGATCATTGTACACAAGATGATTGGATTAGAACAACTAAATTATAGATTTAAAAGAAAATAGTAAATTATCACTTAAGAAAGGTTAAGATTCAGATTTAGGAGGATCCTAGACTTGGGATTTCACTATCACATCATAGATTATATTAAAATACGAATTTAAATAGGTTAATTGACTTGCAAAGGAGGTTTGTAGTCATCACTCACCTCCCAGTGAAGTGGTGATGATTCTAACTTCATACATCACTCTCGTGTATGTATTTCATTTCAAATCACAAACCTTGCTCCTCAACTTAATCCCAACCACTCTCGTGGTCAAGGACAAGTTTCCAAAAGAGTAACTCCATACTCTCAAACACATCTTCTCAAATTATGAAAGAAAGCATAAAACATGCAAGTATGATGGCCAATTACACAAATAAGCATTTTAGATCTGAAACAACTCTTGGAAAATGCAAGCAACCAGCATTTAATACAAAATTCATAAGTTCATACAAGTTATGACATGGGAGTTACTCTCCCATGTCCAAGATTAGGGTTCTACTCATCCATGGCTCGAGAAAGAAGGTACAAGCAGCAGAAAACAACAAAGGACGTAGTAAAAGAGTAGAGAGAACTAGTATGTCCATGAGAAGTAGTATAACGAAGAAGAACTATGGCTAGAAGTCAATCCCTGTCCTTGCTTGTTGTACCTTCTCCAGATTTCTTCACTTCCAAGCGGATATAAAAGGAAGAAGAAGATCCTTGTTGCAAATAGTGAAGGAGAAGGAAGAAGAAGAGGGTTCTCTCTTGAGTAACCACCTCATATCTCCCTTGGTCTCCTCCAACTTCTCATGGACTCCCTCCTAAAAGTCTATCCTAAGTTCTGGTAACTGTCCCAAGATAGCTAGGGGTCGTATATATAAGTGTGAGATAGTTAAATTTGTGTTTGAGTGAAATTTGTAGGTCACACGACGTTTCTTGTATACGACACAATGTGTCTTATGCAATAACTAAATTTTGGATCGAGTTCTGGGAAGTTACACGATGTGTCTTTAATAAAACATGGTGTTTTGCTGCAAATCTAGAGTTCTGCATTCAATTTTTGGACTAAGACATGGGGTGTCTTTAATAAGTCACATTGTGTATTTTTAAGACACAGGGTGTCTTTTTAAGACATGACGTGTCAATGGTTGTTCTAGGCTTTTGTGTATTCTGCTCATAACTTACGACGCGTGAGTCAATTTTACATGCCATAAAAAGTGCTATTTGCGCAGTTTTGAACCCCAAAACATGTAGTTAATTGAAGAGTGATCCAATAAGTGATAATATGATATATTCCTCACCATTTCATTGTAAAATGTAGTACCTACAATCCAAACCATGAGACAAGTAAGAATAGCTAAAAATATGGAATCTAGCATAAATGAGAGTGATAATTGAGTCAAAACAACATGGGTATGCAACCAAACTTGATCCAAAAGATGATATAATTTGTGCAAATCAGTCATTCACATATCAAATGGACTAACTCCCTGTTAATTTTGGGGATCTTTATGCATAAATCACCTTGAAAAAGGGGATGATCACGTCTGAGGTGGAATATCCTGGCCACGACCATTCTGGGGGCCACCACTGTGGGGTCTTTAGTGACCACACCCGTTATGATGACCACGGTTGTGGTCATTCATGTATAAATTGAGCACATTCCCTATAACTTTTGGAGCATAATTCCCACGACCGTGGTGATATACCATGTCCGTTTTGGGGCTTTTTGGTGTTGATCTCTACTTCATCTTCTTCATCTAGCCTCCTTTTGCTTTGAATTTCTCTTATGCATCCAAGGAAAGCTCGGGGAAGAGATAGGTATATCAACTGATGAAAAGTTCAACACGTTGATTTACCCCAAGTCAATCCTAAGGTCAAGTAGGGATGAGACTGATGGGAGTATGAGTTGATTGATCCCTAAATGCACAAAACTATATGGTCGGGAGGTAACAACTATGTTAGCCTGAGGCCCATGGGTTAGAAGGTTGCCCACCTTCATGATTTCATGTGGCCTAAGGGGTAAATGTGAGAGGCACTCTCTAGATGCATAAGGATGAGATAACTCCAAAAGTACCAACACCCTAGAGACCTTGAGGAAATGACTAAAGATCATAAATAGGAGTTGTGATAAGACTCAGAGGTTATGAGAAATATTTTTCCTATATGTATACAACGAATCAAGGGAATGGTGGAATTCATTGTTTGGGGTCATGTGGAGGATGATTCAACCTAGACTAGAAAATAAAATGGTGATGTGTGATGCACCGTCTCTACTCTTGGAACGGTATGGACTTTGTATTTGGACTACATCCAAATGCTTATTTCATCTTGTTATGAGTGTGAGAGATGGGACAAATGTGTGCCAAGGAATATATGTGATATGTAGCATAAATATTTAACTAGAAATCTTATTATGATAATTGAGAATTGGAGGAATTACCACACCCTCAGGAGAGAATATTAGATCAAAGGTTTAGAAGATGAGGTGAGCAAGGTAATCACCAAATTAAGATTTCAAATGATGATATAATTATCAATTGGAGTTTGAATTCTATAGGTATAAGATTTGGATCTGGTTGGCAAGATAATAGATGCTAGAGTTTAGGTACCTAATAAGATAAACTATGTCTGACTTGTTGACCAAACTTGAAACAACCTAGTAAGATGACCTAGAGTTAGTTGAGATGAAAGGCTTGATGAAGAAACCTCAGACACATCTCCCGGTGGATATGAATGGTGGAATCTGATATGAAAGTCATATTTGAAGACTCATATCCTACAAGAGGCTCATGATTCTAAGTATACAGTGCACACTAGTACCACAAAGATGTTTAAAGACTTACCACAATATTTCTAGAAACCTAGAATGAAGAAAGACATAGTAGTATATGTATCTAGTTTCCTCACATGATAGACGGAGAAGTTTGAACACTAACGAGCCGTTGGGTTACTGCAATCAATTCAAATTCCTAAGTGGAAATGGGAATTGATCACCATGGGCTTTGTGGTGGGTCTCCCGAAGATAAAGAAAGGTCACGATGCAAAAAGGGTTGTGGTATATCTCCTTACCAAGTCAACACTTTTCCTTGCATTAAAAGATCAATGCAAAGGTGACATACCTAGCTATACTATATATTAGAGAGATAGTTCACCTACATTGTGTTCTGAATTCAATTATTTTTTATTGTGACCCTAAGTTCACCTCCAAGCTGTGGAAGAAACTACATGAAGAACTTAGTACTAGGTTAAAGTTTAGCACAATTTATCACACCCAAACTGATGGACAGTCAGAAAGATCAATCCATACATTAGAGGATCTATTGAGAGCATGTGTGCTCAATTGGGGTGGATCATTGGAGAAACACTTTCCCTTAGCTGAGTTTTCTTATAATAATAGCTACCAAGCCAGTATCAGGATGCCTCTATACAAAATTCTTTATGGGAGGTTGCATCAATCACCACTTCACTGGGATGATGTCGGTGAGAGGACCTTACCAAGGTCAGAAGAACTATAGTTTTATGTTGATAAAATCACTTTAATCAAGAAAAGGTTGAAGAGAGCCCAGGATTGACAAAAGTCGTATGCTGATGTGAAGCAAACTAACTTGCACTTCACTATGGGTGAACATGTGTTTATGAAAATCTGACCCCTCCATGCTATATCTAATAATAAAGGAAAGTTGAGTCCCCAATACGTGGGTCTGTTAGATATTTTAGAACCGATTGGTGAAGCTACTTATCGTTTAGCTTTACCCCCTCAATATAGTATGATGCATGATGTGTTCCATGTGTCTAATTTAAACCTCTATGTGAAGGACCCAAGCCATGTGTTGAGCATTGAGCCTATTGAACTCCAAGGGAGGTTGACATACCCAGAGTCACCTATGAGGGTATTGGATACCAAGGTGAAAGAGCTCACGAGTAAAGGATAGAGATGGTAAAGGTTCTTTGGAAGCACCATGGAGAAAATGAAGCCACATGGGAGATGAAGACAGACATGAAAAAGTCTTACCCTGAATTTTTTGTATGATTAGTCAAGTTTTGAGGGGGAAATTTCTATAACAGGAGAAGGATGTTATAACCTCAATTTTTCCTTGTATTTTAAATAATTGAAATGCAATTATTCAATATAAAGAGACTTGTTTGGATCTTTGGCTACTTTATTTTAAAGAATGGATTACTTTGTAAATTTCACTTGAAGGATAGATGTCATGAATTCTATCATTTTATTAATCCAATTATGGATAAAAAGGAAAAAAGGATAAAATAAAATCACATTAAACAAAAAGAAAAAGAAATAGATGATAATTGTGTGTACATGAGAGAATTGAGTAGAATTCTTTAGAAAGTGGAAAAGATAGCCACTATTAATTAATTTTTGTTTGCACATGGTTTCTAATAAGAAGAATATCAAAAATAAAGAAAATGGAAAAGGAAGAAAGAGAAAAGGATTAGTTTTGATGCCTTAAATGCATAAAATAGAAGGAAAATTACATATGCAGAAAAGTCCCTTTTATTTTCGAGTTTTGGTTTGGAAATTTCCACACACATGGAATAAGTTATTAAAGACTTTCCCTTAAATTTTGATATTAAAAGGATGGATGGTTTGAGAGATATGGATTTTATAAAAATCCCTAAAGTGAAAGGGATGACATTAAATGTCACAATTTCTAATTCTATTAGAATTCCTTTTAACAACCTTTCCAACAGTGATCTGATCATCACCTATATCAGTCAGGAAAGGAAAGAAAAGTTGGAATAGGAAACCTTTATAATCTTTTTCCAAGGGATACAAAGGACGAGCAGATCGGGAAACTCGACCAATGGATTCAGAAGTAAGAAACACACCTACCTATCATAGGTTTGACCTAGTTTGGAGGCATGTAGATGGAATGCCCAAACTCAACTCTTGAATACAATCCTGCCCATGTAGAAGGGTATAAATAGAAGAGCCTAGACTTCCTCCAGAGGTTGCAAATCCTCTCTACTTCTTCGGTTGAACCCCATGTTGAGTTTTCTGTGTACAATTTCTCCCCTAGCATCATCATTCACCTCGACCCCATCCTTACATATCACAGGAGTTCCCACCTCATCATCTCAATGACACCGACCACCACCAAATCAATTGAGACTTACATCGAGTTTGTGGAAGCATGATGGAGGTGAAGGAACTCTCACTTTTGAAGCTTGTGAGTCAACCTTGTCATTGACTGCTTCGACCTTGCTCGTAGATGAGCAAAGGTTGAAGATGACAAACAAGTGAATTACTCTTCTGCCCTCACCTCCCTTCAGAGAAGGTAAGACCTTGATGGTCTTTCCCTCCTTTTTTTAGTTGATCCAAGCATGTGTCCACCCTAGCAAGTGGATCCTAGGTGGCACATGCCCATTGGTTGGCCCATCCTAGTTGGCCAGGCCGGGAGCAGGATGTGTTGCCTAGGAGGCGGCCCCTACTTGGTTCAAACCCTTTTAATTTGTACAACTCCTAGTAAATAGTAGGATAATCAGATAAAGGCATATAATATATGATTTTTCTCAAAAATAAGAAGAATCTGATAAAATATAATCAGAACCTAACTCATCTTCTAGTTCGAAAAGTGCCTAAAGTTGGCATCTTTAATGTAGATTAATGCACCAGAACCCTAATTTCCAAGATTTGATGAATCTAATGTGTCCAATTGATATTGATGATAAACGACTAATATATTATGAATAAAAAGAGAAACTGGGAAGTTATGAGGACTTAGCAACCCATGTTTTGGATAATTAGGGTTTCCTTGAGAGAAAAGGTGTAATTAATGGTAAATTAGGGTTTGTGAACCAAAAGAACATGAAAAGTGGAAACTCGGGTTTAGGAAGCCAAAACCCAATTGAAACCCTAAATTTAACCTTAAAACCCTAACTTGAGACCCAAGTCAATCTAAATGATGATTTGGATAGGATAATGATATAAGGGTATTATGCTTTAATGTTGAAGATAATTGATTGGTTGCATGTTTGGGTATGACTAATTGATATTGCTTGGACATCAAGTACACCTGATCAAGGTACATGGTTACACCTATGACTAACCACTTTAGTTTCTTAGTATTTTTCTAAGGTTTTACCTGATTGCTTGAAATTAAATGCTTGGATGATACTTATTTCCTGCAATCTATAAAGTCACTATGGCTATCACAAATTATGCTTATAACTTGCTCGAATCCCGTATACTAACTGTGGAGGTTTGAATGGAAGGAAATATAAAGTCATGGTGATGACTAAAGGCCATGCCCCTGATTGGGAAGGTCATATAAGATTAGACCAGGCCCCATACTAGGAAGGTCATATAGGGTCATATCAAGCCCCAGATTGGGAAGGTCATATGAGGTCAGGCCCTAGATTGGGATGGGCAACATAGGCACCTTACTCTAGATTGAGAGGTGACATATTGTCCACTGTAGGTACAAAACCCTAAGAGTGGGTATCCCAGAGGTCGAGTAAAATATGTTGAAAGGTTATGAATAAAATGATAATTTTGCTCCCCAAAAGAATCTGAGAATTGGGGTTGTAAACTGAGAATGGCCGCGGGTGGCGAGTCTAGAGAGGCGATTCCAGTGGCGACATCGGAGGAGAGTCCACCGGCGGTCCCGGAGAAGGTCAAGGGGGCTGCGGCGACGGCCAGTTCATCGGAAGTGGCAGGGGTTGTCAATGTAGCAGATCCGTCGAATGCTACGAAGGTTACAAATACTGGGAGTAAGGTGATTGGGAGAAGGCCGGCGTCGATTGGGGTTTCGAAGGAAGCAAAATCTTGGGCAGATCTGGTCACGACGAAGCCGACATCTACCAAGCCTGTCTTCACCAAGCTCGATGTTCAAGTGGTTGACGGCAAGCTTCTGTACTCAAAGAGCATTGCGGAAAGGAACCTGCAACGATGGAGTAAGGCGGCGGCGGGGTACATAGTCAGTTTAAATCCGCATTGGCCATCGTTAGTGAGGTACCTGGCACATCTGTGGAAAGTTAAGGGGTCGATTGAGATCAGATCTAGAGGAAGGGGGTTCTTCATCTTGCTATTTTCTAACGAGGAAGATATGGCAACGGCACTGGATGGAGGACCATGGTTCATCGCCGGGAAGCCACTGATTCTGAAGAAGTGGGAGCGAGGAGAACCAATGGAGAAGATGAAATTTACAGAAATTCCGATCTGGACCAAGATTCACGATCTGCCTTTAGAACTTTGGGATGATGAGATGTTTATGAAGATTGGCTCTGTTCTTGGGAAGCCGTTGCGGACAGATCTACTTACTGCGGAGTACTCAAGGCTAGAATACGCAAGGCTGCAAGTGATGATACCAGCTGACTTCTCTTTTCCGGAGGAGATGGAACTTCAGAGTGATGATGGACAAATTGATAAGATTCGTTTTGAGTATGAGTGGAGACCAGATACCTGTGGAGTCTGTCACAATTTTGGCCACGAGTCGGGGCTGTGTGAGGACAAAGTTAAAATTGCAGTGCAGGGAATTGTGGAGAACAGATCGAAGAAAAAAATGTGGTTGCCGAAGAAGAAAAAAGCTCAAACGGGGGAGGAGGAATCTGAGGAGTTCAGTGATGCAGTGGAAGAGTTGGTGTAGGTTACTGAAAGTTCTATTAGCAGAACCGTAGGAAGTACACAGAATGAGAAAGGTAAAATGATCACTCCTTCACCTTCGCCAATCTGGGAGATGCAGAGGCGGAGTTCTAAATCTCCTCCAAGGGTCGCAGCGAAGCCGGTGTCTGCTGTGAGGAACATCCAATTGGGTCTAAATAAATTTTCTCTGCTTGAGAATCTGGGAGAAGGTGATGCAGGTGAAGGCAATGTGAGTAGGGGGGTCCCAATCATCTCAAATGGATAGACCTTTATCGATCTGCGCCTGGAATGTGAGAGGGATCCATAATAAAATCCCTCGCATTCGAGGTGAGATTAGTAGGTTGAAGGCTGATGTGTATATCATCTTAGAATCGAGAACGAGGAAGGAAGATATTGAAGCGATTGTGGAGGATGTTTGGCAGGGAGCGAAGTATATCTCGAATGAGGACTATTATTCTTATACTCGGATTCTTGTTATGTGGAGAGATCATGATATTTTGATTAATAAGTTGCTTGATAATGAGCAGATCGTGCATTGTGAGATTGGTTTGCAGAGTAGTCAGTCTAGATTCTATATTTCTGCTGTTTACGGCTCTAATGGTGATAATGAGAGATCTGTTCTGTGGGATTCTTTAAATTCTATTGCGAGGATGAACATGGAAGCATGGTGCGTCCTTGGTGATTTCAATGCGGTGAGGTTCTCTTATGAGAAACTTGGAAAGCAGCCACCCACAAATAAAAGTATGACTGATTTCAATAATTCGCTGGACACTACTGGTCTTATTGAGATTCCATCCAAGGGGCCGTTCTTCACTTGGGACAGCCATAGTGCTAAGGGTGTTAGCACTTTCTCTAGGATTGATAGATCCTTTTGTAATGTGAAATTCTTGGGTTTGTTTCCTACTATGTGGTGTGAGGTTATTTCTAATATGATAAGTGATCATCGGGTCCAGTTATTGCATCTACAAACGAATAGAAGGAGGAGCATACCTTTCAGGTTCATTAATAGCTGGGTCACGCAGCCTGGTTTCAATCAGGTTGTGAGTGAGGCGTGGAAGAATGTGTTGGTGGAAGGGGATCCTATGTATAGAGTGTATAGAAAGCTGAATGTTGTTAAGGAAGCCTTGTTGAATTGGAATAAAGTTCATGTTGGTAACTTCTCTTCGATAGCTAAAGAGTTAGAAACTGAAGCTCTTGAATTACAAAATATGGTTGACAATGATCCTAGTGATTTACAGCTACAAGGCAGGTTGTCTGAAAAGAGGAAAGCTCTAAGTAAAGCTATTCTTGATGAGGAGAGTTTTCTGAGGAAGAAATCTAGAGCCATCTGGCTTAAAGAGGGTGACAGAAATTCTTCTTACTTTTATGCTACTCTCAAGACCAGAAGGATTCATAACAACATTTATTTTCTTAATGAGGGTGACAAATCCTTTAGTAATTTGGAGGAGATTACTGACCATGTTGTGAGTTTCTACAGAAATTTATTCAACTCTTCAGATTCGAATGTTGTTCTTTGGAACCAAAAGTGGGAGCTTCCTATGCTAAATCATTCTCAAATCCATAATCTGAGTAAGAGGGTCACTAAAGAGGAAGTTGACCTGGTTGTAAATAATCTTAATGTGGATAAGGCTCCGGGTCCGGATGGTTTTAATGGAGCTTTCTTTAAGAACTGTTGGTCGATTGTTGGGGATGATGTTACCAAAGCTATTCTGAATTTCTTTGAGTCTGGGAAGCTTTTGAGAGAATGCAATAGGTCCTTTATCACTCTTATTCCAAAGGTACATGGAGCTACAAATCTCAAAGACTTCCGGCCTATTTCTCTTTGTAATGTAATGTTCAAGATCATTACAAAGATTATGGCAAATAGACTTAGGGATGTGTTTCCTAGTCTGATTTCTAAAAATCAATTTGCTTTCATCAAAGGTAGAGTTATTAGTGATGCTATTCTTTTAGCAAATGAGATGTTGAGTACTTTTTCTTCGGCCAGTGGTCCTCCTGCTATGTGTGTCAAGGCTGACCTCTCTAAAGCGTATGATTCTGTGAGAAGGGACTACGTTCTTTTTTTGATGGATAAGATGAAGTTTCCCCCTTGTTGGCTGTCTTGGGTTCATGTGTGTTTTAACACTGCAACTTTTCAAGTCTTGATTAATGGTTCCCCTTCTACTCCCTTTGAGGCTTCAAATGGGGTGAGGCAGGGCGATCCTCTAGCCCCCTATCTTTTTGTTCTGGCTATGCAGGGTTTTACTTCGGTGATGGAGGCTGCTGTTAAGGAGAATTTGATCTCCCCTCTTAGGGCTTCGGATAGCTTTGGGATTTCTCACATTATTTTTGCTGATGACCTTCTCTTGTTCACTAAGGCGGATAGTAAGAATGCCCAACAGCTGGCTGAAGTGCTGGATACTTTCTGTTCTATTTCGGGGTTGAGGCTCAACAACACTAAGAGTCAATTGTTCATGAGTAAAGGAGCTGATATGCAACTGGAGAGTATCAAGAAAGCTCTTAATATTGATAGAGTGGATCTTCCGGTCAGATATTTAGGTCTTCCCCTTTTCACTGGTAGGTTGACCAAGGCGATGTATGCTCCGATTACTGATAAGATTAAAAGGAAACTTGATACTTGGAAAGGTAATTTGCTGTCCTTTGCTGGTCGTGTGGAGTTGGTTTTATCCACCCTATCGACAAATCATGTGTTTTGGTCATCAGCTTTTCCTCTCCCGAAGGCAGTGGTGCTAGATATAGAGAAACACATGAGGAACTTTATTTGGGGGGATTCAAAAGAGAGGAAACATATCCATACGGTGTCTTGGGATCAAATCTGTAAACCTAAGGAGGAAGGAGGTCTTGGAGTTCGGTTGGTGGAGGACTGGTCTAAGGCTGGTCTGCTGAAGAATTTGTGGGATGTAGCCAATAGAAAAGATTCTTTGTGGGTGAAATGGATGCACGAAAAATACATAAAACAGGATTCCATTTGGTCTGTGGGGTGCAAGTCTACTGCCCCATGGATGTGGAGGAAGCTGTTGAGTTCAAGGAATATGTTGAAGGCTAATTTGGAGTTTCGTGTTGGGAATGGTAAAACTTTTCATTTCTGGAATGACCCGTGGCTTCATGGCAAAAGGAAGATGCTGGATTTATGTGATGATCATATGATCCTTCGCATGGGTAAAGGTCCTAATTGCAGTATTGCCTCGTGTGTTTTGGACAACAACTGGAATTTGCCTAACATCAGAGGTATTGATGTGATTCGCACTGCTATTAGTGGTATGAAGGACCTTATTGATGATGAGGACCATATTCTATGTGATGGGAAGCGTGAGTTCAAGATCAAAGATGGCTGGAAGATTTCTAGAAGGAGTGGAAGGAAGGTCAATTGGGCTAGTTGGGTCTGGAAAGCCAAATTTCCGAGAAGTACTTCTTGTTTTCTTTGGAAATGCTTCCTTAACAAAGTTCCCACTTGCGATTATATGAAAAGAGCTGGATTTTCTATGGCTACAAGGTGTGCTCTTTGCTGTAATGAGGAGGAGGGTTTGCACCATTTGCTGTTTGAGTGTACGTTTGGGTCTATTTTGTGGAACGCTTTCAAAGGGAGCTATGGGGTTCAGCCTAGCTCTTTGAGCGACTTGCTGCAGTTTTCTGGAGAGGAAAAAATGGCTGCTGGTCTGATTATACAGAAGATCTGGTTGGCAAGGAATGTGAGGATTTTTGGGGGTGCTAACAGGAGTTCTATAGATATTTGGAGTGCTGTTTGCATAGATACGAGAGCTTTACACACTTAAAGCTGTACAGATAGTCTTTTTTGTTTTCAGGCGTTCTTTTTCTCTATCTTGCTGTTCTTCTTTTTTCTTTGGGCGTTGGCCTATGCACTGTATATATCCCGTTTTTTTGGTCAGTTAATGGAAGGAGTGGCACGCTGGGTTCATAAAAAAAAAATGATAATTTTGACTTTGTATTGATGTGATTATGTTGTTACACTTAGATGCAATCTTTTGCTTTCCCTGACATACCAATATAACTTGTTATACTAACCGCATGTTTTTTCAACATTTTAGGTTAATATGCTATTATTATGCAAATATGATGAAAGATGGACATCCACAAAAGAAGGCATAAAACAAAGAAATGTAATATAACTCCTCGACAATATAGTAAGATGGTTGTACTTCATATGGTAAACTTTAGGAACCCCTATTTTGTAACCATGTTGGAAATTTTAAATTTCATCTTGTACCAAACTCTTTCCTAGTTAGTTAAATTTATTAATTATTTATGGTTACTTGATAATCCTCGATCATGTAATGAAGGTAATGTCCATTTCCCTCTCAGTCTTCCTGAATAGGGAATAATAGGGGGAGTGGGTCATTTGGTATCAGAGATGGTTTACCATTTAACCTCTGATAATTATTAAATTTTAAGAATTTTATAGATCCCAAAGGGAATTATTAGAGTGTTTTCCAAAGAAAATGGTGTCTAAAAAATACCATGATCTGGGGGCTGGCAATATTTTCCTCCTTACCGCTAGTCAGCTTATGAGGACTCTCGAACCTATGCTTCCTGCTTGGCCAAAGTCTGAGTAGTTTACTCAAAATAACATATCTCTAGGATTTCTCATCTTTTTCATCACCTCTTTACCCCCCTTCACTCACAAAACCCTGGGTACCTATGAATGATCTTTGTATCCCTTTTTGAGAACTATAGTTATGAGAATTAGGGGTTAAGTCATCCTCTCCCAAAAAATAAAAAACATGTAAGCATGATTTCATTGACATAATTTTATTATACTTTAATATCTCAAGTATGAAACTAGGTGAGTAAAGTTAGCTTATGTGAAACAAATGGCGCACACCAAGATCACGATCATCCTTGACCGCCAGGGGGAAGGCCCTCCTACTAGGAGAGTATGTCCCCAAGAGAGATGATGGAATACAGGACTACCAAGAAATGGAAGAGTCCAGAGGAGGCCATCACTTTGGAAGGCCTCGAGAGCAATGTTGCCCCCTCTGACGCCTGGAATCCTAAAGATAGTCCAAATCGTACCTACAAACCTATGATGGATGATGATCCTAAGGATGATCCAGGTCATGTTATCAGTGTTGAACCTACAAATAGGCGAGTTCTGACCTCTGATGATCTCTAACTAGGACAACAGAAGGAGCACATAGAGACTGTCAATTCCCTTACACCCAAGGGTGTTTCCCTAAATGAGGATGGTGAGCCCCTACTTGTCCTCCCTTGTCATGAAGTCACTATCCTCAACTTCATCATGTTGGGTATCAAAAAATTCTGGGCCAAAGATGACTCTAAGGTGGAAGCCTGGCTTCATGCTGTGGAAAATCATTTTCACATTTTGGGAGTGCCACCCAACATGATGGCTCTCTTAGCAACTCTACTTTAGGGAACCACAAAAGTTTTGTGGGAGTATTATGTCACCGAATGAGATCTGATCACAGAACTAATGAACTGGAAGGTCTTCTACACCATCCTCTCAGCTTACATCACCTGAAATATGGAGAAGATGATTATTTCTTCACAGCATCCACCCAAAGGATCTTGTTTTTACTAAAGGCAGCGTTGGCCCAAGGAATACTAATACGAAATACCAAGGTCACCAACATGGTTAGGGTAGGAACTGAGGAAAGGGAAAACTCCACACCAAGCATCACCCCCAAGCTGCCGCAACTGTGGGAAGACACACCAGAGAAAGCATAGTTTCAAGAAGAGGGTGTGCTACCTCTTTCAGCAAGAAGGACATATATGGGTTGATTGTCCTATTTCTGACCCTAGAGGACCAAGTCCAGTAACTACTCAGACAAAAATTGTAGCACCATGTGGAGAAGTCTGAGTTAATGAAGAACATTGACATGTTCAACTTTTCACCACTAATGAGGACGATGTAAACTGACTTCTAGGAAGTGATCATACCTAAAAAAGTTGTAGTACACTATGTCTTGGAAAATGTATGGTGGTGAAATGAGATGTATCTGATCTTGCATAAACAAACTGGAAAGGAAGCATTTGATAGTGATAGAAATCTTGAAAGGAAACTCATATGGCATCATAATATAGTTTTTGGTTGAAAGTACATGGATGGAATAAGAGGATATATGTGTAAGGGGACATGTCCACCTGTGATGATATAAACATTGGATTCCAGTATGTTTTGTGAATCTTAGTTAAGTTTTATCTTGTCTTGGGAAAGGGCCCCTCATAAGAGGAGTGAGTTCACAAATTCATTAAGAATTATAGTAACATTAAAGGTCACATAGAAACATGAGAGATTAAGTACATCAAGCATAAAATCACATATATCGAGTATTATTTGTTGCAATCACATTTATCATCTCTAAGGGGGCATGAGGATAAGTCACTAGGGAAGTGACCAATTTATCGGGACCAGGTCCCAATAGAAAGGTCACCATGATCCCCATGAAGGGACATAAGATAAAACAATGTGTGCTCTATGAGATGAAGGAAATTTGAGTGGAAGAATTCTCAGGGGTATAATGTGCTTGGATATTGTTAGAAAATCTGCTAGAAAATGTGGGTTGAAATAAACAAAAATTATGAAATCTCAATAGAACCCCAAGTCAATCCTAAGGTCAAGAAGGGATGAGACCAATCAGAGTAGGAGTTGATTAATCCCTAAATGCACAAAACTATATGGTCGGGAATTAACAACCATGTTTACCTAAGGCCCATGGGTTAGAAGATTGGTCACCTTCGTTAGTTCATGTGGCCCAAGGGGTAAATGAGAGAGGCACTCTCTATATGCATAAGAATGAGATCACTCCAAAAGTAATGACACCCTAGAGACCTTGAGGAAATGACTAAGGATCATAAATAGGAGTTGTGATAAGACTCAGTGGTTGAGAAAAATTTTCCTATATGTATACATGGAATTAAAGGAATGGTGGTATTCATAGTGTGGGGTCATGCGGAGGATGATTCAACCTAGATTAGAAAATAAAATGGTGATGTGTGATGCATCGTCTCTACTCTTGGAATGGGATATTGAGCTTTGTATTTAGACTGTATCCAAATGCATATTTCATCTTATTATGAGTGTAAGAGATGGGGCAGACGTGTGCCATACTAGGAATAGAAGAGATATGAGGAATAAATACTTAAATAGAAGTCTTTTTATGACAATTTAGAATTGTAGGAATTACCACACCCTCAAGAGAGAATATTGGATAAAAGGTTTAGAAGATGAGGTGTGCAAGGTAATCACCAAATTAAGATTTCAAATGAGGATATAATTATCAAGTGGAGTTTGAATTCTATAGGTATAATATTTGGATCTGGTTGTCAAGATAATGGATGCTACAGTTGAGGTAGAAAATAAGATAAATTGAATTTGAATTGTTCACAAAGCTTGAAACAGCCCAATTAGATGACCTAGAGTTAGTTGAGATGAAATTATTGATGAAGAAACCTAGGACACATATCTCGGTGGATGTGAATGGTGGAATCCAATATGAAAGTTGTACGAATCATATCCTGTAATAAGCTCATGATTCTAAGTATACAATACACCCTGGTACCACAAAGATGTTTAAAGACTTACTGTGATATTGCTAGAAACCTAGAATGAAGAAAGAAATAGTAGTATGTGTAGTTAGTTGCCTCACATGCCATATGGAGAAGATTGAACACTAATGACCCATAGGATTACTGCAATCAGGTGAGATTCCTAAGTGGAAATAAGAATAGTTCACCATGGACTTTGTGATGGGTCTCCCCAAGACTAAGAAAGGTCATGATGCATAATGGGTTGTGGTAGATCACCTTACCAAGTCAGCACTTTTCCTTGTCTTAAAAGATCATTGCCAAAGTGACAGACCTAGTAGTAATATATATTAGACAGATAGCTTGACTGCATGGCGTTCCTAGCTCAATTATTTCTGATCGTGACCCTAAGTTCACCTCCAAGCTGTGGAAGCAAGTGCATGAAGAACTCGGTACTAGATTAAAGTTTAGCACAACCTATCACCTCCAGACTGATGGACAGTTAGAAAGAAGAATCCATACTTCATACGATCTCTTGAGAGCATGTGTACTTGATTGGGGTGGATCACAGGAGCAATACTTGCCCTTGGTTGAGTTTGCTTACAACAATATCTACCAAGCCAGAATCAAGATGCCTCTATATGAAACTCTTTATGTGAGGTTGTGTCAGTCACCTCTTCACTAGGATGATGTCAGTGAGAGGACCTTAATGAGGTCATATGAACTGCAGTTGTATGTTGATAAAGTCACTTTGATCAAGCAAAGGATGAAGAGAGCTCACGATCAACAACAGTCATATGCTGATGTGAAGCAAACTGACTTGTACTTCACTATGGGTGAACATGTGTTTATGAAAATTTGACCCCTCTATGATATATCTAAGAATAGAGGAAAGTTCAGTCCCCAATACATGGGTCTATTTGAGATTTTAGAATGAATTGGTGAAGCTTTTTATCATTTATCCTTACCCCCTAAATATAGTATGATGCATGTTATGTTCCATGTGTCCAATTTAAAGTGCTATGTGAAGGACCCAAGCCATGTGCAGAGCATTGAACCTATTGAACTCCAAGGGAGGCTGACATACACAGAGTCACCTATGAGGGTACTAGATACCTAGGTGAAAGAGCTCAGGAGTAAATGTTAGAGATGGTAAAGGTTCTTTAGAAGCACCATGGAGAGGATGAAGCCACATGGGAGTTGAAGATGGACATGGAAAAGTCTTACTTTGAATTGTTTATATGATTAATTGAATTATGTGGGAAAAATTCCTATATGTCACAGAACCGTTCTTACCCCAATCCCAATCTAACTTCCCAGATAGTGGTAAAGGGATTGAAGCACCCGTCCCTGAGTGGCCCAATAGGATCTATCACACTGGAATATACAATAAGAAATAATAACTTAAAAACTGGATATTTAAAAGAACAAACTAACCCAATATGGAGATTTTTCCAATATATGCTTGTCATCAGAGTGTATGAGTGCAGAAGGGATCTTATTCAGTATTCCATTTGTATTGCCTAAAATCAAAAATATCAAGACACAATCATGCAATTGCATGATATGCTATCAAAAACAAGCAAAGTGATTTATAACAAAATAGTATACTTGGCGGGACTTATATTTAAAAGAATAACAATTAATTTGCAAAACCAACATTTATTCGACAAGTTTTTCAAACAATTCGACTTTTATTACAAGTTCACATTATGTTGTAATTCAAGAAGCATGCTTATATATTTTATGTGACTCTATTACCCCAACGCGATGGGGAAGGTCACTAGGCTCCTTCTCACCATAGGAACATAGGAAGCCAATGTACAAGTCCCACCTCTCAATGAGGGGGTTTCTTGCACCCAATATCAACATTATCAACATTATCAATTTTGGTAGAATTGAATGATATAAATATAAATCATGTTCAGATAAATAATTTTCCTGAATGATATTATTTATGGAATAATATTATCCTGGTGACAACTTAAAGAAATAAAAGGAATTTTGTTTGCAATAATCCATTAAAATGTTGAATAAGAGAAAGAATAGAAAATTCTAGAAAAATGATATTTCATGGGATAATGGTATTAATGTTCAAAAGGAACAAGCTTTGTATGGGAAATGTATCACATTAGATCCCAAAAGAATAAATATAATTTGGAAAGGAAATTAATAAGTTCGTATTTTTAAAATTTAGGAGATATATCCAAAAGAGAGAGAATAATAAAAGTACCCAATAAAGTGTCATGTGTTTCCATATATTCTTGAATGGCTTTTTGTGTATCAAATAAGTAGATTTGGATCGTGGATATATGTGGTTGCGTTGAGGAAAAGTATTGAATACCTTCCTTTGGCAACTTGCTTGTATGATAAGAGAAATAGTAATACATGATCCACAATTATCTTATGTATGAGTTTGTGAGAAAGGGAAACGTTGACCTCCCTCTCCCTTCCTTTCATGATACATGGAAAACCTTTGGGGTTTTAAGTAATGTGCCTATATAAAGAGATCATAGGTAGCCCTCTTGCCACCAGGAACACCCTACCCCTAGACATCCATCCTGGAGGTGGATTTTCCACCGTTCCTCATTGTTCTACACCCTTCCTCATCCAAGACATCCTAGGGTTCTCTTTGAGGCAAGATGCATGTCCACCAAATGAGCTAAGGGAGACGATGGATGATCTGCTTCAATTTGCTCTGTTTTGACCTTTCCATGGGAAGCAATCACAACCTCCCACATGATCCCAAACCAGTGACGTGCAAACTGGAACCATCCCAGTAGCGCCATGGACTCTGCCCCTTTATCCTTGTATCTGCAAACCTCGAGTGGACAGGACTGACCCACATCGAGCCATCGCTACACACACGACGGCCAGGGCACGGAGAAGATGATGCTGCCGGTGGTTTGTAGCTTAGCCAGGTGGAGACGAGGGTGTGATGGAGAAGGAGATTTGGGAGGATGACTCCCTGGCTCCATGAAGTTTCCATGACAACTCTGACCTACTCTGTGTGGTGAGGAAGCGATCGTGACCCTCAGGTACATCCTCGCTGGGGTGCAATGCTGGGGCAGGGCGGAGCACGGTCCACCCAGCCTGGGTGCCTCCGGCGTATCTGAGATGTCCACAGGTTCGGCAGGATCCCAGGGAGCAGTATCTTCATGGCTTGATCGTCGGCCACCCAGGACCAACGGGTCCATAGCCAACAGGTGCTTCGTGACGTGCATCGCGGAAAGGAAGGGGGAGACACGAGGTTGGGGATGAGGTCGAGAAAAAATACATGCATGCCCCTGAGTTACGACCGACCAGGTAAGGGCATAAAAGTCTTTAACCACTAACTTAAAGGGGGGTGCCGAGTTGTTTTAAGTAAATATGGGATGCTGACGTGTCAGCACATGATTGGTCCTAATCAATTTATTCTTGCAAATAATGTAGATAATTATTGGTAACTCTGTTCATAATAAGTTATATATGAAACTTGCTCAGAAAAATGAGAGGAATCCAAATAAAATACTATTAGAACGTGATTAAGCTTCTTGTTCTAAAAGTAGGTACAATACATTTCCTAATGTGTTCATTTGAAAGGAAGATCTAGATTTTCCTTAGCCTGATGCTTAATTGAATATAGTCATTCATTTTAAGCTCATACCTGATCTTGCTATGTATAATGAAGAAATCCTTGATAATGATGGATAAATGATGATGCTAGATTAATAATCTTATACATGTTGATTTAGGGTTTAAAACCAATGTGAACATCTTGATATAATCTTAATGCTAGTGATGTGACCTAGATATCATGAATAGTTTAATATGTTTAAGATGATGATTAGGGTTTCACCTAATATGTATAACTGAAAGTGTAATCTTAGAAACCATGATGTGGTGGAATTGGGGTTGTAACCCGAATCCCTAGTCCAAGCATGAGATAACCATAAACCCTAGTTTAGGAGTGCATCTAGGTCAGATTTGTAACACGGATACATGGTGACACATATGTAGTATGCTTTGTTTCAGATACTTGTTGATTACATGGTTTGTTGCCTGGATGTTTGGATGCATTCTAAAGTACATGTTAGATTTTGCATGTTTTTTGTGATGGCATAAGGTATGTGGTTAAGATTATGAATACATGTATCAAATTCTGAGATTTCCGATGTTTCTCGATGAGATTGAACAACAAATAAACTGCTTGCCTATTTATTTACTTCTCGCAAACTATAAAGTTCCTATGAGTATCATGTAAAGTAAATAATAGTATTTTGAACCCTGGGTTAGACTGATCTTAAGGGTAATGCACACGAGCCCCAGAATGACAGTGATTACACCTGAGGTAGTTGACCAGATATGGGTTAGAATATGAAAACAAGTTTATGTTCTTATATGCAAGATAAAGATGTTTGCTTATATGTTACTTGGGATTATTGTTTGAACCCACATACCAGTACAGAAATATACTGATTGCGTATTTGTTTTTCGGCATTTTAGGTATCAGATATACTTGATAGCGTGGACATGAGGGTACACATAAAGATGTTGAAGACACTACAGTTTATTCATGAATTTTTAGTCTTAATGGTTTATCTTCACACATGTAAAAGTTAATTCTATTTAAAAGTTATGTAACTCCTTAGAGGAGCTTTTTATGTAAATATGTAAATATTTGTTCATTAATGGAAAATATTTACTATTCTATATTATTTCTTGAATTTGATCCTAAAATTTTTGAATGACGATGTGTGACTTTAAGGTCTTTTAGACACTCAAAAGTGTGGGTCGTTACAGTTGGTATCAGAGCCCAGATTGGACTAACAGGATCTGAGGCCTCGGATAACATGATCTTAAAAGGAATGATTGGACTACACATATTACCAAGGTGCACCTCCTTTTTAGGGAGCCCATCTCTAAAGAACTCCATAGTTAAGTGTGCTCGACTTGGAGTAGTACTAGGATGGGTGACCAGTCAGGAAGTTGACCCCGGCTTGCGTGTGAGTGAGGACATGTGGTATGCCAGTCTTGAGCCGTGCGGTCCAGGAATGTAGGAAATCAGATCCAATTCCCCTCCAGTAGGTGGGGTCCACATGGACATGTGGCATGCCAGTCTTGAGTTGTGCGGTCCAGGAATGTAGGAAAGGGTTGTCCATGGCGACGTAGCCACCCTTGCACTGGTATTTCGTGATCGGGAGTAGGGTGTCCATGGGCCATTGTGGGTCTGCACTGAAATGGGGTCAGATTATGAGGCCATATAGTTGAGCCTTGACGAGGACATCAAAAGTCTAAGTGGGGTTGATTGTAACATCCCAGGATTTGAGGCCTTTGATAATTTGATCTTAAAAGGAATGATTGAACTACCCATATCACCAAAGTGAACCTCCTTTTCTGGGATCCCATCACTAAAGAACTCCATAGTTAAGTGTGCTCAACTTGGAGTAGTATTAGGATGGGTGACCAGTCAGGAAGTTGATCCTAGCTTGCGTGTGAATGAGATTAAAAAATGAAGTTAAGGCTAGTGGTGATTTGTGGGTCCAGTCGTCATTCCTAAAACTCTACTAGAGCCTTGGGCAGTGGGCCCGAGCGTGACAAGATATGAGTTGCAAGATCAAATATAAACGCATACATAGTCAAGTTTAGTTTTCAAGATGAACATTAGAGTCATAATTAGGGTTTCTCAAGGATTAATCATCATTGTTGAATCATTAGATATATTAAATAAGAAAATTAACAAGATCTAGGGATATAAGTAAGAATAATTCGGAATTAGGCTTCAAGATTATTGTTAATAGATTCATTGGATTTTTCTGATCAAAATGGACTACTTATTCATACTATTTGGAGATAGGATGTATTTTCTATAATTAAAACAAGATCTTGAGATTTATATGAATTTCTGAATAGAGAGGGGATATTTACCTTATTTGCAAAAATCGAGGGTCGTTGGATCCAAGATTGGGTGTCCAAGATCGCACCACAAGGCTTGCTGGTCCAGGATCTGGTTCAATCTCTAATTGGCTGGTTTATTCATTGATTCAGTTGGTTCACCCCTCTGATAATTGGTTCATTCGCTAGCAGGTCGGTTCAACTAGACCAACCGGTTCCTCTTGAACTGAGCGGTTTGGGGACTTCTCCTCCCTTGTTCAGGCCTTGTGCGAGCCACAAAGGAAGGCGGAGGAGATCACTGGTGTGGGGAGGCTTTAGGAGTAGGATAAGGAGAGGAAGATGGTGAGTAGGCCAGACGAGCTTGCCTCAGCCCCACAAACTAGATGAGGGTCAGAGGAAAGGGAGAGGAGGCGAGGAGAAGGCGCGCCCGAGGGCAGCCGTGCGGCGGCACTGCTGCAACAACAGGTGTAAGTCTAGGAAAAATGGGGCATTTTGAGGCCATGTGAGAGCATGGAAGAGGGGGGAATACCTACAGAATGATGGGGGGAGTCATATGCAGAGGTTTTTATAGTGTTTTGGGATAGGGTTAGGGCTAGGGGACTCCTTGGTGGCATACATGGCCGCCGAAGAAAGAATAGGAGGCGAGGAGCTCGTTTTGGCGGCGCAACAATGCTTGAAACCCGATCAAAATAGGGTTCTTCTAGTTCGAAATCACGACGCAATGATTTTGGCTCGCTTCAAAACTTGAATCATGGTCAGGGGCGTGAGATCTCACCATAAAGGTTGCATTCATGCCTCCCCACAATCAGCGGGAGGTTGAAGACAACCCATGGGCCACTGGATCCGGCCCTGATCCATGGGAAGGAGATCCAAGGGCTGAGAGGCACCCCCAATCCCTTGCCATGGATCGCTGACTTGGGCAAGTCAAGAAAAAGAGCAAATAAAAAGGGATTTTGAACACATAATTTTCAAAATTCATAGAAAATAGTAGAAATGTCCAAATGACATGAAATTTGGGCCATAGCTTCAAAACAATGTGGAGAATATCTAGAAAACGTTTGAGAGCCAATTTATGAAGTTTGATGGGTCAATTTTATTATTTGGAAAAAGTGATGATTGATTCAAATTTGAGGTGTGATAATGTGTATAAAAACTACATTGATCACCATATTTCATATTTGAGTCTCGAAATTGATTATGTAGCTAAGAAAAATAAATTGGGGCCATGAGTGAACATAAAGAGGGCAAAAGAGTAATTACTTTATCAATTCTAAAATCCACTTTGTCACACTATAAGAGGGGAAGGATGTTATAACCTCAATTTTTTTGTTGTATTTTAAATAATTAAAATGCAATTATTCTATGAAAAGAGACTTTTTTGGAAATTTGGTTGCTTTATTTTAAAGAATGATTTTCTTTGCAAATTTCCCTTGAATGATAGATTTCATGAATTCTACAGTTTTATTAACCCAATGATGGATAAAAAGGAAAATGATAAAAAAATCCCATAATAAGCAAAAGGAAAAAGAAATATATGATAATTTTGTGTAAATGAGAGAATTGTGCATAATTCTTTAGAAAGTGGTAAAGATGGACACTATTAATTAATTTTCGTTTGCACATGATTTATAATAAGAAGAATTGCCCAAATAAAGAAAATAGAAAAGGAAGAAAGAGAAAATGATTAGTTTTGATGCCTCAAATGCAAAAAATAAAAGGAAACTTGCATACAAAGAGAAGTCCCTTTTCTTTTTGAGTTTTGATTCAAAACTTTGCACACATATAGATCAATTCATTAAAGACTTTCCCTTAAAATTTTAATTTAAAAGGAGGGATGGTTTGAGAGGTATTGATTTTATAAAAATCCCTAAAGTGAAAGGCGTGACATTAAATGTCAAGATTTATAATTTTATTAGAATTCCTTTTAACAACCTTTTTATTGGTGTGTGCTTTTTGGGTCGTTGGATCTTTGATCCAACGGTGATCTGATCATCACCTATCTCAGTCAGGAAATGAAAGAAAAGATGGAACAAGAAACTTTTAGAATCATTTTCCTAGAGATACAAAGGACGAGCAGGTTGGGAAACTTGACCAATGGATTCGAGAGCAAGAAACACACCTAACTATCCTAGGTTTGACCTAGTTTGGAGGTTTGTAGAAGGAATGCCCAAACCTAACTCTTGAGTAAAATCCTACCCATGTAGAAGGGTATAAAAAGAAGATCCTAGACTTCCTCGGATGTTGCAAATCCTCTCCACTACTTTGGTCGAACCCTACACTGAGTTTTCTATGTTCAAATGTTCCCTAGAATCATCTTTTACCTCGACATCCTTCCATCTCATAGGCGTTCCAACCTAGTTGTCTGAATGACACCATCCACCACCAGTCTTCAGAGTCATGGAAGCACAAGGGAGGTGAAGGTACTCTTGCTTCGACGTTGGTGTCATAGATAGTAGAGTCAACCTCGTCATTGACTGCTCGGACCTTGTTCGCAGTCGAGAAAAGGTTGAAGATGATAGATGAGTGAATTACTCTTCTTCCCTCTCCTCCCTTTAGAGAAGGTAAGACCTGATGGTCTTTCCCTCCTTTTTCAGTTGACCCAAGTGCACGTCCATGCAGGCAAGCCAAGCCTAGGTGGCACAGGCCCATTGGTCGGCCCAGCCTAGTCAGCCAGGTGGGACCAAGGTGCGTTGCCTAGGTGGTGGCCCCTAATTAGTTCAAACCCTTTTAATTTGTAAAACTTCTAGTAAATAGTAGGATAATAGGATAAAGGCATATAATATATGATTTTTTCTCAAAACAATAAGGAAAATCCCATAAAAATATAATCAGGACCTAAATCTACTTCTAGTTCGAAAATTTCCTAACGTTGGCATATTTAACATAGATTAATGAAATAGAACCATTTTTCTATGATTTGATGAGTCTAATGTGTCCAATTGATCTTTTTTTGGTCGGATCTTGATAATAAAAGACTAATCTTTTATGAATAAAGTGCAATGTGGAAGTTATGAAGACTTAGCAACCTATGTTTCGGATAATTAGGGTTTCCTTGAGATAAAAGGTGTAACTAATGGTAAATTAGGGTTTGTGAACCAAAAGAACATGAAAAATGGAAACTTGGGTTTTGGGAAGCCAAAACCCTAATGAAACCGTAAATTTGAACTTGAAGCCCTAACTTGAGACCCAAGTCAATGAATAGGATAATGATATATGGCTATTATGATTTAATTTTTAGGATAATTGATTGGTTTCTTGTTTGGCTATTACTGATTGATATTGTTGGGACATCAGGAACACCTGATCAAGGTATGTGGTTACTCCTATGACTAACCGCATTAGTTTCTCGGTGTTTTCTGAGGTTTTACTGGATTACTTGAAATTATATAGTTGGATGATATTTATTTCCTGCAATCTATAAAGTCACTATGGCTATCACAAATTATGCTTATAACTTGCTCGAACCCCACGTACTAACTCTTGAGTTTTGAAAGGAAGGAAATGAATAGTCATGGTGATGACCAAAGACCAGGCCCCAAATAGGGTAGGTCATATGAGATCAGACCAAGCACCAGATTGGGAAGGTCATACAAGGTCAAACCATGCCCCAGATTGGAAAGGTCATATGAAGTGAGGCCCCAAATTGGGATGGTCGACATAGGAACCTGACTCTAAATTGAGAGGTGGCCTACTGTCCATTATAGGATGAAACCTTAAGAGTGGGAATCCTAGAGGTTGAGTAAAATGGATTGAGAGGTTATGAATAAAATTATAATTTTGATTCTATAACAATAATTATTGTGGTTATGTTGTTACACTTAGATGCAATCTTTTGGTTTCCCTCACATACTAGTATAACTTGCTATACTGACTACTGATTTTATTTTTTGACATTTTAGGATAATCTGTTATTATTATACAATTATGATAAAATATGGACACCTAGAGAAGAAGGCATCAAATAAAGAAATTTAATAACTCATGGAGGATGTAGTTAGATGGTTGTACTTCATATGGTAAACTTTAGGAACCCTTTTTTTGTAATTATGTTGGAAAAGTTATATTTCAACTTTTACCAAACTCTTTCCCAGTTAGTGAAATTTATTAGTTATTTCTAGTTACTTGATAAACATCGACCATGTAATGAAGGTAATGGCCCTTTCCCTCTCGGTCCTCCTAAATAGGAGATGTCAGGGGAAGGTGATTCTTACTAGTAAGGACCATTGCGGTCCTACCCAACCAACATCTCAGGAAGCTTCTCCCCCACTCAGGAATTGCAAGTCAGATGCATAGTGGCTCCCATCAAGCTCCTTGCCAGAGTTGCATCACCCTGGCTTTGGGGATGCACAAGATGGATTTAGGAGTGTTGTCTAACTTTGCTTCATCCCTGTGAACACGTCCAGGTCCTCGGGTTGTGGCCCAATGGCCGGTGGCGTGAGACCCTGCACACCATGACGGTGGTGCTACATCTAGAAAGGGAGAAGAAGATGGGGAGCTGAGAGGGGTTTTAGGGCATGAAAAGAAGCGGAAAGAGAGAGGAAATAAAAAGGGAATGTTGGCAAAGGGAAAAAGCAGTACAATTTTAGGGATTAGGTAGGGTGTCGAGGTTCCAAGCCAACCACTTGCCATCATACATTATTTCTCTATAGAAGAAGGGTGATAGGTCGATGACCATGGGATGGTGTTGCGATCCATGGATATCGGATCCAAAGGCTAAAATCAAAGCACATAAAAGTGGTGTCCTATCATTGGATGCAGAAGGCAGCCCTGGATAGCCAAGGCAAGGGGAGGGTAAGTGGGCCACACCTACTTTGGGCCCAAAAGGGTTAAAACAAAATAAATCAAGGTTAAAACAAAGATTTAAATAGTGAGGCTCAAATGGCCATATTTTCTATATATGACTTTAATTGAGGTCATTTTTGGACTGTTGGATTTGTAATTAGATCCTCTACATTGTAAAATACATTTGATAGCAAGAAGCGTTCATTGTATGCGTTAAATTTTGGTTGCAAGTTGATGATACATAAAAACATGCCACTTGATTCAAAACTCAAATTAGAGTCGCATATTGGTACAAAGTGATATTTAATCAAAATAAATTCATTAGTTGAGCATAAAGTGGCTTAAAGTCATCAAGGTGTGGGTGAGGGAGGCTGTTGAGTATAATAGGTATCTGATGAATAAGAGAGAAAATCAAGGTTATCACACTAAATTTGGCTAAGACTTGTTTGGAAAATACCTTCCCCTTAAAGGACTTAGGTGAAGCATCCTATATTCTAAGAATCAAGATCTATAAGATAGATCTAGAAGGTTTCTCTATAAGGCCCATGACCTGACATAATGCTTAAATATGATTATTTGTCTTGAATGGTTGATTTTCATTGTAATTAAACATTGCTTATGTTTTAATTTCATTTCATAAAAATATGACTAAACTAATTCAGATTTTTCTTGTTCTAGTTTTATAGTTTTATGTACCTTGTTGTGGGCTTATATGCAAGTTTTCTATTTCTGATGGTCCAAATGAAATTTTAATGTACGAATCTTTTTTTATATGGTGTTCCTCAAAATATGGTAGAGTTCTATCTTATTTGGATTTTTTTAAACCTTGTTGTATAAGTACCAATCCCTTATAATATATTGGCATGTTGGTGAACGTAAGTGCACATGCCAATGCATGTTTATGTTCACAAAATGATGGTTATTTTGCATGTTCAAAAATTGTTGGTTTTATTTATGTTCACAAACCAATGGATGTTCTAGTTTCGTATGATATCAACCGATGGAGGTTCTGGATACACAAAACAATGGAAATATTGCTTTACACCCTTTGACTTTCTCTCATTAAAATCCATCCTATAAATATCACTTCCCACTCCTTTTAAACAAACCTTTTAAAAAAAATCATTCTTTTTCTAGTGACCAATGAGAAAGTATCAATATTAAGTGGGAAAGCCTCCAAGAGACAAAATCTTACAGGTCGTTGATGCATATTGGTGTATGCCTTAGATCTAGCTTCCCTAGGATGCATTTATGCCCTCTAAACTGGTTTCTTACTCCGTACATATAAGATCTTCTCTCCTAAACCTTTTTCTTGCTTTGTTTTCTCATATATCCTCTACCATGGCCAAGATTCATGACTCTACAAGTTGGAAACTCATGCATATGGTTGAAAAACTCCTTTTTTTCTTCTCTCCTTGCTCTACATCCACCTTGTTCTTGCGGAATGGAGCCTTTTTGGGGCTTTTAGTAGATAAATCTTAGGTCTTTGGTTCTCTTGTTTGTGGTCCCTTTCTACTTGGGCATTTTTTTTTCATCCTTGAGTCTAGGGATATAACCTTTTATGCATTTTTTGTCTACTTGTTTTTTTTTTTGGCAAAAAATTCATTGTTGTCTACTTGTTACATGCATAACACTAATCTTTCTCTTAAAACCCTTAATATTTTAAAATATGATATGTTATGGACTATTTGGTAAAAGTTATATGGATAAATGGAATTTTATATCTTCATTAACCTTGAAATATACATTTTATACTACCTAGTGAGAAGTTAATTGAAATGTGCAGGAAATAATATTTGAAATACAAGTCTAAATGTCCCTAAAGATGTCACTTTTATGATGTTTCTAAACTATAATATGAGAAATAGAAATATATGCCCTTTCTTACTATTTTGGAAGTTGTAAAATGATTTTTTTTAATTTTACGATCTATTGTGATACTAAACTTGTTGTTGGAAAAAATCATAATATTAAAGTAAACTCATCTATGCTAGGTTTTAGTCTTTCTCTGCCTAAATTGTGAAAATAACATACTGCTACATACAATGGAGTTTTCATCTAAACTTTTAGATGTTGTTTTCTTAAATCCTTATAACACTACATATAAGATTTCATATGCTAATGAGATTCCTACAAGGAGTTATCATTATTATAGTCTTAATGACAATATTGTGATTTCATATTCCCTAAAAATGGCTCGGTCTTATTTAAGACCAACTGTAGTTGATTTGAGTAACCTAGAATTGTTTCAAACATTTTGTAACTTTTGCACTTACAATACATAATTTATTTCATATATGCTTCAACGTGCCTTGTATGTAACTTGATTGATGATGTCAAAAAGTATGTAACTGGCTTAATTAATCAAGTGTAACATTAATCATGTATTGCCATGTGATAGTAGAACTATCACAATGTTAGTATTTGTTGGACAGTGAAACAAGTTATCCTAGTAGCAATTATAATTGTGAGAAGGATCTCAAAGTTGTATATTGTTGTGTATATGCAGGTGCATAGAGGGTTTATCTTTGTCATCCAAATTTCAATGTTATAGAGAGTGGTTGAGGTTGTGTCTCTAATTTTACATGATAGATAGTGGTTCTAATTGTAACTCAGATCTGAGTGTTGTATACCTTTTTTTTGGTGCCATTCCTATGTACCCATGACAGATCATGTTTTAGTCAGATGTTCATTTTTCCTATACTTGTAGGTTGGGTTGTTGTGGCACTATAGTTTGTAACTCATACTGACTAAGTGGAAGAGACATTTAGGATTTTGGTCTTTGGTCTTATAAGTAACTAATTTTGACTCCAGTATTTAGGTAGTAGTTTGAGTGGTACACCTCAAACTACGTAGAACTTAATAATATACATAACACAATCATGTAGTATATCTATTAGGGTTAGTAGGTGAATCACATTGTATGATAACACTTTCTTTACTTATTTTTCTAGTATCATTTGTGATTCATATGTTTACACTTTTCATTATCTATATCTCTATCACTTTAGATATCCCTTTTCATTATATGTACTTTGATTACTAGTTCAACCCAATATATTGTTTTTTTATCAATACCCATTATATTGTTTGCTTTTACTATTTTAGTTACATAACCTGCTTCGAAGTAACAAATGTTACCTATTTTTATATCATACCATTGGGAGTTGCAGTTTCACCCTCTAATTTTTGACACCTTTTAGATGATCAACAATGTATCCAAACCTTTTGTGGAAAGGAATCTCAATTTGGAGATCTACAGACATGAGCTGTTGGTGTTTGTTTTTAGTTAGAGTCATATAGTCATCCTTGTGCGCTCACGTCAGGGAAGGGGGATTTGTAATGATGTATATCGACTCAATTTTTATTTGAATGCCATTGATGAGGCAAACGTTATAATTATTTGGCATGTAGCTTTTGTATACAGGTTTTGGATGAAGCCACCAAATTCATGTAAAGTTACCTGGTATGAATATATATATATATATATATATATATATGTATGTATATGTATATATATATATATGCATATATATATGTATATATATGCATATATATATATATATATGTATATGTTTATATATATATGTATATGTATATATATGTATATATATATATGTATATATATATATATATATATGAAGGTCGACCTTTGTGTAATCATTTTTTCAAAAAAATTAAAAGTTATTCAGTTTAAATTTTGTACCTTTTTGGTATATATATATATATATATATATATATTGTTTGATAGATGTTTTGGTTTTAAGTATTATTGTTTTGCGTAGTGAGTTGTCACAATGTTGCGGTAACAAAGCCTTAGGTTCACTGAGTTTACAAGGAGATAGGACTTGGGGTGCCATGTCTATTTTTATGTATCCAACATATCTAGCCATGATTCATGGTTATGTAGATATGGTTGAAGAATGTCAAGAACATGCTCAGAGTAGCTATGTGGTTTGTAGAGGATCTAGTAAGCAGTTTATACTAGTGAGAGGTGTACCCAAGATGGGTCCAGAGTATCATGTCCTACATCATTTGGATCTTGCTGTCATATCTAATACATCATTCCAATCTATTTTTGGATATATAATGAAAAAAATAATGCATTTGGTTGATAGGGCATTTGTACCTCTTCCTAGGGCACATGTCCTAATTGATGAGTCACAGGGTCTCGGGAAGACCTTTGAGAGGTTATTTCATGTGGGAACCACCGAGTATGTGGGCTCAATGGACTTAAAAGACACAAATATGTGGCTAATAGAGTTGGAGGAGGCATTTAGGATCTTCAGTATCACAAAGGAGAACTTTTTTATGCATGTGATCTACCTTCTAAAGGGTATTTTGGCCACTAGTGTGCCATTGAAGAGGAGAACATACCATGTGAAGTGATTGGTTGTGCTATTTTTGGTAGGATTTTGTGAGCTGTTACTTTCCTGAGTTGTACATGATTGAAAAGATGGTTTAATTTTAACCACTGTGCCAAGGGTCATTGTCAGTCAATGACTATGATGCTATGTTTATGGAGTTGTTGAGGTTTTTTCTGACATGGCAGTGAACGAGGAGTGGAATAGGAGGTTTGACAATGGATTGAATGTCGAGTTGTCATAGACAACGTTAGCTATGAAGACATGTGACGAGTTTTCCCCCTTTGTGGAGATAATTAGGCGTATAGAGAGGAAAATAGTGAATGTATGAGATGCTAATGCAAGGAAGAGGGTCACCTTAGTTTTAGGAAAAAAATCATCCAATTTCAATAGGCAGAGGTCTTATATGTTGCAGCAACAACTACAGTATCAACAAACACAACAAAGGTAGGCACTTTTTGATTCGAAGGAACAAGTTCAGTCACAGTGGTCTCTCCAAAAGGGGAGAGATTGTGGTTTTTCTCCATATGGAGAAAACTGGGTCAATTTCTATGACATGGCCATCTAGGTTGTAATATGATACGAGGAGTTCCTTTAAGTGTATACATGTTGGACATATTAAGTGGTCTTGCCCCTAGAGGAACCATGAATTTACACAACAATTGAGGCAGAGCCAGCAAACATCACAACCTAGGAATCTCAGGAAGGGTCTTATGGAATATCAATCCAAGGTCAAGTCCAAGGACGTCAAAAGGAAATGCCTAGATCCTTTGCCTTTAGTTAGCTGGAAGGAGTGGTCAACCCATGAGGCATGATAGGTTAGATAGAACTTTTTTCTCCTCAATTGTCTAGATCTATATATGGATTTGTTCGAGTTGAACCAAGTTTGACACACTTGTTTTTCACCAAAAAGGTGATAATTCATTGTAACTTGATTGTTTGTAGTACAATCTTGATCATTTGCTAGAAACCCCTTCAGTTGGTTCCGCCATGTTGCATGAGGTGTGTCCATCATGTGTTATTTCTTTCTCGTGATGCAATATTTGAGTGGATTTTTTGCCAAATTATGCATTGATTAGATGCAATTCTAAAAATGATACCTTAGAGAAGTATAAGGTTGTCTTGGAATATGGTTTCAAATTTGCAACGTTTTTGTGATGGGGATAACTCATGGACGTTTTAAGGAGATAGGAATATCTTTCATGCATGTCTGGTGGTGGTAGTAATAGTGGAGAAGTTGATGAGACAAAGATGTCAGGTTTTCTTGTAGACTAGGTAGATACCAAGGTGAGGAGTCCTAGTATCTAGGATTTACCTATGGTGCATGAGTTTGATGATGTTTTCTTAGATGAGTTTCCCGATGTTCCACCCCCAAGGGAGATTGATTTTGAAATCAATCTAATTCTTGGTACAAGATATGCGCAAACCACACATTAAACACAAGTATATGTATCAATGTAATATAGGCCCAAGGTGGCCCAAATGTCAAACTTGAGGAAACACTCTCTAGAGACTACTATTAATGGTAATGCGATCAACTAAGCCAATGAAAACTTTGAGTGAAGGTTTAATTATCTAAGATGTAAAAAATAAATCTAAGATTACTAATTTTGATATCAAGTGGATTGAATTCCTTAGGATTACAATTTAACCTAAGTTAAAGTTGCAATTAACTTCATATCATTAACAATTATCTCTCCTAACCCATGGACAAAGAGACATGTAGAAAGAATTATCTACTTTCATGGTGTAATTCACTACCTAATCTAATACCAATCCCACTATCGTAGTAATTGAGTTCTTAGTTAGGTGCTTTAATGAAATCTCTATAGGTTATTCTATCCACACTCATAGGCCTTCTCTCGAAGCATGGTATAAAATGTGTGTACCTATAAGTTTTCCCACCCTTAATCCCTATCTCGAAGCAACTAATGGTCTAAACAACTACCTATGGAAATCAAGAATAGATAATTTTTGATAATCTGATAAAAATATGTCTAGAAATTAAGGGGAAAATATATATTAATACACAATAGTCAATTAAAATGTGTAATTGGGATACTCCCAAATCCTAAGGAACAAGGGTATTAGCCCTACATGATTTCCATTGTCAAGTACATAAGAGAGAAGAAGAAAACTGTGGGGAACATTAGAGAACTAAAAGAACCCATGAAGAAGACGTTCTTGATGACTCCCTCACGTGAACATGTCGATTCGCCAACCTCGGGTTGCAAATCTATCCACCGAAGGTGCCCAAATCTCCCAAAACATGGCTTTCTTATCCGCTTTCTCCTCTCCTTTCTCTCAACTGTCGTACAATGGAATAGAACAAGATACCTAGGTTTGACCAAAATCCCCCTAAGTCATAGGAGTGAATAATAACATTGATCCCGCTATGTCAGTTCTACCGACTGGGTGTCTCTAATACCTACTACCCTGATAAGTTATATCCCTTGTGCTTTTGTCAGTACTACGAAGTTGATGTTGATAGTACTAAGATTTCTCGAGAAATTCTAAATCCTACTTGTAGGGTCATCGATAGTACTGGCTTCTTTGGTTGGTACTACTGAGTTTTCTTGATCTCACATGTTCCTTTTTGAGCAAGTGTCAGTACCACCGACAGGTAGGTCGGTAGTATCTAGTTGTGTAGTTTTGTGTAGATTCACTTGAAATTCCACAAAAACAAACATAAGATCCCAAATAATAATAAATCTAATAAGACATTAAAAATACATTAATTTCATGCAATTAAGTGTCATAATCTAATGATAATAAATAATTCACAAATTAATGTTGAAATGAACAATAAGTGCACAAAAATCCATAATAAATAACATGTAAAAATGATAATTATTCAGTGCATAAAACTCCCCTAAGATTAAATGTTGCTTGTCCTCAAGAAACACACCCTCGTATCTATTTGATACAAGACAACCAAAGGACATAGGATATAAATTTCCATTCTCAACCATCCCCACCCGACGGTCTGAAATCGGCATTTGCTGACCACTGAACAATGAACTACTCTCAAGAAACCAAAAATATCCATACAAGATGTCCAACCTTAGATCAGTGAAACACTATCAATAGAGCAGTTAATATCATAGTATATTATTCATTCTCTTGGTGCATCATGTGATTCCCTATCTACATTTCTCCTTCCTAACTATCAACTACTTGGAAGCAATTCTCCATATAAGAATGAATGAGGAGATCTATCGTATAAATGGCCTACCAATAAGAGCAATGGATGGAATGAAATAGGTGGCTTATGAAGAATCACAAGTAACATCTAAATTGTTTATGCAAAAATAAAACATGATGAACCTATATGGTAAGGGTAATGATAAATTCATTAATCCTAATGCCTAACACTATTGGGTGGAATGATGCATGTATTGAAAATCTCATCAAATTTATGAGAGTGAAGTAAAGAAGAAAATACATCATGTGAATATTTTCATTTGTTTGTGACGTAGAATTCTGACCCGAGTTTAGGACATCCTTTCTCCCTCTTTATTTCATAATATAATTTTTTTCTCTTTTTTTCATTGGCCCACTATTTTATCATGGTGGAAAGTTATATTTGGGCTTCACTAACATATTACATTCATTTCATTTTTTCCTTTCTTTGAATTTTCTGAGGGTATGGATGTGTATCCCTGCACTCTAATTTCCAAAGAAAACATTAATCACAGGATATAAAATGAATGATGATAAAAATGCATGCAATCTACATGTAATTGTTATGCAACTAGATGATGTGCATAGAAAATTTGTGCACAATAATTTTTTTCTTTTTGTTTTGTAACTAATGCATATAAAGAGAAACTAACTATCATATCACCTATTATTTCATGCAATGCAATCAAAAGGAAATTACTTTGGTTACTTGATCATCTTAAGGTGGTGGATCAAAGCCGATGGAAAATGGATGGAAACACATAATTAAGAAACAATGCCTTTCATGAACTATGATATGTCCCTCCACTACTGACATGTGTATAGGGTAACCTTAGGATTTCTTTCTAAAATTTCAATTTAAGGTGTCGTTAATTGTTTTATCAACTCAGGCTCAAACTCCATCTTCATCCACATTATGTAATTAATAAATATTTCCATTCATATCAACTGTCCTTAGCCTAGCCCATACACTTTCTCTATATGGTGTAACTCGAGAAATTTACAACTAAGCAATTTTTTCAAAAAAAATCATTACAGAAACATAGAAGAATGGACTCTATGGTGGCAGGGATAGAAATCATACTTTTTTTACTGCTCCACATTAACACTAGACATATTGTGGATCCTACAACTTAGAAAAATAAAATCTAAAAAGCAAATAAAGACTACAAGAAAAATAAAAAATAAAGGATAGAGTTGTTCCAACACCCCCCAAGCTTGAACTTGACTATGTCCTCATAGTTAGAATCCAAGTTAGAGGTGGAACAATGGTACTAAACAATATGGTGGTGGTGGTTGGTGTGGAATGGTCAGGTCATGGGGATAGATTGTCCCCTAGAAAGTATAGTGTGGCGGTGGCATCTCAGGAGGCTATGGATAACCACCAAAATAGCCTTGACTCCAGTAGTTGTCGAAGAATGGTGGCCGATAGTTCTCTATCCTCTACAGGTGTGTTTGTATCTTCTCTTGGTTGGTCAAGAGAAGTCGCTCGTTTTCAAATATCGTCTGTTGGTTTTGATAGATCATCCTTGGACATCATGGATGCTCTCTAGTGTAGTCGTCTGATGTTGCTTCCCCTATTGAATCTCTTGTAGCATTCCATATATACCTACCATTGAGTATGGACCATCTTCCTAGGTAGTGGGGTAGAAGAACTAAAGGTTACAGGTACTCTAGGGATCTTATGGGGGACTTTCCTCCTTGTGATTGTGATGTTGGCCTCCTCCTCCTCTTCTTCATTTGGATCCTATTGTTGCTCTTGCTCAACATCGTATTCTTCTTCATTATCCTCTGAATCGTCCTTGACAGACCACCTCATGTGATGCACTCCTTGCAAGTTGAATATAGGATCAAGGATCTCCCTCTCCTAGTATTGGCCATCCACTGTACAACACACATACACTTTCCCATGACGTAGGTTGAGGAGGTTCACTCTCTTGAAAT